>CM042561.1:4236881-4276881 GCA_023630585.1 Cranoglanis bouderius
ATACGTTTTCACTTTATGACCATATCTCAGGCTCATCTTTTTAATACCTTTTAATACAAAATCAATCCTTTAATATTTTATAGTTATCTTACATTTATATGTATTAAATGAATCTATGCATTATGTTCCATTATCCAAATTCATCATTAGAGACCTGTTTTTTTTTTTTTTTTATTTTATTTTTTTTATTTATTTAACCCTACCCCTAACCATTTTGTTAGTACATACTAACAAGGTGAAGTTCACATTTGTTGATCTCATATCACGCTTTTGCTAAATTGCGTTAGAATTTTAATGACTATACATTTACAAATAATTCAAACAACTGCCCCAAAGTTAATTTTTTACCTAAATCAGTCCCTCCAGGATTTTGCGATATTACGATCGCAGAAATTAATGCAAAATCAAGGTAACTCTGCAATATTTGGAGGAGCGTTCAATTTTTCAAAATTACCGCTGATTTTTCGGAGATCTGGGCAAAGACACGTGATGTGACGTCATCACAACACGAGTCATCCAAAGCCCTCTTCGATTCATGTGCGTTGATTATGATTACAGCTAAAAGGTCTCATTTACCAACAAACATCACTGCGAAAAACTGTGCAAAACAATTTAGTGCAATTGCAATTTCGCCAATTCAAGTAGTTTTCCTCAAAAAAAAGTTGCATTGCAGATTTTGAAAAAAGCCGCAGCAAAATCAAGCATTTTGTGCCGCAAACAATCACAAAAAATACTCTGCGAAATCCTGTACGGACTGTTAAATGACTTATTATATTAAAAAAATAGCAATAATAACAATGCATGTGGCATGCATGGTGTCTACTAAAGTGTTAGTGTTGAAAACTAAGCAAAACAGGAAGGAACAGGTTCTTGTCTTTGTTTTAAAATGAAATGAATGCCAATGTGATTTAACAATCAATGCTGGAAAGAGCTAGAGGTGCACATAACGACTGGCATCCTGCAGGACCAAAATCCTAAACGCGGAACCATTTGGTTGCTCAGTAATACAGATTGCAGGACAAGGAAAAATAAGAAAGGAAAAATAGTTCCACTAATTTGGACTAACAAACAGCAGTGCTGAGTCAGCTTACCTCTTTCCACACCGTCACTGTTTGTATTTCCTCTGGACAGGAGTTGATTCTGTAGACTCTCAATCTCTGCATCTTTGGAGGCCAAAAGCTGCTGAAGCTCGATGATCTCTGTCTGCAAAAAGGAAACTAGACTGTTGCTAGCTGTTCATAAACGTCCCGTGTGATCTGCAGTATACACCATGGAACATCAATCCCACATGAGGGACCATACACTGGAGTCAGTGCTGTGGTTTAAACACAGGAGACATCAACACTTGAATGTGGTACATCTGACATGTCTAGGTGGAACATGGGACATGAACAGTTACATCTACACAGAGGAGAGACTACACAGTGGATGAAGAGATTCAGGACAGAAGAAGGACGCACTTGTTCCAAATTTTTGGTTTTTACACCCATGCACTCATGAGGACCTGAGACCTGCTGCACTACAGCTCAACACTTTGTTGATGTTCACCAATGTTCACCAAAATGCAGGCTTGAAGGAGGACCTCAGGGCTTCGGGTGTCATTTAGGCTCGAGCTACTGTATAAATTGGCACTTATAAACAAAAAGAAAGATCTGGCCTGTTTCATGTCTCCATTTTACTCGTCTGTGCCGCAGTGAGGCCTTAAATAAGACAGAGTTCGTGGAGCACAGATCCCCTATCATTAGATCCTGCTCAGCAAAAAGCACAGGCTAATTGTGCACTGTCTCCTCCAGTCAACATCGAGAGTGCTGCTCTACCTCCTTCTTTCAACACACACACACACACACACACATGCACACACACACACACACACATTCCCGAGAAATCAGTAATCTATTTCAAGAAACTGACCACCATGAAATGAAACTCAACCTTTTTCTCACCTCTGAAGCCTGAAACATTCACCAATCATGAAAACCAATACTTAACAACTCACACATGATGATGAGGACAAAAAAAAAGAGAGACCTGGAAACCACAACTGCTGGGTTTGGACAGTACATGGAGGTACGACACGAAGAAAAACAAGAGGCGCACAAAGTTGAAGAACATCAGAGGAGAGGACCTTCTTCATCGCTAAACTGGAATTCAATCAGAATCGCCTATTCAGAAAGGTCTATTCTGAGTTCTTGGAAAGATCCATGCGTAAATGGTGGATAATCAGTGTAATAATCTGTTAAATAAGAAAATATTCACTATGGATATATTTTGCTTTGTCTTTTGCGTTGCCTTTAGTGTCTCGGCACATTCTGTGGAAGCCTCAAAACGCTGAGGAAACAAAGACAATTCAACAATTTACAAGACTGTAAAAACTACCGTGATATCAGATGGGAGATGGGGGCAAGCAAGCTGTTTCTTAACTTTTGTTTAGTAAGGACCTTTTGAATACATTTTGCTGAGACTTGTTTTAAGAGAAAATAAACAAGGGATATGAAACACAAATATTTTAATCTAGTTATTTATATAATTATTTAATCATTTATTGAGCGCCAACTAAGTGTTTCTCGTGTTTGGGTGATTTTTGTCTTTTCTATGCACACTTGTCAAAGATTTGCTTACATTTTTGAATTCATTCATTGGCGTATTTATGACCAATAAAGGAACGAGTTTTACGTTTCCATTTTATCTCTATTTGCCCCTCAGACAGTGTTTTCTTATTTGCGCTTTTGGTTTGCAAACCAAATCAAATAGCAAATAAAGCAAATGTAACAATTTTGCGTTAATTTGAAATTTCGGAAACAGACTAATAAGTGTAAACGCTTCCTAAGAATCATGGTTATTTAAAACACAAGTTAAGGTAATGTTAACAGTAAGTTAACATTAGTTACTTGTTACCCTGTGACATGACTTACAACATTGCTGTTATTGTTATGTTGACACTGCATCGCGCTTCTTGCATTTCAATGTAAATTTAGTTCGAGTTGCATGTAAAATAAGTGACAGTGAAGATTTCCTACAAGTTAACCATTCATTTGAAAAATCTTCGAGTGGAATGAATTCTTTCTGATTCACAAAACTGTTCGCAGCCAATAAAATACCACGACTCGTTGAGACACCAGTAGAACTGTTTCCCGATGAATTTAGCAAAGCTAAAGTTTTACATTCGATTCATGCAGCATTCGAGCTCTCACTGTGCATCTCTGTGGTCCTGTCCTTCATGTTCTACTCCCTGGTGATGAAGGTTAGAGGGTGAGGAAGACGAGTAAGCACCTGAGCGGCCCGACAACGCTCCTCCCAGCGCTGCTTCTCAACCTGAGTGTGCTCGACTGTGAGCTTCAGGCTCGAGAGCTTGGTCATGAGCGACTGGTAACACACATGAAGAGAATAAGAGATAGACAGCTAGAAGAGGGAGAGAAAGAGACGAAGAGAGAAAGAGTAAGAACAAGGGGGGGGGGTTGTAATATATAGAGAGGGATAGAAAACTAGAGGGAGAGCGCTAGAGACACAGTTTTTGGCTTTGTAACAGTTTTTGACAAGAGCGTGGACTCAGATACAACAGTCTTAAATTTGAAACAAAGACTAAACGCATACTTATCTGTCCAATCGTCTGTCTATCATTTTATTTTCATCTGTCCTATTATTTGTTTATACTGGATATCTAGTCTCTAGTCCAATGAGCTGCCTTTAGCTAAATAAATTACATAAATGCATGTGATTGAATAAACCACTACAGGAGATGCACTGGCTCACGCTTGGAATAGTTTCTACGGTAGTTTTTTCCCCCCACATACGTTTATCGGCTTTGCTACATTATTTTTTCAAGTACTGGGGTACTATCTGCTGAAATATTTGTTGGGTCTGCATCGAGACCACAGTTGAACAGCTTACTGACAGTCAGACTTGTGTACATTATAGTCCCTACTGTCCACCATCTTGCTGATCATTATTAGCTGACTGACTACATTTGGGCTGAACGGAAAATGTGATTTTCTTTAATGCTATTTAACAAAATGGCCAGGCTCTAGTGCTAATTCTAGCTCATTTACAGTACACTTACACTTCAGGCACTCTCCTTTGACCATTAAAGTAGTACAAAAAAAAAAAAAAAAAAAAGAGACAGCAAGAGAAATGAAGAGAGAGAGAAAGGGAGACTGAGAACGTACAGAGATAAACATAATTATGAGAAAGAGAGTGTAGAGGAAATGAAAGAGAGGCTTAAAAGCAAGCTGACAAAAGCCAGTGCACTCTTGACTTCAAATCTCAGTAAAGGAGACAGGAGCAGTGTAACGACGATGGAAACAGGTTAAGAAGTTAAACTTTTAAAGTATCCACATACAAGGTTTTAATAATTTTCTACACAGAAAATCATTCACGTTACCTTTGTGGCTTTCAGCTTTCTCTCATACTGTGTTTTCTCGTTCTCCAGATCGTCCACTTTGGCCTTCAACGCACGCAGCTCGTACACCAGAGACTGCTAAAAACACACACACACACACACACAAACTGAAATGTGCAATCAAGAATCAACTCTGCAAGGGATAATCGACATCTAAAAGGATGTTAAACCATGTTAAAAGGTCTCGGGTCATGATTTGGATCAGTGCATTGATCATCATGGTACTGCCACCACCCCAAGAGTTAAAGGAACATTTTACCTGTTTTTTTTTTTGTTTGTTTGTTTTTTCAGCTACAATAATAAAATGAAAATGTTAATACAAAAGGAACACAGTAAACCCAGTCCAAAGGGTGGGACGAAGATTTCCAGACAGCCCCCGTACCCGAGCCCACGCCACACACCGTGCTGTTAATGGAAGTCCAGAAACAAGGCGAACCTTTTCATCGATCGGTCAGTCAGTAGCCCAAATCTGTAGTTATGGCTCAGGGTCCTCCACCATAAATACAATAGATGTATTCTTATATAATAAGTTGCCAGTTTATCAGGTGCACCTACCATGTGTAGCTACACTTTTACATTTGCTCAGGCACCCCTACCACATAGGTCATTTATTGTAGGTATACAATTACAGCCTGTAGCTGATTTGTAGCTATGCACAATTTTTTTTTCTTTACGTTGTTCTTCAATGGACCACGGCTAGCTACCGATAGATGTAGAGTGGGTCTACAATCAGTAGTTTTATCAATAGAGCTGTTGCCACTAAGGTTTTTTTGTGGAATCTTCTGAACCAGAAATACACAGTTCCTGGATGAGTTCCTGGTTTTTGTTCCCACAGCACTGCAGGAACCTGTTAACTGATGCAGATGAAATGATAGTTATGTAATTTACATGTGTGCGAACAGTAGAGCAACTTTGGGCCGTATTCAGAGTCGATGACTTAAGTTCAACAGATAAACCAATAGTTATGTGGGGTGTATTGAATATTTAGAGTAATTCATAATTTTATCCATAAAAATGTTCGGTTTTAAAGATTCACAATGTCTATCATTAAGACATTTTCTCCTCTGAAATCTCCTGTATAAAAAAACAACTTTTTATAGACAATAAAGAGACGACAGTATTCATTCCTAAATGAATAGTGTAATATTTATGTATTTAAAATTGACCTCAAATAGCATGCCATAGATTTTCCAGTGTATTCACAGCCCAAAGCATACATTTCAGTGTGTCAGTTAACTTGTGGTTACATCAAACCACAAGTCATTGGTGCAACAATATAACTCACATAACTCTGAATACTTTCCATAGTAAACACTGAGGGGAATAAAATTGAAGTTGTTTGTCTTTACTAGTATTGTTCTCACCAATACGATGCTAACAATTGACATAACTTTTTAAATCAGCTGCTTACACGATGCTCCATTTTGTACCTTTGAGCTTGTTTTGCTGCTGGAAGCATGCACAAAATATACTCCCACTCGGTTAGTCGGTTATACGACAAAATATACTCCCACTCGGTTATACGGTTAGTCACTCTTTGAAGCTTGCATTTGTCCATTCGTTAATGTTTAGTAAAACAAGCTCCACCCCAGCTGATCCAGATAAGTTCCTACTCTGGGGGAGGAAATGAAAAGGTTCAAGGGGTAAACCACCCCTGATTACACCAACAGATACAAGTTTTTGGGGTTTCTGAGGTAGAAACCTTGGCGTGTGAACTTGATAAAATGGCCAATATACTGTATGTAGTTAGGAGTGCACCTAATAACATGGCAACTCAAAGTATACAAATGTATTTACACTCTCAGTAAAAAGGGACTAAACTTTATGAATTTAGAAAAAAAACCCAGCCCTGGTACCTGCTGTACTGACAGCTTGAATTAAAGAGCTTGATAGTTAGATGAATAGTTGTATCAAACATATCAACACTTTGGGGCAGTAGAACTGGAGCTGAGAACCTGAAGTTAAGATTTAAAACATAACAGGGATCATTAAGGTCCAGTTGTATGATAAAGGTACAAAAGATAGATATATCAGTAATTATACCACAATAGTAGTAAGAAAAGGATCAGTTACCCTTTTATTGAGAGTGATATATAGCATTGGAGAAGTGTTTACCATCAACAAAACCCACTATCTCTACAGAGGGGAAAAGAAAAAAAAAAAACTCTCAACACCCCCTGGGTTAGTGAGAGGTCTAATCATGCAGGAACACCAGATTCCTTAAACCAAGTCACTCTACTCTGAGAGCGCACAGCAGACACCAGTAACCATAGGAATTCCCCCTCTGTGGCCTTTACGCTGTGAGCAGAGCTTGTTAATGTTAGAGTGGAAATGGAAATGAGTCTGTGATGGTAGGGAGGGACGTGCAGTGAGCTTCACGGCAGAACAAAAAGCCTGCCTACGTTGTCTCCTCCAGAACTACATTGGCGTAAGCAGTCCTCGGAATCTGACGAGCACGGGTCGGCATCTGGGCTGCGATTGAGAGCATAACGCGCATCGTGGACATCACGAGCCGTGCTCTCCGGGTGGCCCTCGAGAGCCCGCTGCTCCTGGATGCGTGTGGTGATCTCCCGCTGGAATTTGCGCATCTGCGCCTGGAGCTCGCTGATCACATTAACCACACACTGATACACACAAAAACAAGCCAAATGGAAGAAAATGTGAAAGTGGGTATGGAAACAAAGGAAGGAAAAGGAAGATGAGGACTAGGAATAGAACAGAAGAGAAAAGTGTAGAATAGCATACCAATATTTTCTTATCTAAAATACTGTTGTTATGAAAGGACATCACAAAACCATACAAAAACACAAATATGCTAATGGTCTAGTGTAATAAAATGGATTTCTTAATAAAATGTGTCTACTTAATTGTCATTAGAAATGTTTGGTACTGTTGATATTTTTAAATGAAAATACACACAAGTCAATGTGAACGCCTGATTTCATTGATACAAAATCTTTTAAAGAGACAGCATCTATGCTGAGGAAGTCAAAGATATGAAAAGAACAAGCATTACAAGGCATCAACTAGGGCTTTGCAATATGACAAAAAATATCATATCACGATATTTCAGGACATTTATATACGAAATGCTGTATAGGCTTGTTGTGCTGTTGCATTTAAAAAATAAACCTTGGAAATAATTTGTTTGATGACAAATGATTTAATGTGTACAAGAATAAACGAACATAGGAAAATGTGTCAAATCTGTAAACATTTTACAAATGCAAAGATTGAAAACAGTAGAACTCTGCTTCCAGAGTTTGTAGTTGATATACCTGACATAATTTATCAGACTATCGATATTATATCGTCATATTGCCCAACCCTAACGTCAACATAAAAATCCCCACATATATAGGGCGATATTATGGGTATCGGATCAAGGCAGACCAGGGAAACCCAAAGTAGACCAGCAACCAAAGACCAAAGCCAGTTTAGTTCAGGCAGTAGCCCAGTAATGTATGTCAAAACAGGTTTGAAATCTCAAACCTGATTGGTCAGAAGGTTGATTTATCTTCTATAACAACAGTTCTGACAATAATGCCAGCTCCAAAGTTTATATTAATGCACTCATTTGTTGCAGTACATTATAATTTCTATAGTAAAAATTTACGCAGGGACTATGGAGTACGCTCCGCATAATCTAAGGCAAATAATAAGCACATTAAAAAAAAAAAAAAGTGTTGTTATTTAACAAAGAAAAAGAATTGTCTAATCATTGGAATGTTGACGCTCGTTGTAAGGAGTCTCCAGTGTCAGCACATTGTAACACTCAGTAAGTTTTCCGCTAGAGGAAAGTCTTCAGGATGGAGGAGTGTTTTTTGTGACATGACAAGCTGTTTTTTTGTCTTATTAACTTCAAGAGAGAGAAAAGAAGAGAGACTGGTGAGGGAAAGACTAGTTATGTTTCATTATTATGTTGACAACATTACATATACAGTGGGTATAGAAAAGAATCACCCCCCTTTAAAATAATCACATTTTGTTGCTTTTCAGCCTGAAATGAAGACGGACAACGAACTTTGCACATCTAGACTTTGCAATATTTGCCCACTCTTCTTTGCAGAACTGCTCAAGTTCAGTTAAATTTGATGGTGACCGTTTGTGGACTGCAGTCTTCAAGCCATTCCACAGATTTTCAATGGGGTTTAAGTCTGGGCTCTGACTAGGCCATGCAAGGACATTCCCCTTTTTCTCCTTCAACCACTGTGAGGTCAGTTTTGCTGTGTGCTTTGGGTCATTGTCATGTTGGAAGGTAAACCTTCTTCCCATTGACAAATTTCTGGCAGAGGGCAGCAGATTTTCCTCAAGAATTTGACGGTATTTTGCCCCATCCATTTTCCTTCTGTCCTGACAAGTGCTCCAGTCCCTGCTGCAGAGAAACACCCCCATAACAGGATATTACCACCTCCATGCTTTACTGTAGGAATGGTATTATTTGGATGGTGAGCTGTATTGGATTTCCGCCAGATATATCGTTTGGTGTTGAGCCCAAATAATTCAGTTTTAGTCTCATCTGACCATAACACCTTTTTCCATGTGGCCTCAGAATCTTCAAGGTGCGTTTTGGCAAAGCTCAGTCGTGGGTGGCTTTTTTCTTGCAACCCTCCCATACAAGCCACATTTGTGGAGAATTTGTGATATTTTTGTCCCATGCACACAATGACCACTCTTTGTCATAAATTCCTGCAACTGCTTCAGAGTTGCTGTAGGCCTCTTGGTAGCCTCTCTGACCAGTTTCCTCCTGGCTCTTTCATCCAGTTTGGAGCGACGTCCTGATCCAGGGAGGGTCTGTGTTGTACCAAATACCTTCCACTTCTTAATAATAGACTTCACTGTGCTTCTAGGCATTGATAAAGCCTTTGAATTTTTTTTGTATCCATCTCTTGACTTGTGCCTGTCCACAACTTTATCCTGGAGATCTTTTGACAGTGCCTTGCCACCCATAGTTGATTGTTTGCTCCAGTTGCACTACAAAATGCTCCAAGAAAGCTCTTTTTATGCTGAGCTAATCAAAATGACCACAGCTGATCACAGTTGAAAGTCAAATGGCTTTGTGTGCCATTGAGAAGGTGATTAGCTACACTTTATTGAGTTTACAAGTCATTTTTAGGAGGGGGGGGGGGTGTGATCCTTTTTCCAACTCAGTGATTCTGGTTTTTAATTTTTTAATTTTTTTTCTGACATGTTGGTGTTATATCTTTCACTTGGATGTTATAAGTTGCACATACAGATGGATAAAACAAAAACTGTGTCCGTCTTCATTTCAGGCTGAAAAGCAACCATATGTGATTATTTTAAAGGGGGGTGATTCTTTTCTATACCCACTGTAAGTATAAATGTTTATAAAGCATGATGTATTGCTCATTAATAAATAAAAAACTGTAAAAGAGGAAATATATGCTGCATAATATAATAACCTTTGTGGTGGTAACAGTCCCTCTATGTCCTGTCCTTGTTTTTTTCATATCTGTTATCTTGAACAAAAATATGCACAACCCCGATCTCGTTCACTTCACTCCCTCACAGCTGTCTATCCTAACAAGACTCCTCCATTTCAGCATTTAATGAAAATGACACAGGTGTAAATGTCATGACAGATATTAAGTGAACTGATTTGTGTCAAGTTAATGAAGTTACCGAGCTAGCGTTCGACTCACAGCAGCTACATTTACAGTCTAATCATGGGGCTAAATGGACGCTGGAATATCTTAGCTTAGCGCATATGATGCTAGTGTTCGGTTCAGTTTTCCCACTTAGCGTTACACATGCTGTGCAGTCAGAATGATTCATGGACAGGAGCAGCGAGGGGCATGTATGGACTCCCAGATGGAGGAAGTTTCATACGATATGACCAGTTGACGTTGAAGCTGATGATAAGCCCCACGTTCCACACCTATATTTAGCCACCGCACTCAGCGGTCTGCGGGGAAAGTGTGTGTCTGTGGCATGTTCCAGGAGGATTTCTGTCATTCTGTGGTGTTGAAGAGAGTGGCTGCAGCTGTCACATGCAGAGAAAGTGTTTGTTGATGCAACAGATGCAAGGAGGGCTTGCGTACCCCGGCGCCAACACTGCACCGTATAGACGAGCAAGTGGTAGTTCAGCATTTACTCATTTACATTAGCTTTTTTAGGTTGACTACAAAACTAAATTATCTTAGCTAATCAAAAGTAGAAATAGAAAATTGTCAAGTAGCAAATTGGAAATTGTGGACATTTAATTTCTGGCTTAACTACTGCTTTAAATCTCGATATGATTTAGCTTCAGGTTTATAGAGTGGAGTAGGCCTATGGTGTTAATGGCATTAGCAAAATCTAAAAGCAATTGTTATTTTTTTTTTCCATAATAAAGGAACTTTAGTATTGATATTTGAGTACTGTATTAAAAATCTCACTCAACTCAATTACAAGTCGAAGTAACTAGTCAAAATAAGCGATTTTAATTAGAATTTGAATTCAGGGTTTTTTTTTTTGTTGTTGTTGTTTTTTTACATCATCTCACACTTCTGATTTCGTAACTATTTACATGTCTATATGAAAAGTTACAAAAATTATGTTTAAAATTAAGAACTGTGTTGCCACTCTCCCCATGTCCTTATTATTTATTTGTATTAAATTGAATTAAATTCACAGTGCGTTTGTGTTTAATTTAAGTTATTTTTTTCACCATTAACTGATAAAGAGCAAGTGACACGAATGAGCACATAATGATTAGTTGTGATTGGATGTTTGAAGCATATAGAGTGGTTGCCAGGCAAAAAAAAAAAAACCCAACAACAACAACAACAACTATTTGAGTCATGAGCTTTGAGGTTTGTAGAAGGTCTAAGTGAAAATTGCAAGAAGCAAAAATATAAATTTTCCTCACATAATTAACAATACAAAGTATTAATTTCAAAAGTATGCTCGGGTGAAAGCCCAATTTCCCCATGAGTTACTTAAGTATAGTAACTAAAAGCAATTACTTAATTACTTTCCACCTCTGGATCTTGGTGTGTTTTCGGCTTGAGTGTTTCTATGTTGCATCACTTCCTTTTCGCCGTGCTTTCCGTCACTGAAACACGATCTTATCTGTGGTTTTGTGCCTAAATCCAAACTTATCATTCCACATCAGCCTTTGGGCATGATTTGTTTTGTGTGTGTGTGTGTGTGTGTGTGTGTGTGTGTGTGTGTGTGTGTGTGTGTGTGTGTGTGTGTGTGTGTGTGTGGTTGTATGCATCTATAGACAGGAAACTGTTTATTTACTACACTAAAAGTTAGACCAGAAATTCACAGTGACATGGTTAAAGGAACAGATCAAAAAAATTATAAATGCATGCTAAATTAAGGAGCTAACAATGAACAGAAGTGTATCGCTGCTTGTTCAAAATCGTACAAACTAAGTCATCACACACTTGACTCAGAAGGCAACGACAAAAAAAAAAAAAAAAAAAAAAAAAAAAAAATATATATATATATATATATATATATATATATATATATATATATATATATATATATATATATATATATATATATATATATATATATATATATATATATATGTAATTCATGCTATATCCAAGGATACAAACTTTAGGCCATGCCCCCTACCTGAGTCTAATGCTTGGTGTGGAATGACACCAAACTACAGTATGTGTTTACTGTGTAGAACATTTTTAATTCTATGACATCCTTTTGTCAATATTTAGAGATAACAGCTTGGCTGATTGACTAAATGTGGAGTAAAACTGCGTAACTGTTCCTTTACATTTGATCCGTCAGGTGATATGAAGTGTAATTAGCTGGAACTAAGTTCGCCTGCTTGTGAAGTGGACAGGAAACAGTGACCGAAGTATACCAATTCCTGTTACATCAGCAGGTTTAACATTAACCACACCTGTAACAGGACCAAGGATATGTCGATGGAGTACAAGTTTATTCAGCTGTAACCTTTATCATGTGCAAGTGTATTTTGCGTGGTTTAGTAGGTGGTCTACAGACTAGAGCTCAGCTCCAAACACTCAAGACGCTCGTTTACGGGACAGCTGAGTCTGGGACAGGCGTCTATAAGGACTTTTATTGAGCACTTTAGATCTCTGTAAGTCTGTCAGGACGCCTGAAGCTCTACTCAGTGGGGGAAGGACAGGAATGCGGATGCCACGAATCCCAACACTCCAAACCTACACTGTCACTTCAGACAGGTCACATTTCAATTAGTGACTGACCCTCGCTCACATTCTTCAGCACGAGCAAGGCGTGTGTGCTGCTTCACTTCTTCTCGCTGATCCTGCTGGTCACGTGAGCGCATTTCCTTAGAAAAGAGTGTTCAGTCTGAGCACGAACAGCAGTTCTATGATCCAAAAGTCTGAGTGCTCCTTAAAACCCACGAACAGAGCAGTGTAGAATTATGGGTGAATATAAAATGCGAGAAAAAAAAGGCAAGTAAATAAACACAGCTGGTGGTGAGCCATACCAGTCAAGCCTTAAATGGACAGAGAGAGAGAGAGAGATTCAAACCCTACGAAAAAACCACCAATGCACTTAAAAACCACAGTTTTCCAAACGAGGGGGATAAACTGATAGAACAAGTGAAAGAGCAGAAAATGAGTGGTAGATGGATAAACTAAGAGTGATAGAGTGGTAGATGGATAAACTGAAAGTGATAGAGTAGCAGAGGTATAAACTGATAAGAGTGGTAGATGAAAAAATAGAGTGAAGGATGGATAAAAACTGATATAATGATAAGAGTGGGAGAGAGATAAACTGATAAAGTGATAGGTGGAAAACTTATAGATTGAGTATTAGATAGATGGATAAACTGATAAAGTCATAAAGTGGTAGATGGATAAACTGCTAAAGTGATGGAGCATGATAGGAATAAATGGATAGAGTGATAGAGTAGCACAAGGATAAACTGATAAAGCGATAGAGTGAGAGAGGGACAAACTGATAAAGCGATAGAGTGAGAGAGGGACAAACTGATAAAGCGATAGAGTAGTATAAGGATAAACTGATAAAGCGATAGAGTGAGAGAGGGACAAACTGATAAAGCGATAGAGTAGTATAAGGATAAACTGATAAAGCGACAGAGTGAGAAAAGGACAAACTGATAAAGTAAAGATAGAGTGAGAGAGAGACTAACAAGCAGGAGAGGGATAAACTGCTAGCATGATAGAGTGATATGAGGATTAACTTAAAAAGTGATACAGTGAAGGATGGATAAACTAGAGTGAGAGAGAGATAAACTGATTAACTGATAGACTGACAAAGCCAAAAAGGGGATAGAGAGATAGACTGATAGATAGATAAAGCCAAAGAAGGGTAAAGACAGATAAAGAGATATAAGTAAAAAAGGGATAGAGAGATAGATAAACCAATAGCGATAGATAAACCAATACAGAGAGTGCAAGAAATTAACAGAAGGATAGAGTTGATAGAGAGATAGATAGAGTGATAGATGGTCAAAGAGAGATAGAGTGATGGAGTGATGGACAGATCTGATAGTACCTCCGCTTTGTGCTGGTTGTCGTCTCTCTCCGTGTGGTTGTGATTGTCCTCCATACTGACCAGCTTCAGCTTCAGATACGAAACCTCATCCATCAAATCCAGCTTCTGCGTCTCCAACGAAGTGCGGTTCAGTAGCTCCTATACACACACACACACACACACACACACACACACACACACACACACACACACACACACACACACACACGGACGTAAACACATGTGGATACACATCCACACACACACATACACACATGATCCAGGCAACACAACGAGACTTTCTGCTGCACTACAAGCAAGTTTCCCAAGATCAAATCCTGGGCCCCTGCCAAGCAGCGCTAAATATACACACTCAACCAACGCTATTTTTGTTTCCTCTGTGCCCCCCTAATGTGTGTTTCTCTGCATTCCTCTGTCTAACAGCTAATTTCAGCAGAACCCCAGGACTCCAGAGCGAAGTCTCAGCTAAGGACAGACCTAATGTCCCATGATTCTCCTCAGAGAAGAACGAGAAAGCTGACGTATGATCGTTTTTACCTTCTACACTAAACAGAGTCTGATGCTGGATCAGTGAGCCTGACCCGAGACACTGGGTAGATTAGGATCTGTGTGATTGCATGCTTTCCACACACACACACACACACACACACACACACACACACACACACACACACACACACACACACAGTAATACACTGATAAAATCTATACTATATAAAGATCATTGCTGCCAAGTTAGTCACATGAGAAAATGCTCAGTCCACGCCTTTCATTTCACAACTGCTGCTTCCCATTCCAAGGAAAAGACACTTCTGCTTTCTGTTTTCAGTTAGTCGATTAAAAACTGATCTGAAAGATCTGAATGGTAATAAACTTAAAGATGCAATTTATAATGTTTGAACGTGCAGTCTGTGATGTCTAAAGGTGCTGACCGTACTATTTAAAGGTGAGGTCTGTAATGTTTAAAGGTGCAGTGTGTAATGTTTAAAGGTGCAGTCTGAAATTTTTAAAGGTTCAGTGTATAATGATTTAAGGTGTAGTCTATAACGTTTAAAGGTGCAGTCTGTAATGTTTAAAGGTTCAGTGTATATTGTTTAAAGGTGCAGTCTATAATGTTTAAATGTACAGTGTATAATGTTTAAAAGTGCAGTCTGTAATGTTTAAAGGTGTTCTCTGTACTGTTTAAAGGTGCAGTCTGAAATTTTTAAAGGTTCAGTGTATAATGTTTAAAGGTGCAGTCTATAATGTTTAAATGTACAGTGTATAATTTTTAAAAGTGCAGTCTGTAATGTTTAAAGGTTCAGTGTACATTGTTTAAAGGTGCAGTCTGTAATGTTTAAAGGTGCAGTGTGTAATGTTTAAAGGTGTTCTCTGTACTGTTTAAAGGTGCAGTCTGAAATTTTTAAAGGTTCAGTGTAAAATGATTTAAGGTGTAGTCTATAACGTTTAAAGGTGCAGTCTGTAATGTTTAAAGGTTCAGTGTATATTGTTTAAAGGTGCAGTGTGTAATGTTTAAAGGTGTTCTCTGTACTGTTCAAAGGTGCAGTCTGAAATTTTTAAAGGTTCAGTGTATAATGTTTAAAGGTGCAGTCTATAATGTTTAAATGTACAGTGTATAATGTTTAAAAGTGCAGTCTGTAATGTTTAAAGGTGCAGTGTGTAATGTTTAAAGGTGCAGTCTGAAATTTTTAAAGGTTCAGTGTATAATGATTTAAGGTGTAGTCTATAACGTTTAAAGGTGCAGTCTGTAATGTTTAAAGGTTCAGTGTATATTGTTTAAAGGTGCAGTGTGTAATGTTTAAAGGTGTTCTCTGTACTGTTTAAAGGTGCAGTCTGAAATTTTTAAAGGTTCAGTGTATAATGTTTAAAGGTGCAGTCTATAATGTTTAAATGTACAGTGTATAATGTTTAAAAGTGCAGTGTGTAATGTTTAAAGGTGCAGTGTGTAATGTTTAAAGGTGCAGTGTGTAATGTTTAAAGGTGCAGTCTGAAATTTTTAAAGGTTCAGTGTATAATGATTTAAGGTGTAGTCTATAACGTTTAAAGGTGCAGTCTGTAATGTTTAAAGGTTCAGTGTATATTGTTTAAAGGTGCAGTCTATAATGTTTAAATGTACAGTGTATAATGTTTAAAAGTGCAGTCTGCAATGTTTAAAGGTGCAGTCTGTAATGTTTAAAGGTGCAGTGTGTAATGTTTAAAGATGCAATCTGTAATCTTCAAAGGTTCAGTGTGTAATGTTTAAAGGTGCATTCTGTTTAAACTGTTTAAACTAATCCAATGTGGAAATGAGTTTCACCTCCAGATACATCAGTGCCTTTCAGCCCCGCCCCAATTCTTCTTAAAAGGTAAGAAAAATAACCTACAGTATATTAAATAATTGGTGCAGTGGGTAGCACTGCTGCCTCATACAGTAATGTGCAAAGGTTTTAGGCACATGCAAAGAAATGCTGTAGAGCAAAGATACCTTCAAAATAATGAAATTAAATGTTTCTACATTAAAAAAAAAAAAAAGACAGTAAAGTGCCGTTAACAGTAATAAATGAAACAAAGTCAATATTTGGTATGACAAAAAAAATTTGTACAATTAGTGCAGTTTTACAAGGAAATGAGCTGGTAAGTTTTATTGAGCATCTTGCAGAACCAGACACAGTTCTTCTGGAGACTTTGACTTTCGCACTCGCTTCTTATTGTTGCAGCGAAACCCAGCAGCCTTCATTGTGTTTTTTGTCTGAAAAGTGTCTCTTACGTAATATGCTGCTTTCTGTAATGACATACACACATTTTTTTGTAATGTTTAATTTTGTGCTAGAAAACTAATGTTTGGGAATCTAAAATGTTTTTTGTACTGACTTGATAATGTAGAAGTCATAAAATAAAAAATCTATAACAGAGTTTGTACTAAAAAAACAATAGGGTGCCTAAACATTTTGCACAGTACTGTAGCTTCAGGGTCCCTGGTTCAATAGTGAGCTTGGGATACTGTCTGTGTGGAATTTCCCATATTCTCACCCTGTCAGTGTGGGCTTCCCCTGGGTTCTTCGGTTTCCTCCCAACTCCCAAAAACATGCCAGTACGTGGACTGGAAAATCTAAATCGTGTTAAAGTGTTAATGTGTGTGTGTGTGCGTGGTGGCCTGCAATGGACCAGAATTCAACCAGGGTGTATTCCCATCTCACACCCAGTGTTCCCAGGATAGGCTCCAGATCCACTAATCCCTTAACAGGATAAAGCACTTACTGAAGATGAATGAACTTTTCAAGCAAAATACGGTAGTACAAGTGCCCTGAGAATATCATCATTAAGAATTAATTATAAACACCACCCTGTACTCCAGTAAGTAACATTACCCAAGTTAGATACTGTAGCTGTTAAAAATAAAATGAATTTATGTCACACAGATTCAGCAAAATGGAATTAACTATTTTAAGGTACACTATGTAAGTTTTAGCCTTATTTTATAAAAAAATAAAAAATAAAACTGCATGCATTTTGCGGAAGAACACTGTGCTTGTCGTGCTTCGGCTCTGCATGTCTGTGCGGATGAATATGTACACAATTTCCCACGAAATCCGCCCAACAGGTCTAAAATATAAATACTTATAATAGGCTTACTTTAGTGATTCAGCATTTTGTTCATTCTGAAGTAGACATAGTGTTCCTTTAAAAATCACAATCATGTTTTTAATTGCAAATGTAGGCTCCACAACCACAGATCAAATTCTAGTCTAAATCCATCATCCAATCTAAACATGAGCATCATTACAGAGGACTAACAGAGAGCACTAGGGATTCATTATGACACATGTCTGCAATCGGACACTGCTGTTGCTTCAAAGGGCAACAACTGAAACAGCTTTAAAGTTATCAGGAGCTGAATCATGACTGGGCTTATCGGCTCGTGCAGAACACATCCAGCAGCTGTGTAAACACACTCTCAGACGTTCCATCCCACACGATAAGCCTTAAACGCAGGGCTTGGCCGTGCAGATTTATGACTCGCTGCTTAAGAGGCAATTAAACAAATTCCACATAATCGGTACTGGTGAGACTCGTGTCTCAGATATTCAGGATGGAGTAAGTGCAATGTGGGAAAACTAACACAGCTGAATATCAGTTATCATTGTATGGAATCTAACAGCGTAAACCTGTATGATTTAAAGCTGAAACCCAAATCAAGCGTAACACGTCAGATCTTAAATATATCTGCTAAGATTTTGCATCTATAGGACATCACATCTATAGGAAATACAGGTGCATCTCAATAAATTAGAATGTCGTGGAAAAGTTCATTTATTTCAGTAATTCAACTCAAATTGTGAAACTCGTGTATTAAATAAATTCAATGCACACAGACTGAAGTAGTTTAAGTCTTTGGTTCTTTTAATTGTGATGATTTTGGCTCACATTTAACAAAAACCCACCAATTCACTATCTCAACAAATTAGAATACTTCATAAGACCAATAAAAAAACATTTTTAGTGAATTGTTGGCCTTCTGGAAAGTTTGTTCATTTACTGTACATGTACTCAATACTTGGTAGGGGCTCCTTTTGCTTTAATTGCTGCCTCAATTCGGCGTGGCATGGAGGTGATCAGTTTGTGGCACTGCTGAGGTGGTATGGAAGCCCAGGTTTCTTTGACAGTGGCCTTCAGCTCAACTGCATTTTTTGGTCTCCTGTTTCTCATTTTCCTCTTGACAATACCCCATAGATTCTCTATGGGGTTCAGGTCTGGTGAGTTTGCTGGCCAGTCAAGCACACCAGCACCATGGTCATTTAACCAACTTTTGGTGCTTTTGGCAGTGTGGGCAGGTGCCAAATCCTGCTGGAAAATGAAATCAGCATCTTCAAAAAGCTGGTCAGCACTCTGTGAACAGCCAGCTTCTTTGGCAATGAATGTTTGTGGCTTACCTAGTGAACCAAACTGAGAGACCATTTTGAAGGCTCAGGAAACCTTTGCAGGTGTTTTGAGTTGATTAGCTGATTGGCATGTCACCATATTTTAATTTGTTGAGATAGTGAATTGGTGGGTTTTTGTTAAATGTAAACCAAAATCATCACAATTAAAAGAACCAAAGACTTAAACTACTTCAGTCTGTGTGCATTGAATTTATTTAATACACGAGTTTCACAATTTGAGTTGAATTACTGAAATAAATGAACTTTTCCACGACATTCTAATTTATTGAAATGTATTAGCAACTAGTAATATTAGTAACTCATAATAGCAACTAGGCCAAGGCCTTTATAAAAGTACTGCCAATATATATTGGTATTTATCATTTTATGATAGAGAGAATTTATCACTTCATTATAGTATTTGGAAGGGAGTTTGGGTCAGAGCCAATCACTTGACCAGATAAGGGGTCAATACTGGCTCCCTGGTAGTTCTATTCTTTTACAAACCTTTCAACATGACCTGTATGTACACTGACACTGTCCTTAATCCAGTCAATCTAATGAGCATACGTTTGTATCAAATCAAATTTAGTTAAATTTAATTGACACTCCAGTGGAAGAGGAACACTGCAGCACTTGGACCTGTCCAGGCAAGCAGAGGAAGCCATGAGGACGCACTATTTATCTGTCTATCTCTCCGTATCTGTTTATCCCGGTCTCCTTCTCTGATTCCTGACATTCCATTTATATCTGATTCATATGTCCATATAGAGTGTCTGACTGAAAATTCAAACAAAACCTCTTCCTTAGCATTTTTCCTTTGGCAACATGCATACAGTATATACATACTAGATAAGCATGTGCATTTCCATGATTTTTCCAATTTGATTTGATGTTTTCCATGTTTTGGTGTTAACACATTATACTGTACCTTGCATCATTTAGATAGCATTTTATTGATTAATTAAAAAAAAAAAAAGAGTAGAAAGAGAAGCAACGGTAGTTACTAGAGGCTCAAAACTGTAAATCCATCTCTGCAGCTAATTTGTAGTTTAACCCTTAGGAGTAACTAAAAGAGATAGAGTAAGCACATACATTACTGGGCAAAAGTTTTAGGCAGGTATGAAAAAATGCTGTAAAGTAAGAATGCTTTCAAAAATAGACATGTTAATAGTTTATATTTATCAATTAACAAAATGCAAACTGAGTTAACAGAAGAAAAACCTACATCAAACCAATATTTGGTGTGACCACCTTCAAAACAGCATCAATTCTTCTAGGTACACTTGCACAAAGTCAGGGATTTTGTAGGCATATAGTCAGGTGTATGATTAAACAATTAAACCAAACAGGTGCTAATGATCATCAATTCAATATGTAGGTTGAAACACAATCATTAACTGAAACAGAAACAGCTGTGTAGGAGGAATAAAACAGCCAAACTGCTAACAAGGTGAGGTTGCTGAAGACAGTTTACTGTCATAAGTCATACACCATGGCAAGACTGAGCACAGCAACAAAACAGAAGGTAGATATACTGCATCAGCAAGGTCTCTCCCAGGCAGAAATTTCAAGGCAGAGAAATTTCAAGATGATCTGCCCAAGCTCTTTTGAAGAATCACAAAGAAACGGGCAACGTTGAGGACCGTAGATGCAGTGGTCGGCCAAGGAAACTTACTGCAGCAGATGAAAGACACATCAGGCTTACTTCCCTTCGCAATCGGAAGATGTCCAGAAGTGCCATCAGCTCAGACCTGGCAGAAACCAGTGGGACCCTGGTACACCCATCTACTGTCTGGAGAAGTCTGGTCAGAAGTGGCCTTCATGGGAGACTTGCGGCCAAAAAGGCCATACATGGAAACAAGGCCAAGCAACTCAACAATGCATGAAAACACAAGAACTGGGGTGCAGAAAAATGGCAGCAGGTGCTCTGGACTGATGAGTCAAAATTTGACATATTTGGCTGTAGCAGACGGCAGTTTGTCTGCCTAAAACTTTTGCACAGTACTGTATTTTACGATCAAAGTACAAATTACACAAAAGGACTGACAACAGAACCATACGTTTTTGTAGTTATTTTGGTTTGAATGAAGGGATTACGGCTTTTCGGCATTCGGAAGAAACACACCATGAACCCAGTACAGCATTATGTACTTGAAACACTTGATGAGACCTTGTGATATATATATATATATATATATATATTTTCACCTGCCACTACATAGCTGCAAACATTAATCATTAAAAGCTTTATCACCATGAGGTCGCAAAGAAATGGGCCAAAAGTTTGTGGACACCTGACCATCACACCCATATGTTCTTGTTGAACATCCCATTCCAGATTCATTCCTTCCTTTGCTGCATATATAAACGCCACTCTTCTGGGAAAGCTTTCCACTAGATTGTGGAGCATGGCTGTGGGGATTTGTGTTCATTCAGCTACAAGAGCGTTAGTGAGGTCAGGCACTGATGTCATGTGAGGAGGTCTGGGGTGCAGTCGGCGTTCCAGTTCATCCCAGAGGTGTTCAGTGGGGTTGAGGTCAGGACACTCGAGTTCTTCCACTTTGGCAAACTATGTGTTCAAGGAGCTCTCTTTGTGCACAGCAGTATTATGCTGGAACAGGTTTGGGTCTCTTAGTTCCAGTGAAAGGAAACTGTAATGCTACAGCATACAAAGACATTCTATACAATTGTGCGCTTCTAACATTGTGTCAACAGTTTAGGGAAGAACCACGTAAGGGTGTGATGGTCAGGTGTTCACATACATTACACAAAATGTAGTAGATAAGCCAAGATAAGCCAAGATATGTCATTTGTGCTAAGGTTGCTAACAAGTTACAGATGCTTATGTGTACAGAACCAGACCTTATTATTTATCATATAAACCACACATCATATATCATCTCGCACACCATGTTGAGTTTCTCAGTATCTCAAACTGTACTGTCTTGTGTTGTTTGCATATGTTTGCACGTGCACATTATGTAGAATGTGTAGGTCTTTTTTTTAGTTCTGTGCCGTCTCATGTGGTCAGTATGATGTTTTATGTAGCACCATGGTCCTGGAGGAACGTTGTTTTGTTTCACTGTGTACTTTACCAGCTGTATATGGTTGAAATGACAATAAAAGCCACTTGACTTGACTTGACTAACAAGGCGACACTACAAGCTTCCCTTACTTTACAAAACTAGAGAAGCAAACTTCACACACCAAACCTGCCCTGGCTGATCGACTACATTTGAAATAAGGAGAAGGTTGTGCACATTCCTTTCTTGGCCAAACTATCGCTTTATTACAGGAGATCAGATTATCAGACTGACAGTACAGTTTCTGTTAGCGTGCTCCTACCTGCTGGAGCATTTCCTCTGTGGAGATAAGTTTGTGGTGATGTTCCTCCAGAGAGGCTTCCAGATCTCTGATCTTCTCTCCCTGAGCCTCCACCTGCTCCGTCAGAACACTCACCTACACACACACACACACACACACACACGTATTAACATGAAGACAAATCCACATTTATACACTTAAGATCCCACTTTCTCTCACCTAACATGTTTCTTTTCAGATAATCTAATAATAATAATAATAATAATAATAATAATAATAATAATAATAATAATAATAATAATAATAATAACAATACTAATATATAAAAATAAAATGGAACAAAAAATAATTTTTTATTATACAAAGGAAATTTTTAACTTTTACTTTATATAAGGAGTCTCCAGTTTAACAGTGAGTATGTTTTACACCAGGGATGTTCCCCAACATTAAATGTAACTATAAATGGATAAAAAGTATGATGTATCGTTTATTAATAATATCAGGTTACTCTGGTGTCATAAGAGGAATTAAACACTTTTTGACGTGCTGTTATGGGAAAATAATCAACTTTCCGGTGGTAGCAGTAACTCCACTTCGCATCAGGCCACATCACACCACACTGTCGTTTATTATTTTCCCATAACTGCATGACACGGAGTGTTTTATTCCTTAAATACCTCATGTTTGTCTGTTTGGTTTAAATGCGAAAATGTTACTCTAATGCTATGTTAAAAAATATTCCGCATTAAAACAAACAAACAAACAAACAAACAAACAAACAAATCACATTACTGAGCAACTTTAGCAAATTTTCACCTTTCGTAGTTCATGTGATATGAACATATTCGCTCAGTCATTGGCAGTATAAAATTAGAAGCTAATTAATATTTCAATATGCAGATTTGAATGCAGTTTGCATTGCCATAATGCACAAACGTTCCACTCCCAGACGGCACAGAGTCCAACTCATACCTAAATCCACACACAGCAATCTTTACTCACACTCCGCACCACCCGAACAATAACGTTTACTCACACACACACTCACTAAAATCGTTCTCTCATTCTCACTTAGCTCTGCACACAGCCGAATCTTGGCTCAGCTGCTGTATGTATTTTCGCAGTTAGATAGAAACAGCTTCAATCACACACTCACCTGGTTTCACACACTGTTGAACACTCATTCAGTCTCTCTCTCTCTCTCTCTCTCTCTCATCCGTCACTCCCTCTTTCTCTTGCAACACACTTCACATTTGCTCAACCCGACATTCTTTCACTCGTAGTTTCACGTTACTTCAGCAGACTTTAACACACTACTTCAGCAAACTTGAAAGCAGAACCGAAACTCTCAGCGATCACGTACATCCAACCAACACCAACTTTCCAAATGCTGTATAAATGCTGAGTTGGTTCACTTTGTTGTTTCGTCTTACCACAAAACCAGCCCACCTGCTTTCCAGACAGGTAAAAGGAGGAAGTGAAAGCTTTGTGGGAGCCAACAGGGTTTCGCAGTGGCTCGTAGCACAAAACTTTCCACCAATCAACAAGAGATCCTGGAGACGCTTGAATGTGGCAGAAGCGTGACTGCAGGCACTGTGTGTGTGTGTGTGTGTGTGTGTGTGTGTGTGTGTGTGTGTGTGTGCACTCATTCTGTGTCAGACAGACACAGCTACAAGCAGACAAGCTTTTATTTATTTATTTATTTTAGTCCACCACAATCGTTGAAAGGTCTTTGTGAGGTCAAAGAAGAGGTCGTGGCTTGTTAAACTGGTTAAAGGATTAACGAATAGTCTCAAGTTAGTCCTCCTGTGAATAATAAAAAAAAAAGCTTACAAACTAAGCGAAGCTGTTTGGTTTGTAGTAACTAGACACTAGAAACTAGTTCGCAGAAAGTCGAAAGACCTGTTTAAAGACTAGTAGATAATAAGCCCTTTTAGACTGGTGAGTAAATCTTATGATGTTTGTATTTTTGCTAAATTCTGATATTTTGCTTAGGTCAGATCAGATTTGATGGTTTACATTCACGTAAGTGATTTGAGCACCTAAAATGGCCCGACAGGTACACTTTTTCCAAATCAATGGAGTCATGTGCACATGTAGCAACAACAACAACGAAAACAACAACAACAACAACAAAACTGCAAGTCAATTCGTCATTACAGTAGCAGACTGAACAAATTCGTAGAACAAGCTGCAATCGTGAGGATTACTTGCTTTTGTCAGATTGCCAGCTTCTCGTGATCAACACTAGAAGTTTTAAAACCTTGTCATTTCTATAGTAACAGCTAAATCACAGTGATATGCATAGCGAATGCTTTATAATTTATAATCTTAACAGACTAAAAACCATATTATTATCGAAAAACATCGTTACTGATATGAGGTTTTTTGTAAGGAGACATTTCTTTAACATTTATGGAAGGAGTCTCCAGTGTCAGTGCTTTGTAACAGTCAGAGTTAATCAGTCTGTTCAGGATTTTCGAGTTTTTTGTGCTTTTATTGGGGGAAAACTACTTGAATTGATGAAACCGCAATTGCACGAAATTGTTTTGATGATGTCACATGATGCATCTTGATTTTGCATTAATTTCTGCGATCCTGGAGGGACTGGATAAAGCTGCAACTTTAGGATTTCCACCAGGAGTCTTCGAAGCTGTTACGCCTTACACTTTCTTTGTAAAAATTTTTGTCCTATTAACTTTGAGAGAAGGTGAAGAAATTACTTTATATCTGCTATAATGTAAGTGATCACTAACCTGTTTCACGAACGTTCCACAACATTAAACGTAACTATAAACGGATAAAGAGTACGACGTTTCTTTCATTAACAAATAAAAATGTAATCATTTGCAAAGCGCTGTGATATAAGAGGAATGAATCACGTTGGGACACTGTTGGAAAATAATCTACTTTGGTTTGGTTACAGTAACTCACATACAGTAGCTTCACATCACACCACCATGTTGTTGATTATTTTCCTATAACAGCATGCCCTTCTTGTTTTCTTGTTGCGTTCCTTTTGTAAAGTAGCCCATAATTCTTTCATATAGACAGTCTAAAATGTAATGACAGTGAAAGCAAGACAAAAAACCAAATCATCAGGAATATCAGCATTATCCTTGGACGTCTTGGTAAATCGGCAAGAAAAGACTCAACGGAATTCAAATGATATGCAGTGCATTTCCACTCAGAATCAACTGCAAAACAAGGTTTCATGAGCTCCACTATTTTGTCCAGACTGCATCACAACTGGTGAACTTCAGACTACCGATGTTGAAACTTCCAGTTGAGTGAGTTGTGTATATGCTATTTTTTTGTAAACATGGTGAACACACAACCTAATTTGAATGTCACATATGATTCGTCGCTGAAGAATATACAGTAGGTCATTCTCTGCTATCACACTGACAAAGTAAATCTAAAATACCTTTTAGAAAGGATCTTTGCCTTCTGAAAGCAGTATAATGGCTGACTCTTAGCCTGATAGACTCTATTGTGTGGCGATGAAGAGCCCAGGTCGAGTGGGGAGGAGCGACTCACCTGGAGAACCAGAGATTCTTTGTCCCCCTCTAATCTCTCCAAGCGGTCTTGATACGTCTCATTGTTCGAACAGGGCTGGCGGTTAACCTGCGAGACACACACACACACACACACACACACACACACACACACACACACACACACACACACACACACACAGGGGAAAAGCTGAGGTGAATGAACCCACCAGTTCCAGTTAAAGGCTGAGAATCACTGGCATGATGCCAAAGAGTACATGAACCGCAATGAAGAGAGCCTCAATTCAGTGTCATAAAGGTGTCGAATGACACACAAAGACATTAAAAGAAATGTAAAAAGATCTGACTTAAACAGTAGGGTCATAGAATATAAACGTAAAACTAGCTCATTAGCATATCACATTCAATAAGAAGCACATTTAGAAGAAAATGGTTTCCTACAGATAATCTAAAGGCTTAGTGACAGTTTAAATGAGTCGAAAAAGTCAGGAAGGTCAACATTTTCCTCAGATGTGTTAGTAAATTAGAAGGAAAAGACTCACTGTGACTAAAATTACATCTGATTTACACTTAGTAAATCATTAAAGGTGAATCTCAATCAGCTCCCTAGTTCAGTCGTCAGGGCACTTGGCCATTTTAAGGGAGTCGGCCATGTTAAGGGCTGTCTCAATCGCGAAATGCTTCCAGTGCACTGGAACGTTTGCTTCCTAAAATATCTCACAGTGACCACAAAAACCAGGAGCATCGATGCTCATTATGTTCCCTCTCTGGAATGACGTCATGTTTTCTGAAAAATGATGGATGAACTCTCGGCCAGCTTCATCTACAAATGTAAGTAGCTTGTTATCGTTGTTGTAGCTCCTCCTAGCCTATGATCCTGCTTAGTACCATGACAGAATTGTGTGTGATTTTAAGCTAATATCGGTTCTGCCTGTTGTTGATAAATGCCAGTGATGACGTTTTACAACGCGAGTACGTAGTCATGTCGCCGGAAATTGAGTCATCAGTGACCCAGTGTGTAGTTAGCCAGGGTCCTTACCAGTGCCTGAACTCATGTACACGATATATACTGATTCACGACCTAGGGAGCTCGGGAGCCGATTGAGACGCACCCTAACTGAGCCTCCTCCATGGGTGCCGCCATGTTGAAAAACCAACACTACAAAACTAATTGTAAACTCTGTTCTACTATCAAAATATTTGGACTAACAACAGTAATAGATATCACAAGAATGGGTCATTTATATGGATTTTTTCCCCCTCATACATTCAGTTAAAAAGACCTGATTTGAACACAGCTCCTAATCCACCACTGAAGAATATAAAGCTTTCTTCAGGTCTTCCGCTTTTACCAGCTCTAACCATGTCTTATTAGCAACTTTTCGAGTCATCAGTTACATCCATATTGTGACGCTTATTAGCTAAGCCAGTAAATACTGCTGCTGTCGTAGGAGATTAGTGAGCCATCAGTGCCTGTCAGCGCTAAGCTAGCAGAGCTAACACCTTGAGAGCAGAGCTAGCACTTGATTCACATATAATCTCTATAAAAATGCTGCTGACTTTGTGACCCGTCAGCTGTCTTGAACATAAGTAAAATTTTCCAAAATCCCCCATAAGGGATGTCAGATGTATTTGCCCAAAGGGTATTTACAACACTTTTTAAAAACATATCCTAGTTTCCATATTTGAGTTCTGGGCTGCCATCCTAAACTAAAAATGAAAAGCCTTCCATTTCTGCTGTCGCAATAGCATGAATATGATAAGACACTTAGACCTTTGCTAGGAAAGATTTTACCCGTTTTAACTGTGTCTTATTCACTAAATGTGCATTTTATGATATACTGTATGCATTGGTGTTTAAATGACCACGTTTCCCAGTAGCAGTGCTCCAAAAAAAAAAAAAAAAAAAAAAAAAAGGCACCAGGAGGAGCTATCATGCTCTTGTCAGTAGTAAGCTAGCAAAGGTAGCACTAAGCTACAAGAGCTAGCACCTTTAAAAATCTGCTGCTGCATTTGGACTACTGTCTGATTTTGGACTCAACAGCTTTGGTCTTGGCTTGGCTTGCACAATGATCATCTTCAGTTTGACTGCATTGTATTTGAACATATTAAACTCACTGAGAAAGCCTTGATGGTTAGAGATTAGTCTGCAACATGATTTGTACTTTATGAAACATGTGAATGAAAAGATTTATTCTCCCTGGTGGTCTAGTGACGAGGATTCAGCGCTCTAACCGCCACCGCCCAGGTTCAATTCCTGGTCACTGAACATGATTCTCAGGCAGTGGTGAATCAGTGGTTAAGGCTCTGGGTTACTGATCAGCAGGTTGGAGCTTCAAGTCCAAGTGCTTCCACTGCTGGGCCTCTTTCTGCTCAAACAGTGCTGAATAATGATTGACCCTGTGCTCTGACTCCCACCTTCCTAACATGCTGGGATATGTAAAAAAAAAAGAATTTCACTGTACAGTACTGTATATGTGACAAAGTCCTTCTTCTAAAACTGGAACATCTGAAATTGGTCAGATGCCTCCTTTGGCAGCATTTATGATATCAGTATTGCAAAGGTACTAGTTGTGATAATGATTAACAAACTACACGTTAACACCCCCAGCCTAATGCTGCCTTATGTGAAGTCATAAATATAAAGTATTTGCATTCAGGTTATCTACAATGGCTAGCTAGCTTGATATATTTTGGGATCTTTCTACTGAAAGAATATACATAATATCATAATACATAATACATAATAACATATAAGAATGAGTGCATTAATATAAACCTGTGGTATAATGTTGATTATCAACTGAACTTATGGTATCAACTGTAAATATTGGAATCCAAAGTTCAGCTGTAGTTATTAACCAGTTACCTGCAAATAATTAAAGGGTTGGTCAGGGATATATTTTTCCTCATGAATGGAATAACATTGGTTGATGCAGGTGATAATTATTTGGCTGATTTGCTTTAACAACAACAAAAAAAAAAATACAAGCAAGAATCAAGAATACAAGCATTAATTAAGTTTATGAGTCATTATAAGTTCAAGACTGCTTATGGTTTTTATTTTTATTTTTTGAATGAAGCAGACAAATACAAAATGGTAAGCTCAAACTCGATAGCTAGGCAATATAACATGCCAGGACCAAATCTTCGCGAAGAGATGCTGAAAGTCTGGGTTATTTATGAGGCGTGTGCTAATTGGGAACATGTGGTTGTCACTGGAATTCTGGGTCAACTATAACAAGTAATCTGATCATGTGACAGGTCATGTGACTGGGTTTGTTGTTCAATGTTTGACTAAGGAGTCTGGGAAATGGAGTTTATGATGGTTAAAATGTTATCAGTGTGGGAATTTCACAAAGCGCCTTGAGGGAGCAGAGGATAGGAAAAAAACATATTGTCATTAAGTCTTCCCAATTACCAAACATGGTGCATGTTACATAATTGAGATAGTGGCTGCGTCAGAAATCGCGTACTGTGACAGTACGTACTGAATTTGATGCAGTACCTACTGCACGGCCGTTCAAGCAGTACGTACTAATCAGTATGCGTGTGTATTATGACTACAATCCCGGACATACTACATCCGCCATGTTAGCATTGTCATGTGACCTTCGACGTCATCATAAACACAAAAATCTTAAACAAGTTAACAATTTATTTGGGTATTGTTAAACAAGTCCTGTTTAACCAAGGTTTAATACTTAAAAAGAGCCGACGCTGTCTTCCGCGATTTTTTTTCTGAGCTCGTCCGCACCAGTCCCGTTGCATTATGGGATTGTTTGACTCGTGTAGTGTCCATCTGTTGCACACTGGAAAATCTCACCCAAAGCAGTACGCCATCCGGGTATTTCTCGCCAACTGTTTCTAGCCTACTGAGAATTCGGACATACTACCCCTCTGGCGTACTGCTTTTCGCCTACTGTGTAGGCGCAGCCATAAACTCAGTTTTGCATACTTCATGCATATTTGTGAACGATTAAGACTTAATAAACTGTGTGGACCTTTGACCGAAGAAACCATTTCCTGTCGCTTGCACAAAGTCAGAACTAGAGTTAGACTGTAGTTTATTTTCTACCAGGACAGAGAGAGAGAGAGAGATTGTGGGTGTGGGAGTGTGTGTGTATAAAAGGGAAAGATGTTTCCTTTGAGGCAGCATCACTCACAGGCCCTGGAATTTCCCCCAAAATCTCAATTCAGGACATTATTATTATGGCACTGTCCAAGAATGCATGACAGAGCCGATGGTGTATGTTGTAATGAACCCCTCCCTGTTATGACAGCCATGTAGCTCCTTTACACACCACTCACAAGCCAGGGTTTACAGCCTGGTGACTGTAATTCAACATATAATTACTGATTGTTTCCACAAGAACGTAATGCTTAGGTGCTATGTGTTGTGCTCATGTGGGTGTAACAGTGCACCCTGCTGCCAGATCTCATTATATCCCCGTTTCCTCCGAACCACAAGACCTCATAAATTCAATCAACCATAACGAAGAATGCGAAAGCTTCCAAAAAAAAAAAAAAAAAAAAGCTCTGTTTGTTGACACACAGGAAGAATTTTTTAGTTTTGCACTGGAGTTGCAGTGGATTTTAACATGGCTATCAAGTAATGGAAGACTATCCATCCATCCATCCATTCATTTTCTGTACCGCTTATCCGACACAGGGTTGCGGGGAGCCTGGAGCCTCTCCCAGGGGACACGAGTTGGGAGACAAGCCCATCACAAGGCACAATCGCACACACACTTACATACACTACGGACAATTTGGAAATGCTTATCAGCCTACAACGCATGTCTTTGGACTGGAGGAGGAAAATAGTTCCCTCTGTAACATAAACATATTAATGCACTCGTTCTAATACGTCTTTGATTCTATAGTAACAGCTCATTCACAGGAACAATAAATGGATTAGAAAATGTTATTAAACAGTAAAAAAAAAAACTATACTTGTTTCTTTTTATTAGATTTCCTTTAAGTTTATTTAACATTCATGAAAGGTGTCTCCAATGTGTCTTATTTACTTCAAGAGAGAGATAAAAGAACAATTTTTAAAAAAGCTGATAACAGGAGCTAACATGTTTTACGGACATTCCACAACTTTAAACGTAACTGTAAATGGATAAAAAGTATGAAATGTCATTCATTAATAGATTAACGTAACTGTTGGCGAAATGCTGTGGTATAAAGGGATTAAAACCCTTACGGACATGCTGTTATTGGAAAACAATCCACTTTGGAGTAGTAACAGTATATCTGCGCTGCGTCTGGGCGTATTACACCACCCCATCATTGATTATTTTCATATAACAGCATGGCACCAAGTGTTTTATTCCTTTAAGATGGTATAGCACGATGCTGATGTTTGAAGCATGTATCGGAAAATGTCTTGGCTGATGTAAAAGCGCTCATAAAAGCACACATTCTCTGTGGTATAATAACCCAAATTTACAGTCTGCTCTTACTCCAATTTCTGCTCTCTGGAGGCAACTCAACAGGAAATGATCTCTCAGGTCAACGGTCCAGATGACTTACTCTGTCAGTACTGTTTACAGCAGACTAAGTACGCCCAGCCGACCTGAGCGCGTAAAATAGGAACCATACAGCGTTTGCATGCCACATTCAAATGTGTTTCAGAGCGGTTTTAACCTCCTTCCCTGTGCACATAAACAAAAATAGTGGCTAGCTCCTATTAAATGCAAAAAAGCTTCATACGTTTTTAAGTAAACAGTTCGTGAATTTTTTTTTAATTTAGAGTGATTTTAAACAAGAGCTGTTCAGCAAACAATTAAGTGTTCACAATGCTTCCTCTTACCCCAAGTGCAGTCGGTTATAACAGTCGGGTGTCTGCTGCTTTAGTTTAGCCCTGAAGCTATGAGGGTAATTTTGGCAGCATGTAAGGGAAGCTCATAGGCAACATTGTGCGAAATTAATATCCCAAGCTGTGACAAGTTCAATCAGACTTGTTTATGTGGTTTGATATTGTTATCTATAGAAATGGGTAAAAAGGACTGAGCTAAAATAGTTGCAGCGCCATTTTGAAGCTGAATCACTTTCTTCATCAGCACATAGACTACTGTACTTAGCTTTGATGTACAGTACTGTGCAAAAGTTTTAGGCACCCTATTTTTATTTATTATTTTTTTTTTTTAGTACAAACTTTGTTATAGTTTTTTTTATTTTATGACTTGTGCATTATCAAGTCAGTACAAAAAAAATTTTAGATTCCCAAACATTAGTTTTCTAGCGCAAAATTAAATGTTACAGGAAAATGTTTGTATGTCATTAAAGAAAGCAGCATATTACGTAAGAGACACTTTTCAGACAAAAAACGCAATGAAGGCTGCTGGGTTTTGCTGCAAAAATAAGAAGCGAGTGCGAAAGTCAAAGTGTCCAGAAGAACTGTGGCTGGTTCTGCAAGATGCTCAATAAAACTTACCAGCTCATTTCCTTATAAAACTGCACTAATTGTACCGGAGACTACTATTGTTATTTAAATTTTTATTTTTTTTGTCAGCATTTCTTTGCATGTGCCTAAAACTGTACCTCTGCTGATTTACTTGAAATAGAGCATTCCTGTGCTTCTTAGTTGACAGAAAACGGCTCACATTTGGTGTCAGGTCTCTTCAAATCACTATATTGCCAAAAGTATGTGGACACCTGAGTACTGAACATCCCATTCCAAAACCATGGGCAGTAATATTGAGTTGTTCCACCTTTTCTATTATAATAACCTCCTTTCTTCTGAGAAGGCTTTCCACTAGATTTTAGAGCGTGGCTGTAGGGATTTGAGAGCACAAGAGCACAAGGCGTCAGGCACTGATGTCTGGCACGAAGGCCTGAAGTGAAGTTGGTGTTCCAGTTCATCCCAAAGGTGTTCAGTGCAGTTGAGGTCAGGGTTCTGTGCAAGTCATTCGAGTTCTTCCACTCCAACCTTGGTAAACCATGTCTTCATGGAGCTCGCTTTGTGCACAGGGGCATTGTCATGCTGGAATTATGACAATTTTTACTTTAAGAAGTAAACTTACTGTATATTTGCGATAATGGGAGTGTAGTATACCTTTACACTGTCAGCTAAATAAAAAAAAAATCAGTATAAGATGAATGTTTTTGATAAGAAGAACTGCTTTTTTGTTTTTGGGAATAATCACAAGACGGCAAGCCTGCAGGTCACAACAGAGCAGCACCTAACACGGCGCGCTGAACTATAATTAGGTTTCAGATGTTGCCTTTCATCACAGCTGTTTGGAGCCTTCAGGAAACAAGTCTGGTGTGCAAAGACTTGACGCAGAGTGTTAATCCGGCTCACAATGTCTGGAGCGACACTCGCAAGGAGTTCCTTCATCTCGTGAAGCATGCAGTCGTACAAGAACGGCCAGTTACTTTTTTTTTCAGTCAGCGGTTAATAATGCTTAAACGCCAATGTAACAGTGACCGGTCCATTATTTTAGCGAAAAATAGAAAGTGCCCAAGAGAAAATTCTCACCTTTTTAAGCCATGAGAAATGTTTGTAGAAGTCAATATCCTGCTCCATGCTGAAGGCCCATGTCTGCTCATCTGTGTGTATGTACATGTGTGTGTGGGAGAGAGGAGAAGCAGCAGGCTGGGGTCGGAGGGCTCACTACAGGGCTTCACAGTGCTGATGGTTGTCTGCTTTATGGCGCTTCCCCCCTCCTCCTCCTCCTCCTCCTCCTCCTCCTCATCCCCCTCCTCCTCCTCCTCCTCTCCTTATCCTCCTCCCTTCTTCCTCCTCCTCCTCTTCATTCCAGCCGCTGGAGCCTCGAGCTCCTGATACGCTACAGCGACCACTGCCTACCCCGGACCCCACATCTGCTGTTAATCCAGTCACACAATACTGCTGTGTGTGTGTGTGTGTGTGTGTGTGTGTGTGTGTGTGTGTGTGTGTGCGTTAGCTACAACACTAACATGCTCACTGGGTCTCTCACTATCCCTGGTTTTAACACACAAAAACATTTTCTTACAGCTGTAAAAACAGAGTTTATAGTTTCATGCTTGCATAGTTTTACGCTCTCGCTCTGACTGCGCCGGGTTTCCCCTCGTTGTCAAAAGGCAGTACTAATTAAGCTAAAATCACAATGCAAGTCTGAACCGAAACATACCAGTGGATTTATTACAGGACAAGATAGAAAAATACACACACACACACACACACACAAGGACACACACACACACACACATATGTTAAAACTCTCCATTGCGCCACTGTCTCTACAGACTGGAAGTGATTATGGTGAATCTCTTGTTTCCTGGAGAAGACTCCCCGCCTCGCAATCTCAGCATCAACAAACAGAAATTACACCCATTCCTGTGTTTCACACCCAAACCACACTATCACAAACTATCCTACAAAATAAACACAGAAAATAATCGACGGTTTTATTTCTCACCCATGAACACTTCTACCATAAAACCACAGCTAGATTTAGGGTAGGAGACTATGTTTTATTAAAATGATGAACATTTTATACAGTGGGTATAGAAAAAAAATCACCCCCCTTTAAAATAATCACATTTTGTTGCTTTTCAGCCTGAAATGAAGACGGACACAGTTTTTGTTTTATACAGCTGTATTTACTCAGTGCAACTTATAACATCCAAGTGAAAGATATAACACCAACATGTCAGAAAAAAATAAAAAAAATGTAAAAACAGAATCACTGAGTTGGAAAAAGGATCACCCCCCTCCTAAAAATGACTTGTAAACTCAATAAAGTATAGCTAATTACCTTCTCAATGGCACACAAAGGCATTTGACTTTCAACTGTGATCAGCTGTGGTCATTTTGATTAGCTCAGCATGAAAAGAGCTTTCCTGGAGCATTTTGTAGTGCAACTGAAGCAAACAGTCAACTATGGGTGGCAAGGCACTGTCAAAAGATCTCCGGGATAAAGTTGTGGACAGGCACAAGTCAGGAGATGGATACAAAAAAAATTCAAAGACTTTACCAATGCCTAGAAGCACAGTGAAGTCTATTATTAAGAAGTGGAAGGTATTTGGTACAACACACACCCTCCCTGGATCAGGATGTCGCTCCAAACTGGATGAAAGAGCCAGGAGGAAACTGGTCAGAGAGGCTACCAAGAGGCCTACAGCAACTCTGAAGCAGTTGCAGGAATTTATGTCAAAGAGTGGTCATTGTGTGCATGGGACAACAATATCACAAATTCCCACAAATGTGGCTTGTATGGGAGGGTTGCAAGAAAAAAGCCATCCACGACTGAGCTTGAAGATTCTGAGGCCACATGAAAAAGGGTGTTATGGTCAGATGAGACTAAAATTGAATTATTTGGCCTCAACACCAAACGATATGTCTGGCGGAAATCCAATACAACTCACCATCCAAATAACACCATTGAGCATACCATCCAGCATGGAGGTGGTAATATCCTGTTATGGATATTTATTCTTGAGGAAAATCTGCTGCCCTCTGCCAGAAAGTTGTCAATGGGAAGAAGGTTTACCTTCCAACATGACAATGACCCAAAGCACACAGCAAAACTGACCACACAGTGGTTGAAGGAGAAAAAGGGGAATGTCCTTGCATGGCCTAGTCAGAGCCCAGACTTAAACCCCATTGAAAATCTGTGGAATGACTTGAAGACTGCAGTCCACAAACGGTCACCATCAAATTTAACTGAACTTGAGCAGTTCTGCAAAGAAGAGTGGGCAAATATTGCAAAGTCTAGATGTGCAAAGTTAGTAGAGACATATCCCAACAGACTGTAATTAAAAAATAAGGCAAATTAAAGTAAGGGGGTGATCCTTTTTCCAACTCAGTGATTCTGTTTTTGAATTTTTAAAAAAATTTCCGACATGTTGGTGTTATATCTTTCACTTGGATGTTATAAGTTGCACTGAGTAAATACAGCTGGATAAAACAAAAACTGTGTCCGTCTTCATTTCAGGCTGAAAAGCAACAAAATGTGATTATTTTAAAGGGGGGGGGATTCTTTTCTATACCCACTGTATAGTTCAAGGGTAGATTAAGTGAAATCAGGAGCATGGGCACCTGGGACAAGCAGATTTAGCATTTTTTGCAGTTTCTTACTTGCCCATTGTTCAATTAGGGTCACCAATGGAGAAAAAAAATGAATATTTGATTTTTTTTTTCTCTTTAAGGATTTTGATAACATTCTACAGAGAAAGAGTGTACCACTGAAGAGAAGAGAAGAGAAAATGAGAAGAGAAGAAAAGAGAAAATGAGAAGAGATGAAGAGAAGAAAAAAGAAAAGAAGAGAAAAGGAGAGAAGAGAAGAGAAATGAAGAAAGGAGAAAATGAGAAGAGACGTGAAAGAGCGAAGAGAAAAGAAAAGAAGAGAAAATGAGAAGAGATGAGACGAGAAGAGAAAATGAGAAAAGAAAAGATGAGAAGAGAAGAAGAGAAGAGAAGAGAAAAGATGAGAAAATGAGAAGAGAAGAGAAAAGAAGAGAAAATGAGCGAAGTGAAAATGAGAAGAGATGGAAAGAGAAGAGAAGAAAAGAGAAAATGAGAAGAGATGAGAAGAAAAGTGAAGAGAAGAGAAGAGAAGAGAAGAGAAGAGAAGAGAAGAGAAGAGAAGAGAAGAGAAGAGAAGAGATCAGGTTAAGTGCCAGTCTGAGGTATATTCTAGTTTTCCCCTCCTCGCTCATCTCCCCTGACTCGGGTCATTTCCTGTTTGGGTGAGGGGACACTGAGTGTATGTGTGCGTGTGTGTGTGTGTGTGTGTGTGTGTATCTGTGTGTGTGTGAGTGTCAGTGTGTGAGTATCGGGGTGTTAGCATCAAGAGGACAGCTGTCCCTGCCTTTTACAGCTAGAGCCGCTTTCAAACACTGTCATATCTCACCACTGTGATTGTGCTTATCATTTTCTCATCAACCAAGACAGTCTTTAAGTTTAGGGTTGTAGCATTAATAATTGAAGATTAATTTCAGAGAGGACGTTATACTCACATTACCAAACAAATATAAGTGCAACTAAGAGTGTGTTTACATCATTTTGGACATTATAGTAATTGTACCACATGGCAACATTCAACTCGAATGGAGAAACACAAAAACATAAACACGTACAACATTTATTTTAACTCTGGACTATATTTTAGCATCTTTCAGTGATAAGCTGAATCCAACAAGCTAAGTAAGGAATAAACTGCTGGGGGGTGGGGGTGAGGGGTGGCATGCTGTTATTGGAAAATAATCAGCGATAGATAGGTGTGATTGGGTTCGAAAGCAAAAGTTCAAAGTGGCACGACAGCTTTGACAGCGGCAGATTCCAAAAGTGGTTCCTATTGTCCAAGATGGCCGCCCCATAATGTTACAGCATTCGGCACTTTGTCCTAAACCGCATCAGTGATGGATGGATGGATGGATGGATGGATGGATGGATGGATGGAGCAAATTTCTGTATATTTGCCATTGAGTGGAAAACCACGAAAATTTGATTATTCCACCAAAACAATAATTTTTGAGGCTTTCTTATTGGTCCACTGGTTTCACTGACTGGTTGGTTATCTTAGCCCCGCCCACCACAGTGCCTCTCCATAAAACACAAACACATACAGCTAGGTCCGATCAAAGCCAAAATATAATTTACTTTGGATAAGACTAAAGAAGCAAACATCAGACACCAAACATTTCCTAGCTGCTGTATAACTACTATATATTTGGCGTTAGTAGAAAAATGTTTTTGGCTCTGTCCGAAATGTGGGGTTCTAATTGGTCTATTGGTTCCACTCACTGGTTTATGTTAGCCCCGCCCACCATACTGCCAGTCTACAAACATAAACATAGCCAGATGGGTTCAAAATCTAAGTAACACCAAATTCCACAATGAAAATCCTCTATTTACTATATAAGAAGGAGCAAAAAAGAAAGGAACGATGTCACTGTATAAAAACAGACGGCAAAATCAGCCAGCGGAAGAACCTCGGTTCTACACTACGCAAACCTGAGTCAGGATGTCATCCATGGACTTACCCATGAGACCTGGTAATCCTTGGGGACGGTGCTGAGTGAGGAGGGAAAGTGAATGAGGGAGAACTTAAGGAGTGAAAAAAGGGAAAGGAGACGAGAAGAGAAAAGGAGAACGAAGCAGGCAGGAAGTTAAGCACAGCCCCTAACCAAATCTCTGAGGAGCATCCAAACTCTTTTAAAGACGTCCAGATTAAACACACACACAGCTGAAAAACAGCCTGCGATCCAGAGAAGAACAAACACATGATCCTACCATCACAGCTCATGGCTCGCACAATTCTCCAAACTGTTATGAAGCACAACCATGCTGTAAAGACGTCTGCATATGGACACACTGGCAGCTCATTTACAATCGAGTGTATTCCGTCTGTGAAGGTTATTTTTCCACCAAATTTCTTCTAATATAAAAATTCTAGAGATGCTTCAGTATGAATACCGGTATAGAAGACAGAGCTGATACCATCCTTATTTATTTGTATTTGTAGAAATGTTCTATTACCAACATCTGATACCACATGATGCGATGTGACATAAGCCTGTATGCTGTATGTATGCTGTCGCACTAATGAACTGACACAAAATGACAGCGATCTGGGCGAATTTCATGATTAATGATGGGAATGAAAGCAGACTGCAAAGTGTGCTCTGTGAAAATATCAACAGGAGGAACTCCAGCACCTTACAACAATAACCTGATAAAACGTCTTACAGCATTTAAAAAGTATAATTAATAGAGAGCTCACAGAGCAGTATCAGCAAGCTTGGTGATTAAAATGAGTCCAGGTGCTCGTGAAAGGTAATTGCGAGGCTGGGGCAGAGAAGCAAGAGTGAGCAGAAACTGTTGCATGTCAGAGCAATTCAGTTCAGCGAGCACTGAGCACGTACACATACGCTTCCTTCCATCACTTGGCAGTGCCTACACTTTGCTGGTGAGGTATCTGAAGGTACAGTACTTCACGCCGCCTTGTCAGCATTTTTACTAACAATAATGCTCAGCAGTCTATTAAACTGACATGTCTACAGACTATGGCAACAGACACCACTTCGAGTACTGCAACGTGGCCTAGAAACATGGCCGCTCTGGAGTACAGCTCTCGGTTGTCACGCTCCATCTTCCCCTTAACTTCTGATTGAACACAACTGACTACAATCACCATCCATGGTATAAAAACAGACTCCAAACACACACAAACCGAGAAGTATGAATGAATTCAATGAACCTTTCTCCTGACGTGCCAAGCCTTTCATTGTTGCTGCTATTCTGGTTTTGACTTTGATCCCGTCTTCCAGTTTTGTCTACCCCACTCTGTTTGCTGATCGCCTGAACCTAGCCTGTTTTTCGACTCTGCTTTTGCCTGACGTTTTCAACCTGTTTGATATTCTACTATTTTTAATTAAAGCACATTTTTGCAACTGCATCTGCAGTTTAAACACATCTACTGTTCAAACACTATAACATCTTAAACATAAAACTCAGCATGATGAGTTCCTTGCTAGCAGCACATGGACAGAGCTAAATAAAATGTTCCATTACACCCCTGATCGATTAATACTAAGTCGGTTACTCATTTCAGTTTTAGTATCAATCAAACATGTATTCGTACAAAATGGTATTGATGCATCCTTAAAAATATCTGTATCTGTATTTCCAACTGCGTGAAGCTGAGCCTGACGTGTAAACTTGGACTCACCATGCCTTTGTCCAGCCACTCCAACAGGGTCTGTGCGGTGGAACAGGGCAGCTGTGAGCGCAGAGTGTCTCGGCCTTCTCCGCCCTGGAGCTCCAGAGCCAAACGCAGCTCCTCTGCTAACTGTAACACCTGCAGCGGACCCACACTGACCGGAGAACCCATATCTGGCATACCGTTAGTGAACTCCACCATCACTTTAGAGCCTATAGAAAGAAAGAAAGAACGAAAGAAAGAAAGAAACAGAGACAGAGAGATAACATATACATTAATTCCTAATATACTATTTGAAGCAGTTCATCGCTTGAGGCCGATCTTTTATATATTCATGCAATTATCTAATCAGTCACTCATGTGGCAGCAGCACAGTTCATAACATCATGCACATACAGGTCAAGAGCTTTAGTTAATGTTCACATCAAAAGCTAGAATGAGGAAAAAAATGTGATATCGAGCTGGTTTGAAGATTGCAGAACCTGTGGATCTCCTGGGATTTTCACACACAACAGTGTCTATAGTTTATAACAGAATGGTGCGAAAAACAAAAAACATCCAGAGTCTATAGTAATTCAAATAAGCATTCTTTACAAACGTGGTAAGCAGGTAAGCATGTCAAACAACATGTCAAAACATTCAGAGGGATGGGCTACAACAGCACAAGATCACATCGAGTTCCAATTCTGACAGCCAACAACAGGAATC
>CM042561.1:4279381-4696881 GCA_023630585.1 Cranoglanis bouderius
ATAACACTTGGAGGAAAGCTCTTACAGGAAAATAATCAAATAAAATATTCTGCTTTTAGCACAGTAATTTGCCAAAAGTTGTTTATTTTCTATATGTTTTATCCATTTATAGTTACGTTTAATGATATAGAATGTCCACAAAAAAAAGTTAGTTCCTGTTATCACTTATGTTATAGTAGCTATAAACAGTCATCCTGTTACCAGCCTCTCTTTCTCTCAAAGTTAAAAATAAGATTAAAGAAAACAAACCCAGCTTATCACACAAGTAAGAAACCAAAAATCCTCTGTCCTGAAGACTTTCTCCATGTGAAAAAACCTACAGGAACAGCTTTATCTTTGACTTTTACAAAGCACTGACGTTGGCTGAAGTCTTGTTTCTTAAATGTAAAATAAATGTCTCCTTACAGAAAGCTTCACCAGAGCAACATCTATAGACTTCTCATTGTTAAATAACATTTTGCTTAAAAATAAAACAAGGGGAGAAAACATTAATCTGTTTATGTGGAGCGTCTGTCGTAGTCTGTCAAGTCCTCGTGTAAGTTGTTACTATAGAAATTCTAACATTATAAAACGAGCGCGTGAATATAGACCTGCGATTCGATTTGCAGCCGGAACTACTTTCAGAGCTGCTGTTATAGAAAAACGAACCAAAATCTTCTGACCAATCAGAATTGAGAATTCAACAGCGCTGTTGTATCATGCAATTATCTAAAATGAAATGATATGAATATATACTGTAATATTGCTGCTCATCTAGTTGAACTTGGTCGATCTTTTCATGTTAACCAGAATATAATTCTGTAAAATGTTCTGCTCTTTTTAGACTTTGTTTTGCTCTCACTTTTACACTGCTTGGACCTGCTTTACAAAAGTATGAACACCACTATAAAAAAATAAATAAATAAATACATAAAGTAATGTTGTCGCATTTTTGTCTATTACCACCAGGTGGTGGTATTTCAAAATCTTTGAGAACTGCCCCAAATCAATCATTACATTTATTTATTTATTTATTCCAGAAACTCAGATGCAAACCAGGTCGACCTTGCGAGTGAAACGAGGACCTTAAAATGTGTTGGAATGTGAAGACTTGAAAATATCAAAGCTGTTAAAGCTATGAATGATCATGTCACGGCCAATTATAAGTCAAGTCAAGTCAACCTTTATTTAAAGTAGAGCACATTTAAAACAACAGAATTTGACCCAAAGAGCTTTATAGCTCAATCAACCAAAAAAGCCATAACAGAGTTATGTTTAAAAATATAGTGACAATAATAATAATAATAATAATAATAATAATAATAATAATAATAATACCTTAGATTTTATATAGCACTTTTCTAGGCACTCAAAGCACTTTACATAGTATAGTAGGGGGTAGGGGGGTGGGGGGACGTGATAGATAAGGGTCAATGGGGGAATTTTGCCAGGATATACCCCTACTCTTTACGGGATTTTTAATGACCATAGAGAGTCAGGACCTCGGTTTAACGTCTCATCCAAAAGACGGAACAGATACCAGGTATAACAGCTACCTTTAAATACAGCATCAATTATTTACATATTTCAACCTATTAAAAGACCTATTCAAAAGGTAGCGAACAAAAATATGTTTTCAGTGAAGACTATTGAAGAAACTGACCTCACATGGAAAGGGAGACCGTTCCAGAGTATAGGACCTACCGCAGAAAAGGCACGACCGCCTCTGGTTTTATAGCGACCACGAGTAACTCTCAAAATAAGTTGATCAGACGACCCGAGCGCTCTCGTGAGGGAGTAGAAGAAGATCACTGATGTATTTGGGTGCGAGACCAGAGATTATAACCAACATGCAAGAAAATGAACTGTCCCATAACTAGAGTGACACTACACGGGATATTCAGTATTGTAGGAATATTTCTCTAAATATCAGAAACTCCCATTTTCCCTAGGTTTCCTTGTACAATTAAATTCTTAGTTTGCATGTTCTCATGGGTGTTGCAGTAAAAATAAATAAATAAATAAAAAAATTAATAAGGCTGTAAATAATAACAAATAAAATAACAACATTGTGCAAGATATCAATATGGAATATAAAAAAAATGTAAATATAATTTTTTAAAAAACATTCAACATACTAAATAAAAGTGATGGTACAAAACCTATACAGTAAAGTGCAAATTAACTATTGATGTGAACTTGGTACAAAACCTACAGGGAATTTTTATACACTCGTGTCAGTGTGTGTAAGGGGAAGAGATGGAAGTGCTACAGGGAGGCATTTGTGTATAAGCTACATTTATTACTATTTCTCTTTCCTGAAAACGCTTCCTATGATCATGTGACTCTTAATTTGCTTTAAACTTTGCATGAATAACCTCCATTATGTCTTCTTGCATGTAGGTTACTGTGTATCCACATTACATTCATGCCGTGTTCCTGTCATAGGTCATGTGTCCGGCAGCAGGTCCGCTCTTCCACAGTCATGCCTTTTGACATTTAACAACAAGCAAACAGACACAGTCTTTTGTCATGACAGCAGCTGTGGGGTGACCTTGAATTACATAACTCGTGCGCGCGTTACGTACGCTTTCATTTCTTCCGTACACACACTCGCACACTCGCACACACTTCCCAAACTTGCTGATTCTAATGTCCTTTCTGTGTGTATGGACAGTAACATACATTCGTCTTTCTATCTCTTTCTCTGTCTCTTCTCTGTCTCTCACTTGTCAACTGCCTTCGTTAAACATTCGTCCTCTATTAGTTCAATCATGCTGACAACTGCTGAGTTTGCTAGAGGACACACACACACACACACACACACACACACAAACAGGCTGCACATACTCCCCTCCCACAAACCAACAGCCAATTAACCTCCTTCCTTTAGCATGGCACCTCAACTCAAGTCTTTTATTCTGCTTAATTGTAACCTCTACAATGATTCTTCTGTTTTTACACTTCATTTGACCCTATGTGCAACCCATTCGAAATGTGAAGGAATCTGATTAGTGTGTATTATTGTGAGATAAGAACAAGAAAGAAAGAAAAAGGGAACACACCCTTATCTCGTCTTTCATGACGACTCTGTAAGGGCACGACGCAAGCCACTGGGATTTCCCAAAACTTTAACGCTAATTCAGAGGCCTTATCCCTGGGGCCCAGGACAAACCATTCAGCCAAAATGAATTTTACACAGTGTATTGTGCAATGTTTTGCAGGTAAAGTTAGCTTTTTTTTGGATTTGCACTGGAGCTACAATGCTAATCTAGCATCTAGTAGTATCTAATAACAAACAGAAAGCACCTAGTAACCTGTCGTTTTCTACAGGGCCTCGTATGTTTCTTTAATTAACATGACTAAGAGCCCATTTGACTGATAATGCAAAACAACCAATTACACTTACCATTAACTGTTTAAAAAAAAAAAAAAAAACTCTTGGAAAATGGAAACTTGTGAACTAGTCAGACCTCCAGTGCGCATACTAGCTACTGTATCATGCACTTTCCACGTTTCATTGTGAACATGCACTGACAAAACGAACTGTACCCAGAACATAAAAGCGGGATTTTCGAAATGACCAGTGTTAGTGTGGACTACGCTTCAGGCTGAGATTACAAGGACTTTTTGATATCCATCAGAACATGGGCGTAAATGGAGAACGATGTCTTGTCGGACAGCTCACACCAGTTCGCGTTTGGTTTTGAGGAAAATGACGCAGAAACGAATTGCAGTTGTCGTGCTCTCGTTCAAAGCTGTAAGAGCCGGTGCTAAGGATGTACTAGCGCAGCTCACGACAAGTCTCGGGTCTACAGGTAGCACAAAATACAAACATCTGCCTGTGAACAAGCCTGCTGCGTACCAGCAACACGGGTTTCGACTGACGCAAGAAAAGCATCAAAAAGACTTGCTTGTGTGGTTTCTGACACAGGATCTACACTGTCATCTATAATTATGAGCAAGGGAGGCACAAAAAGTGTTGCAGGTCCATCTTAAAAAACAAAACAAAAAACTTAGCACTGCAGTTATGGATCCTTGTATTAGACCTTAGCATGTATCTGTTTTCTTTAAGAGAGAATAGCACGGGTTAAGAGAATACATACTGTCAGAATTATAAAACCAAAATGTAAACAAAACAATCTCACACTGTCTTATACAGTCATATACACCAAAACAGCAATTCAGCCCCTTAACAACAGCTTTCATTTGCATTTATTCATTCAAGCAGAATCCAACCCAAGCACAGTAAGGGTAAAAGTCTTACTCAAAGTCTCTGCAGTGGCTCTTTAGCTACCATGTGGGCTGTGTAGGTTATAAGGCACCTCGGTGTGCTAGCTCTCACCTGCGATGATGTCGTCCATTTGCTCCAAAGCAGCCTCCAACATGTGACTCGCATCAGACGCCATGCTGCTCAACGACTACCGCATGGGACGTGCTGTTAAGCTGAAGCCTGAGAACAGAAAACAGAAACAAAAAGACATATTTCTCAAATCAAAACACACCAAAGAGTAGGATTTTACAGTTAATCATAACGTTTAACTTTCCTCACTTATTTCAACATGACTGACGTGGTTAGCACGTTTTGCCTCGCACCTCCGGGGTTGGGGGTTCGAATCCCACCTCCGCCCTGTGCGCGCGGAGTTCGCATGTTCTCCCCGTGCTTCAGGGGTTTCCTCCGGGTACTCCGGTTTCCTCCCCCAGTCCAAAGACAAGCGTTGTAGGATGATTGGTATTTGCAAATTGTTCCGTAGTGTGTGAGTGTGTGTGTGCGATTGTGCCCTGCGATGGGTTGGCACCCCATCCAGGGTGTCCCCCGCCTTGTGCCCCGAGTTCCCTGGGATAGGCTCCAGGCTCCCTTGCGACCCTGTGTAGGATGAGCGGTATGGAAAATGGATGGCTGGATGGGTATCGAGTTTGCCATTCATACTTGAACTGTTTGTTACTTTGACTGATTGTATTTATATCTTTAGCAGTTGGCATCTTAGCAACCCATCTTAGCTACTCTGTCAAAATTCTGACAGCATTCTGAAAAATTTGAAACATGAAATTAGAATATTCTTACATATATCTATATATTAAAATAAACTTTAGACCTTCGTGTGTTTTCATTTTCTGTTTTATTTCCTACATATCATCGCCCATCCCTGCTGTGTACATCATGCCCAACTGAGCAAACAAACTACTGAAGGCTGCTATTTCTCAAGATTTAACCCTTTTTTAACTACACAATGTCTCTGTCTCTTTCTTTGTCCTCCATCTCCATCCCTCCATCTTTGCCTCACTTTGTATATCTCTCAGCAGTGCAGGAACCTGAGATTAATTAGGCCTGTCAGGGTCGAGTTTCAAGCCTTTGTCATCCTGCCTCATGGCACATGGTCTCTCACACATACTCACACACACACACACACACACACACACACACACACACACACACACACACACACACACACACACACACACACACAAAGTAGACAAAGCCACAAACGGAAACACTTTCTACAGGCAGTGTTTATTCCTAGGATGTAGTGTAGACGGATTTGTAGAGAAAGTGGGCACAATGTTTAACAAACAAATGTATTTGGAACTGGTACAGATCAAATATGCTACACATCCTGAATGTAATTCGATGCAGCACACGAGTGTGGAGTTTAAAGAAGAGGCTCAGAGCTGCACTACTGATGGAGGAAGCGAGTGGACCTCGCTGTTCTTAATAATCCGGCTGGATTTATTCTGTTTGACCGGCTCCATTCGCAAAAGCTTTCACAGGAATACAGTCACACACTGAATGACCAAAATAAATAGCACGGTACAGCACGGCATGCTTCATTAAGAGACTCTAACATGTCTGTTAACGCCACAATGCCAGCAGGTTATTCAGTATGTACACGCACTCAACACTGAAGAATATAAGGGTGTGTAGACTTTGCGTCATGCTTTGATCAACAACAGAATCTGAACACAAAAACCACAAGTATGATGTTATTCGACTCCCAAAGATGAAAACTATTACACTTAACCTCTATAATAACAAGCTGCTTGGAAGAACTGCTTAAAAACACATTTTTTTCTGAGAACTTTCCCAAGTAGAAGAAGCCTTTATTTGTCACATATACATTACAGCAACATTCTTTTCTTCGCATATCCCAGCTTGTTAAGAAGCTGGGATCAGAGAGCAGGGTCAGCCATGATATGGTACCCCTGGAGCAGATACGGTTAAGGGCCTTGCTCAAGGGCCCAACAGTGGCAGCTTGGTGGTACTGGGCTTGAGCGCCCAACCTTCAGATCAGTAACCCAGAGCCTTAACCGTTGAGCCACTACTGCCCAAGTGTCATCAAAACTATGATTAGAATCATATGTTGTGGTCAAGTAAATCAAAATCATACTTTTTTGGTGTAGAACACTATTGGCATGGTTACCGATAATGAGGACTGCAAAACCAACTATGTCATGGATTATTGATGTCTTAGTGGCTTGTGGTCCAGGGCCTCTTGTGAAGGCATCATGAATTTTGCTACATAAAAGGATATTTTACCCCAAAACCTGGTTGCATCTGCCAGAAGACTTGGACATATAGTAAACCCAAACATGCACGGAAATCAATAAAGGAATAGTTGTGGGAACACAAAGTCAATGCTTTGCAATGGCAAATTTTTTAACAAATATTTTTTTAACAAGCTGATTTAAAGATTCCTAGTCCAAAAGTATTCTGAGACATTACTAAAAGTGGCTCAATGATGTTACACTTGTGGCCAAAAATTTGTGTACCCCTGACCATCACACCCATAAGTGCTTGCTGAAAATCTCACTCGATTTATTATTAACCTTCCCACTAGATTTTGGAGCTTGTCTGTGGGGATTTGTGTTCATTCAGCCACAAGAGTAATAGTGAGGTCAGGCACTGATGTCATGTGAGGAGGGCTGGGGTGCAGTTCATCCCAGTGGTGTTCGGTGGGGTTAAGATCAGGATTCTGTGCAGGACACTCGAGTTCTTTCACTCCAACCTTAACACACCGTGTCTTCATGGAGCTGCTTTGTGCACAGAGGCATCGTCATGCTGGAACAGTTTTTGGCCTCTTAGTGCCAGTGAAGGGAAATTATAATGCTACAGCGTACAAATACGTTCTGTACAATTGTGTGCTTCCATCTGTGTGGTAACAGTTTGGGGAAGAATCACATTGGGGTGTGATGGTCAGGAGTCCGCATGCTTTTAGCCTTTGTGATCAATAGTGTTCAAGTAAATCCATACATTCTCTTCATATACAGACTATTTAATTGCATGAGCTACTCATTTCATGTGTCGCTTATTTTCATGAAGGTGTCAACAATTATGTCGTTTACTAAACATAATCATTGAGCCAGTACCGTCATACAGCTTCCAAAACAGATGAAATGGGTTTGTCTCAGTTTTAATCACTGCATTGTTAAATACTATTAGTAACAGTGTTGGGAAGTCTTGGCTCTTTGAAATCAAAACAGTTTTACTAGTAGACTCAGACTTTTTGACCTTTTTGTCTCGCAAATGAATCATTCTGGACAGGATTGAACTCGTCATCTTGACTGTTTTTTGTCATTTTCGCCACACCGTGGGAAAGAGACACGGCTTGTGTATCAGTTCCCACTCAAATCTAACTGAACAAGTTTGGCCACCTCTTTTTTAGTGTTATTTGTGTAATCGCTGCTTGGAAAACGAAAGAGAAGGATCACCTCAGAGCTGCTCAGCAACTAAATAAATGACAGTGTGACTGCCGTCAACAATGAAACAAGGCCCACTAAACACTTCCTGCTACACTTCTTCCCCACCCCCAAAAAAATAAACTCGTCTTATCTGACTGAGGTATACACACTGGGAGTGTCTGATCCCACAATAATATTTGCCATGTCAGTTAAACAGACCTCAGTCATCTTAATTTCATAGCTTTCCGATCTGGGAAAAACGCTTTACACACCATTTCCCGCAAAGCTCTATTGTGGGTCAGCTTATATTTCGCTGTGGTTTAATATTCCCCCTTCGAATGCAGCACCTGTGTCTGGTATTCTCCACTTTAGCAACAAGGACGTGGACGTGGGAGCATCGTAAGCATAAGCAGGGTAAAGAAACACACAATACTCAGAGATAAGTAGCTGGGTCGTACCCACAGATCTTTCACTGGTCCAACATCCAGAGCGTTTTTAAAGGTCAGAAGATAAAAAGACTCCAGATAGCAAACTTCATCTTCTCAAAGGAGGCAGTCAGGAGGTGAAGTGGCCCGTGCAAAATTGCCCAATATCTTCAGGACACGCACAACACCGATCGAGCCGAACCAAGCTCTGTCCTCGAGACGTCAGGTTAAACTAACTTCAATCCCAAAACAAGGCCTGAACAAATAATCGAAACGTTATCTTGAACAGCTGTCAGCTTTACAGACCACATGACGTGTCGTCAACAACTGTGTCTCTGTCTGAAAAAAATAAAATAAAATAATAACACTAGTGAAATCTCTATGTATAAATTAGTTTAAAATTAATGAAATGTATACAAAATATATACATAATGCATAATACAAATATATATATATATATATATATATATATCCTTTCTCTCCACTTTCAGTTTTAATAATTTTTCTTCTGCTTTCCTTTTTTTTTAAAAAAAAATAAAAATATATTATTCATTTCTCCCTTTTCTTTGATTATTTCTCCCTTGTTTTTCCTTTATTGTTCTTTTCTTTTCCACTCTTAAAGAGTGCACCTGTACAAATGTTTCTCTTTTCTCTTTTTTTGTATTTTTGATTTAAAAAATATTCTGCTTTTTTTTTTATCGATTTCTCATCTCTCCTTTTCCCCTTTCTCTTTTTTTCCCTCTCCCAAAATAATTCAGATTTTTTTCCCCTCTTGCTCTTGCATTCTGCTTTAAAAAAAAGATGATCTTCCTTTCCCCTTTTTATTCTTTTCTTTTCTTCTCTCTCTTGCTCTTAGAAGTGCAAAGGCACATGACATATTTCTCTTTTCTCTCCTTTTTGTATTTTGTTGCTCACTTTCCCTCTTTTCTATTCTTTCTTTTCCTTTCTGTAGAGTGCACATGTACATAATATTTTCTGTCATTTCTCTTCTTTTTTTTCAGTTTACTTTTTCTTCTCCTGCTTTTTTTAAAATTTTGTCTCTTACTTTTCTTTCCTTCTTTGTTTCTTTTTTCTTTTAATTTTTAAAAATATTTTTTCTTATGTTTTTAAATTTATATATATATATATATATATATATATATATATATATATATATATATATATATATATATATATATATATATATATATATATATATATATATATATATATATATATATAAATTTTTCCTCTTCTTTATTTTCTCTCCTGCTCTTAGGAACGGCTTTTAAATAAATGCAAAAACTGCACCTTTATATAATGCCAACAAAGTCCGTACTGTCCCCCAAAAAGCAGCAGGGGTGGTTGCGGGTTTAAAAAATGTATGATTGAATTTTTTACTAATAGCACAATCACCATCATTCCTGTTTATATCATACACCCCTGAGGAATTCCGTTTATAATTTACCAGCAAAAATACCAGCATGCCTTTTTCCCCAAAGGTATTAGCGCACCATAAAAAGCTAATTCTTCCTCGTTGACCTCAATAACTACAGAGTTTTAAGAAGTCAGGGATTTATTTCTGTTATATTTCTGCTGGAGTGTTTGCTTGGGGAATTAAAATGCATCTCAGGGTTACCCAGTGTGGAGCTGGACTTTATTCTGTTCAGTGGTTAGCATTCTGTGCTCGTTTGCTTTTGCGGTGTTTACAGCAGTGTTAATATCGCACAGGGCAACAAGGTGACAGCTATTAATACGACAACATTAACTGTGCAGTATTGATAACTGATACGCTCAGCAGGTAAAGATGATCTTTAAGACCCCTGACCACAGACAGTACTTTACACCACAGGTTCCCTAAAGTGAGTATGCATGTCACTTTCTCGCTAACAAACACTCCTCCAATAATCGCTTCAGACTTCCATTGCCAGTGTGCCAACAGTTTGAGAGACGGCCTCTTTATCCTGAACCCTGGCACACCGCAGACTGACTGAAGATACAGTTACAGGCCTCTGTGGGGTTTATTCCTTACACAGGGCAGGCAAGTCTAAGCAGCTGGAAAGCTAACAAGAAAAGCCTGTCTACCAGGAAAACGGAAAACAGCCACCACATTAAAAACAATCAAAGATAATGATAAAATAAATAAATAAATAAATAAATAAATATTTATTTATATACCAGTATGTATGTCTCTGATCCAACTGTTTACGAATGAGAAACCTGTACAATTTTTTTTTTTTATAGATTATTCTACAATTTCTAAACATATTTAATATTTTTGAGCCATTTGTGCTTTTACCAACATTTTTAAACACCTCTTTTTGCCGGGAGTGTGTCTACAGTTTCCAGCATGTCAGTTAAATCATGCGGTTAACTAGCTGTATGGAACTAAAAGGAATAATGAGCGATAATAAGTGATTAGCATTAGGTACACCTACAAGTCCAAAACACTAAAAAAAAATAATAAATAAATCAAAAATCATGGCACAACAAGATCCCAAATATTTTTATAGTCTTCATTAGCTTGGCAGGGCAACACACAGGCACTGAATGAAATTAGTTACCTCAGCATTCAGTTAGCATTATAACCTTCAATACTTCCACTCATGCAGTTAGCATCAAAGCTCTGTTACCTCAGCTCATTCAGTTAGCATCAAAGCTTCTGTTACCTCAGCTCGTTCAGTTAGCGTAAAAGCTCTGTTACCTCAGCTCATTCAGTTAGCATCAAAGCTTCTGTTACCTCAGCTCGTTCAGTTAGCGTAAAAGCTCTGTTACCTCAGCTCATTCAGTTAGCATCAAAGCTTCTGTTGCCTCAGCTCGTTCAGTTAGCATCAAAGCTCTGTTACCTCAGCTCGTTCAGTTAGCATCAAAGCTTCTGTTGCCTCAGCTCATTCAGTCAGTGTCATAGTCTTCATTACCTCAGCTTATTCAATTATCATTATACCCTTTGTTATCTCAGCTCATTTAGTTAGCATTATAGCCTACTTTACATCAGCTCATTCAGTTAGCATCATAGCCTTTGTTACCTCAGCTCATTAGTTTAATAGCATTTGTTAGCATAATAGCCTTCCTTGAATTAATGCTTTCTTACAATAAAAATGCACAAAAAATAGAATTAGAAGAAGCCAGGAAAACCGAAAATGGTAAAAATTGGTAATTGGTAAAAATTAAATAGACTTCCTTGGGCCCCTAGCTAAGAGCCAGATACACAACAAAGCATAAGTTCATTATTTAAAAATGTACTGTCTTTTGCTAAATGTACAACCAGATAGTGGTAGTTGGACAGTGAGATTTTAATTCACAAGTCATTTCATATGAAATACCTGAGCTGAACGTTGCATCTCCCGCCACTCAACTACTCCCTTCAGTATATTTACTAATATATTTATTAGATATTCCACAGCACTTTAACAATATACTGTACTTCCCAAAGCTGACACTGAAGCTTTTAATCCCACCAAATGTGAAAACCTTCTGCTTAGGCTGAAACTCAAACATCTCCCCCAAAACAAAGCCTGTATAATCATTACTGTACAGAGTATGAGTAATCATTAATGAGCTTTCGAATGACTAAACCCTCCACGACGTGGGAAACCTGATCTGCTCTACTGTTTAATCCTGTGTGAAGGTCCTTCACTGAGGCTGTCATCCAAAACGTCAGCTTCACTCAGGTGAAGTGGAATGATGCTGCCAATGCTGATTACATGGCGTTGATCTACTCACAACAGCCATCATGCCAAAGGTGGACACAGGACACACACTAAACAGAGCAATGGGTGTACTTCCTACTTCCAGAAGTCTGTAAAAGGTTTTACGAAAGTTAATTAAAGCCATAGATACCTTAGGTGTGTTTTGGCTCTGGGCAGAGATGTTGTAGATTTTCATATTATTTAGCAATTTGAGCTGGGCAAATACAACAATATAATGTTGATACTGTGATTAAATTGTGTTTATTTTATTTATTTATTTATTTTTTTAATAAGACTTACAAGCTGCTTAATATTTCAGTGTCACTTTATTTCTGTAGGCATTAAAGTATTCTCGAATTTTTGTTTGTACACGTTTTATTCTATGCAACAACACTGTTTTTCTTGCAGTTTATTAGAAATGTCTTCATGTATCGTGATATTTTGTCATAATAGCTACTGTTTTTGTTATTTGTGAATAATAACATATACACGGCATATCAAGATTATTTAAAACACTCATTAATAAGCATTTGTAACAGACCTGATTGCAGGTCTGAGGCTGAGCAGGAACAGAAAGAGCACAGCATGAGGTGTCAGCCTAATAACGCCAGCATGTCATCACAGCTTAATATGGGAATCGTCAAATGGCAAGTGCCTTCCGAACAGCTTAAAACCTTCCGCCCCACACCACGTCATCCTGCAAAGTGTGTGCACTCACATTGCCCGAGGAAAATCTGTAGGGCATATCGTTCTCCCGTCCTACGTTCCAATCCTGTTTTAACCCTTCCGCATCAACCAGGCCTCACTGTTTCCTCTTGGAAGGATCTTGAATGCAATCTTAAAGTCAGTTCCGATACGTCATCGGATCAAATGGAAGTTCATTAGACGAGTGTTTGGAAAGCTGAAGGATCAAGTAGATGTGAATGTAATGACTTGTGTTGGAGGGATTGTGATTTAACACAATTATCTTTTAAAAACAGGGGGCAACGTGGCTTAGCGGTTTGCACATTTGCCTCACACCTCCAGCGTCAAGGGTTCAATTCCTGCCACGGCAGTGTGTGTGGAGTTTGGATGTTCTGCCTGTGCTTCGGGGTACTTCCTCTTGGTACTCTGGTTTCCTCCCCCAGTCCAAAGACATGCATCGTAGGCCGATTGGCATGTTCAAAAAGTGTCCCATGCTCCCTGGGATAGGCTCCAGGTTCCCTGCAACCCAGTAATTATAAGCGGTATAGTAAATGGATGGATCTTTTAAAAACACCATGGGCTAACTGTGCTCCCCAAGTCGTGCACCTGTCTATCCTGGGAGATTGCAAGCTCAAATCACAAAGATTCAACAGAAATCCATGGCCAAGGGAACACTACTGGTCTTGTTCTTGGACACTAGTTAATCATAGGCATCTATTAGCTCATGTTTATACCACAGCTTCTTGAATCTGATTGGTCAGAAGGTGTCGATTAAATTTTTTGAACAGCAGCTCTGACGGTTGTTCCAATTGCAAGGCAAATCACAGGTTTATAATAATGCGCACGTTCTAAAACATTATCGTTTCTATAGTAACTTTTAATTCACAGGGACTTGTTTGTTGTTTAATGGAAGGAGTCTCCAGTATCAGCACTTTCGTAACAGTCAAAGGTAAAGTGGTTTATTTAAGTTTTCCACCATGGGAAAGTCTTCAGGTCAGAAGACCTTGTGCTCTATGTTTTCTCAGCAACATGAGAAGCTGTGTTTTTTGTCTAATTAACTTAAAATGAGGGAACAGCTGTTTATAGCTGTTATAATGCAAGTGATAATAATAGCTTGTCATGCAGACGTTCCACAATATTAAATGCAACTACAATCGAATATTATTTAAGATAATTTTATTACTTAACTCAAGAGACATCTAACTGCAGGTCTGCAAAAAATAATAACAGATGGTATACTGTCCTTGTGTATTTTTATTTCAAGGTACATAATCTTAAAATTAGTTTTTCTGTGTGTGTAGCAGCACTTACACATTTTACCACACACAAAGCAAATTACTTTCACCTAGCATGTGGCTTCACATCAAGTCTGTAAGGTTGCAGCAGGATAGCACTGCTTTACTCTGTTAAATAAATGGCAGGCAATACGATACAGAGAAATTTAAGCTTAAAATTTGACAATGAGGTCATTTCAATCACATTGTGTATTGTGCCAGGGGGCGATACACACTTCCAAGTCATGAGGGGAATTTGACAAGGGAGTGTTAAAGAAAGCACTTAAGTGCAGGGATGATGTACAGTGTTTTCTCCCTCATGATAGTGAGAAGCTCATCGCTGAAAAGACTAAAGCAGATTTATGCAGGAGCATTTGAAGAAAAGAGGACAGAAAGGCTACATATCGCGTAACATGGATCAGATGCGTCTCTGCCTCGTGCTGACACAGGGACGCATTGTCTAATAATTTGGCTACAAGTCCTTTACATGTTACAACTTGGATTCGATCCAAATGTTCTCCTTCCAATTGAACTGCAATACAGCGCTAGTGAGTAAAACCCTTCTATCAGCCCCTTCACCTGAAAACCCAGTCAACCATATAAAACCCAGCTCAAATGACAGGAGGGTTGGGTTACAGTTACAGGCTGGCAGCTGAGGCCTCATGACGCTGTTAGTGGGTACTGTGCCGTGCTGTGTACTCGATCGTCAGGTGAGGGAATGGAAACCTACTTTCTCCTTTAGAGAAACAACATGAAGCACACATCATTAGCGTCCCAAATCCACTTTAGCTTAAAGCTAGCATAAAATTCACCGAGAGAGAAGTGACAGTTAAAACACTTTATATATTATAGAGACTAATTTCTAGGAATTTACACTATGGTTTAGGAATTCCAGACTTGCCTGAGGTAATTTACTTTGAAAATCTGTTTAACTGACATCCAAACAAATATTAATTGGTCAGGTTATTATAAAAAACACCATATGTCCAGTGTGGCCTCTTAGGCCCAGTCATAGAGGTGTGTCCTATCAGTCCCAGTGAAGAAGCCATGCACTCTGTGCCTGTCAGTCCCAGTGAAGAAGCCATGGCCTCTGTGCCTGTCGTTCCCAGTGATGAAGGTGTGGCCTCTGTGCCTGTCAGTCCCAGTGAAGAAGGTGTGACCTCTGTGCCTGTCAGTCCCAGTGAAGAAGGTGTGTCCTCTGTGCCTGTCAGTCCCAGTGAAGAAGGTGTGACCTCTGTGCATGTCAGTCCCAGTGAAGAAGCCATGGCCTCTGTGCCTGTCGTTCCCAGTGAAGAAGGTGTGACCTCTGTGCCTGTCAGTCCCAGTGAAGAAGGTGTGACCTCTGTACCTGTCAGTCCCAGTGAAGCCTGCCAGGCCCAGTGAAAGGCATGGCCTCTATTCCAGTCAGTCCTAATGAAGGAGGTGCCCTCTGTTCCAGTAAAAGATGCGTTGTATTTATGTTAGCCCCCTTGAAGGAGGCATGGCCCCTGTACCTGCAGTCCTAATGAAGGAGGCACTGCCTTTGTGCCTTCAGTATGGTCTGTGTCTGTCAGTCATAGTGAAGGAGGTGTGCTTTATACACGCCTATTACATGTTGAGATCATGAAAGAAAAGATACACACCACTAGTATTTGCCACACTTCAACTATTATGCAATTTGCCAAAAAGATAAGCAAATGACACATTGCACAGCCTTGGCTATGATGAAATTAAGCTTTAGTTCAAAATACAACATAAAATTGCACCACACTTAGGCTGGCAGAATATATTATTTATGAAATGTTATCACATTGACCTTTGATGCTGATACACTGAAGAAGGCTGCAAAATACAATGAGCTCTCTAAACTTTCTAAGCAATCCCTAAATGTGTCATTGTGTGTGTGTGTGTGTGATCATCCTGGATGATCTGCAACACTCCAGAAGAGACTCGCTTTGTGTTTGGATGAATCACTGCATTCACATGATCCAACAAATGCAAATCGTTTTGGTCCAAATAATGCAGGCAAAGCATTAACCATGTGTTTCAGCACTTATATTGTAAAAAAAAAAAAAAAAAAAAAAAAAAAAAATCACCAACAGTAAAACATTGAAAGAATTTGCATCACTCTCCTGACTGTCCAAATGTCACAACATCACAACAATGGCTGTAATACACAGGCCAGACAGCATGGTATTTCCTAAGACTAGTGCTAAAAGCAGGGTGAGACCCAGAGTGGGTTCGACTGTGGGTCATCGCTGTGCCCAGCTCACACAGGCCGATGTGTTCTGGCAGCTGGGTCAAAGGTAGTGCTCCACAAGACGGGCAGAGGAAATGCCAGTCCTGAGCAGGTATACTAGTGTGTGTGTGTGTGTGTGTGTGTGTGTGTGTGTGTGTGTGTGTGTGTGTGAAGCCAAAGGAAATGTCAGCAGCCTCTTTAAACACAGAAAACATCCTTGGACCCAGTGTCATGTTACTTTTCTACAGGTTTGCAAGAGCACCATTTAAAGCTGAATTATCACTGCTGTTCAATTACTATAATAGAGGGAAGGTTTTACATGTTTACATGTCAGCAAAAAATACACACAAAATAACCATAAATAATGTAACTGTACAAAGAGATATACGAGCACGCCACGTGAGCAGTTGACCCCAGAAATGTAGGACGAGCTGAAATGTTTTTGACCGAACACTGACACAAATTCCTAATACATGTTGATGTGTATGGTGAATAAATATTATTCAGATTCTTATTCCTCGTATAACACAGCAATATGCCAATGGTTAAAAAAAAAATTATTTATAGTTACATTTAATTAATGTTGTGAAATTTTTATTCGTTTATAGTTAAGTTTAATGGTGTGGGACATAGTTCCTGTTATCACTTAAGTTACAGCAGCTATAAACGTTCGTTCCCTCACTTCCTCTTGAAGACAAACAATGCAGCTCATCATGTTACTGAGAAACCAGAACGCAGAACGTTTAGACTTTCCACAGAAGTCTTTAGACTTTCCCTCTGGGAAAATTCACTTAAAGGAACAGCTTTAACTGACTGTTACAAAGCACTGACACTGGAGACTCCTTCCAAAAATGTTAAATAAACATGTCCGTACAGAAAACGTCACCATATCAATACATATATGTTCTTTTTGTGTAAAATAACAACACGTTTGTTAATATATTTTTTATTATTAGACTTTGATTATGTGGAGCGTCTGCTTATAAAAGTCCAGATGGTCGATAAAGTATTAGAACAAGCACTTTAATATAAACCTGTGATTTGCTTTGAGGCAAAGCTGTCTATGCTGTGATTTTAAACTGATCAACACTTTTTGACCAATCAGATTTGAGAATTGAACAACAACAGGTATAAATTCTATAGAAAAATATAAGTATAAAAATCAACAACATTCTTTATATATATATATATATATATATATATATATATATATATATATATATACATCCATCCATTTTCCATACCGCTTATCCTACACAGGGTTGCAGGGAGCCTGGAGCCTATCCCAGGGAACTTGGGGCACAAGTCAGGGGGCCCTGTCCATCAGCCTACAACACATTGGGGAGGAAACCGGAATACCCGGAGGAATCCCCCGAAGCACAGCACGAACATGCAAGTGAGACTACATACCGGCTCCAAACAAGTAACCCAAACCCCATTAGATGAAATGAAAGAGTGCTGTACTACTATTAACAGTTTATAAGTTAAGGTGGGACAGCTGGCTCAACTACCTAAAATCTCAGAGTGCGCTAGAAACTGCCAGTGTATTTTACTCTGTGCTGAGTCTCAGAAACTACATCTTTAAATACACTGTTCTGAGCCTTTTTTCGCTGCTGGGCAAACAAGAGTGGGTTAAAGAGCTTGTCGGTCAGGCCACGAAAACACACACACACACACACACACACACACACACACACACACACACACACACACACACACACACACACACACACACACACACCTAAGTGGGACGCACAGCCAAAGGGAAATGTTTTCTTGATTATAAGGCACCACGTTATAAAGCCCTAGTTGAAGGGGTTTTGCCTGATGAGCAGTGACAGGCTGTGCTCATGTTACCGTGTTACATTAAAACAATGATCATTCCTTCTACTCTGTTTGTCTGGAGAGTCGCCGAGTTTCTATAACTCGCTGTGCCCATCTTTAAATATAAAAAGACTATGAAGGAGTACCTTTGTTTAAGAAACAGAAAATGAAATACAGTTTGCACAATGCTTAACTGATAGATAGAAGCTTGCCTTACTTGTTACCAATATCCTCATGAGTACAAGATACATCATCCATGTGGTGGATGCAGATTATTGAGCGAAACTTAAATTTTTCTAATACAAAAAAGGCTATTTTTATGTTATTGGTCTATTTTGAGTTGTTCCTAGTCAGCCTTAAATATAAATCCTTTCGAAACTCTTATTAAGTAAGACTTCATGTATGGAGACACAACAGTTCTCTCAAAAGGTGTATAAAAATGTTGCTTTAGCCAAAATCTATACGTTCCTTTAATGTATGGCATATCTAACACTAAGGAAGAAAACTTTGGACTAGAGGCATGCACGGGTTTTTAAATCCCAATCCTAATCCTGTCCTTATTTATCTTTGCACCTACCTGTGATATTTTTTTTCTTTTCTTATTTGGCTCTATTTCTCAAACTATAAATAAATTAGTCATTTAACCACTGTGACCCTTCCCGGAATAAAGCAGTTACTGAATATACATGAATGAATCAGTAAATGTTTCATGCAGCACCCAATACTCTCACATGCCTTTGTTTGTCTCGTAAGCTTCATATCTGACCACCCACTCCCACCCGCATGACAGTAAACACCGTCTGATCTGACCCCCTGATGTTTTTTATTACACAACTGCATTTTGTTCACTGCCACACGAAAGATCTAAAATGATGGTTCATTTTTACAAGCTTGGGCTACAACGACATTTTCTTTAAGCCAGGAAGATCCTGGTCTAAAACACTGGATCGGTATCGGATTTTCGATCTGATCTAAGGCTGCATTTTATAGCATAATTGCATGTAATGTTCACATGACACAAATCTTGATCATTGGAACAGGACACAAATTGTCTTAAAGCCACTGTACCTCTTATGTGCCTTACATAATTCATAATTCATAATAACAGAAGCTTGCAGAGAGTGAGTTTAGTTATTGTAAGAATGTCAGAATCAGATCGGTATCAGGTATCGGCCCATATTCCGAGCTCTGATATAGTGTCAGTTCAGTTGATACCCGAAATAAAATTGGATATGTAATCACTCGTGATCGTACAAGTTGCTTTAGAGTTATGAGAGCCTTCCTTCACCTCCAGTTTAAACAGAAGTTGTTAAATGAGCGCAGTGTGTTTTTGAATTTGGCTCGGCTTTCTGGGTGACATGTCAGGCCAGAGGCACCGTCTTCCCCAGCACAAAGCACAGAGCAAGACGAATAAAAACGGCTTTATCCGTTCGGCCGGGCGCATGATCTTCAGAGACGGCCTTGTTGCCCCATCACTGATTAAATCTCTGCTATGTGTAGCTCAATATTATAATCATTATTAAATCATAATCATCGTACATGAATCATTGTATTGTGCACTAAAAGTTATTCATAAGGAAGACACTTCCATTTAGTGTGACACAGCAACAAGTAACGAAGGAATGTAACCTGACCATATTGCTGGGTCTTAAATGGCCTTGCTTACACTAACTCTGTCACACAGTAACTAGCACAAATGAAATCTAACAAACTCAAACTAATTAACACACTAACTGTATCTTACTCCCTGTAACACAATAATACAAAATAACTAACATACTAACTGTAACTCTATATCTGACACATTGTGACACAACACTAAATGTTACACTGTAACAAACACTAACACACTAACTGTATCTTACTCCCTGTAACACGACACAAAATACCTATCACACTAACTCTAACTCTGTAGCTGACACCCTGTGACAAAACACTAACACAATTACACTGTAGCAAAACACAAACTAACACACTAACTGTAACATACAGAAACTAATAGAGTGTGACAAACACAAACTAACAGTAACACACGATAGCACAAAATATATAACATACTAACTGTGACCTTGTAACTGTTACACTGTAACAAACACAGCGTAACTAACAATCAATCTTTATCTTACTCCTTGCAACAAAAAAAACCCCCACAAAAAAACACACAAACTAACAAAGTAACTGTATCTTGCTCCCTGTAATACCGTAACACTAAATAACTAACACGCAAACTGTAACACATTGTAACTAACCCACTAACTGTATCTTACTACAGTGTAACACAAAAACACAAAATAGCTAAGACACTACCTGTAACACACAGTACCTAATACGTTCTAACTCTAACACACTACAGTAGGTATGTTATTCACTAAAACACACAATAACACAAAACAAATAACACAGTAACTAACACTGTAACAAACAAAAAACTGTAACACACTACAGTAACTACAACATCTCACCCACTGCTCCTTTTTTTTAAATGTTAGATAAAGTTTTGTTGTGATCATTTAGACAGAGTTAACCCTTAAACGTCTGAAATGATGACTGCATCGTGACATTACATATTGCTTAATAATTTACGAATTATTTGGTGTAGAGTCTTACTTTAAATTGCATCATCATGCAGAGATCTGTGTCTTAATGGTCGCAGATCCACTCGTCCACCCTTCACACTTTAGCAGTAGAAGACTTTTTTTTTTTTTGTTATTTTGTTCACATTATAAACCAGCACTCGCAAAGTTTGTTAAAACGGTACTGTAACTAAGTTACTTGTACTATAAACAGCAGGCAGTGATTAATGACGGATAGCCTGATGCTATGCAGGGAAACAGCTGTTTTTATTGCTACACTATACAAACCATGGTGTTTTGATGGTGGTTGAGATTCTTTATGGATTGTTCATGTTTTTGAGGCTAGACCATGTTCAGCTATTGGTGTGTGTTGATTGTCTTTTGAATACAGGTAAAGTGGAGTTTGCTGGGAATTGTGAGTGTAAGGCATGGCATTTATTATTATTATTAGTAGTAGTAGTATCAGTATTATTATTATTTATTATATAAATACTGTATATTTTACATTTGATTATCTCTTACACTTATGATATACAGTATCTCACAAAAGTGAGTACACCCCTCACATTTTTGTAAATATTTTATTATATCTTTTCATGGGACAACACTGAAGAAATGACACTTTGCTACAATGTAAAGTAGTGAGTGTACAGCTTGTATAACAGTGTAAATTTGCTGTCCCCTCAAAATAACTCAACACACAGCCATTAATGTCTAAACCGCTGGCAACAAAAGTGAGTACACCCCTAAGTGAAAATGCCACCATTATTTTCCAGCACTGCCTTAACCCTGTTGGGCATGGAGTTCACCAGAGCTTCACAGGTTGCCACTGGAGTCCTCTTCCACTCCTCCATGACGACATCACAGAGCTGGTGGATGTTAGAGACCTTGTGCTCCTCCACTTTCCATTTGAGGATGCCCCAAAGATGCTCAATAGGGTTTAGTTCTGGAGACATGCTTGGCCAGTCCATCACCTTTACCCTCAGCTTCTTTAGCAAGGCAGTGGTTGTCTTGGTGGTGTGTTTGGGGTCGTTATCATGTTGGAATACTGCCCTGTGGCCCGGTTTCCAAAGGGAGGGGATCATGCTCTGCTTCAGTATGTCACAGTACATGTTGGCATTCATGGTTCCCTCAATGAACTGTAGCTCCCCAGTGCCGGCAGCACTCATGCAGCCCCAGACCATGACACTTCCTCCACCATGCTTGACTGTAGGCAAGACACACTTGTCTTTGTACTCCTCACCTGGTTGCCGCCACACACGCTTGACACCATCTGAACCAAATAAGTTTATCTTGGTCTCATCAGACCACAGGACATGGTTCCAGTAATCCATGTCCTTAGTCTGCTTGTCTTCAGCAAACTGTTTGTGGGCTTTCTTGTGAATCATCTTTAGACGAGGCTTCCTTCTGGGACGACAGCCATGCAGACCAGTTTGATGCAGTGTGCGGCATATGGTCTGAGTACTGACAGGCTGACCCCCCAACCCTTCAACCTCTGCAGCAATGCTGGCAGCACTCATACGTCTATTCTGCAAAGGCAACCTCTGGATATGATGCTGAGCACGTGCACTCAACTTCTTTGGTCGACCATGGCGAGGCCTGTTCTGAGTGGAACCTGTCCTGTTAAACCCTTTCAGATCCTCAGAGAGTTCTTTGCCATGAGGTGCCATGTTGAACTTCCAGTGACCAGTATGAGAGAGTGTGAGAGCGATAACACCAAACTTAACACACCTGCTCCCCATTCACACCTGAGACCTTGTAACACTAACGAGTCACATGACACCGGGGAGGGAAAATGGCTAATTGGGCCCAATTTGGACATTTTCAAGTGTACTCACTTTTGTTGCCAGCGGTTTAGACATTAATGGCTGTGTGTTGAGTTATTTTGAGGGGACGGCAAATTTACACTGTTATACAAGCTGTACACTCACTACTTTACATTGTAGCAGAGTACATTTACATTTACATTTACATTTATGGCATTTGGCAGACGCTCTTATCCAGAGCGAAGTGGACACAGAGCAAAGTGTCATTTCGTCAGTGTTGTCCCATGAAAAGATATAATAAAATATTTACAAAAATGTGAGAGGTGTACTCACTTTTGTGAGATACTGTATAATAATGTATATAATATGATTAATATTACCTTAAATTCTATATATTTTCCGAAAAGACCGCTGTCTGTTTACTGTGTAGTTACGTCACGTTATGTCACATGATGTTCTGCAGCCTGGTTAAGCAACAAAGCAACGTCCTGTTAATTATGTCACACGGTGCTTGCCAGCTTTTAAAAGGAAAGTGCGATTTGAAATGACTACACCGACGCCGTGGAGGCCGTTTGTGCAACTTATGCAATTATATTAAATCACAGAAGAGATAAATGTGTGTGAACTTCATTCTTTAATAGATTTAAGCGTACACCAGTTTACGTACCTGTAAGACGTATTACAGAATATCAACACATGAGAGCTTGATGTGAAACTAGTTCTTGTAGTGCTCATAAAACAGCAGGCCCACAGATTTTAAACAAGACTGTTTCACCAATCGTACTGTATGTTTTGTTATTCAGTCTCTACCCCAATCATGAGTCATTCAAACATCAGGTTTATGTGCGTCGTAGAACTATTTGTGCCAACAAAATGATATGAAACACATATCTATTAGTTTTGTATTGATGATTAAATCTGTAGGCATTAAAAATGGATAAACATTGACCACAAATCACATCATATCTTACGTTATGAGAAGTTATGAAATCCCCTGTTTGACTATGACATGAGTGTGATTTTTTTTTTAAAGCCACTGTAAGCAATTTGGCTAATCTCCACCAGATCTAGCCACTAATGGAGTCTTCATCCTCGCCTCAGTCCCACGTTTCTCTTAAAACACATGCAATAGTCCCATGATGCAGCATTATCAGCTTTATAGCACCTAAGGCTAATTTTTAACATTATGCCTATGATTCAACAAGAAAGCCCTTGTGTAGGATATAGCTTAATGAAAGCACCTACACAGTTGATATCAGCTCAAGAAATTTAGCAACACTTCCACTGATTTTTAATTAAAACGCTGCTTATCCTCTGTGGGCTGCAAATAATTGATAGTAAGGAAGTCAGATCATGCTGAAACATTTGGCTGGTGATCACAGAGCCGTAAAGAGTCACAGAGCCTTTTTTCCCCCTCTCATGGCATATATTTTAGTAATTCAGATCGGAATCTAAAGACGGCTTAAACGAAATGTCATCGAAAAAAATTGCTTACAGCAGCTTTAATCTGGATGTCTGTACACAGTGCAGATCAAACTACTGGACATATTGGTAGAAAATGCTATTAAGCTATTAGAGATCATTTATTGTGGCATGTTAATCTACAGTGTTTAGTGTCAAACAGCTTAATTTCCCTCCTCTTACTCAACATCCCTCTTTGATCATGGTGTATTAAGGCTTGGACATCATTTTAATGAATTAATCCTCTCTTCAAGAAGGCAGGCTTGGCCATAGGTTTGAATGAAAGAAGCAGGAACACTGTTGCAAGTCCAGAAATGACTTCACACATGCAGAAGAGAAATGCAGATGATCCATATAACAGTTTAAATGTGTTAGGAGAGCAGATACACGACATAGAAGAAGAATACCCTGCTTATTAATCTCCAAATCAGCAGTCATGACAAGGAAATAATGTCAGAAAAAACACTTAATGGTGATCTACATATAAATAAACTTCTTTATGCATCTTTATGCATCTTTGTGTTCTTCTGCACGTCTACACTAAACCCCTAATAGGTTTAAGTTGCGCAAAATAACAATAATAATAATAATAATAATAATAATAATAATAATAATAATAATAATAATAATAATAATAATAAAACATCTTACCTGCAGGAACAGAGCTCCACTTTGCCACCTCTGTGCAAAAATGACAGCTCGACAGAGTTTGAGTTTGTGTTATTATTGCACTTCCCCGCTTATGGATCGCATCTCTGCACCGCCCTACGTTTAACCCGGGGACGCAACGCACGCGCTGAGCGACTGTGGAAAGCCATAGGGTTCACAACTCATCCTGAGTTCAGTTTTTTTTTTCTTTTATTTAATTTTTTTCTTGCTGTATTCGACTCACCTCGTGAGTGGTAATTCACCACTCAGAATGGGCCACTTGCACTCAGGGCTATGACGTAATTCTGTTTTAACATAGCGAGCTTCTGGCATATCCGGAAGCACTGTTTACATTCAGCAGTACAGCAAGACAGCAAGACACCTTGTTAGCAACAGCAATCTTCTCTGCAGTCAACTGTTTGGGTTAACCTTAGCCTGGGTGTTCATTTCCTTTACTCTCTTACCTTCGTAGTTGTGCATGTATGACGAAGCGTACAGTCTGAAGCCTTTCTCGAGCTCACTAAAATGAGCTTTCCAAAACAAGCGGCCAAAATATGATAGAATATAAGTCAGTGTGTTTGCTTGGTCTAAATAGTATCATTGGCCTGACTAAGACAATGCATCACTAATGTCTTAAAAATCATTTGTGATACAATTTATCATCTTTTTCATTTCTGTCAGTGCTTGAAGTTGCTTTGTTTGCATGTTGGCAATGTATAGCCTATATATATATATATATATATATATATATATATATATATATATATATATATATATATATATATATATATATATATATATATATATTACGGCTGGGTATTGCTGACTACCTCATATACTGTGCGGATTACGATACATCACAATATAGCACAATGCATCATATACTTTTCACATATTACATCAAGATGCTCAGTATAAATTCTGAAATAGTTTTTAACTGTTTAAATGTAACAAAAGTGCAAATTTAATTAGATGACAATATCTTAAATGAGTCATGATTAAAGCAGCACAAGAGAAATGGACAGAAGAGAGTAGAATAATTCCCGTACATACCGGTGAGCACTAAGTACACTTCAAGCCCACTTCAGGCACTTTTATGAACTTTACCTGACTGCTTCAGCGGGACTACAGTATGTCTTCAGTCGATGACGGCAGTGACCATTCTTCTTCTTCTTCTTCTTCTTCTTCTTCTTCTTATTACATTATTAAAATGTACCTATTAAAATCTGTAGTATTTGTGATTATTATCATTGCACGTCATATATTCCAACGGTCACTAAAGCTGACTTTTAAACTTTTTCGGTTATTCTTGTAAAAGAAAACAATTATTCATTAAAAGGTGGACTCTTCAATTGACATTCTTTCAAGATCACATCTATATAGGAATTAATCTCCATACACACTGGCACAAAATGTGACTCTCCACGAGCTCCACTATGCCTCACATTTACAGCCGGTAGCAACACACTACTTGTGTTCAACTAGATTGCTGTCGTTTTAATGTCTCCCTCAACTTCCAACGTTTCCTCCTGCCAACAGTCAAGGCGAGGCACAGCTAAACTTGAACACACCTCACTTTATAGTGCTTTTTGGGTGTTCCTACAGTTTGAGGAGAGCTTCTGAATCAGCATTTTCCCATTTGTGTACAATCATAATAGTTATGCACCTTTTGGCTTCCCATGGGCACCTGTTGCGCTTAAAGGGGCGTTTCTCAGACACTGTGTCTAAGACTGGTTTATTCTGTCTAGCCTGTTTTGTGCACAGTGGTTGTTAACAGTTGCTGAATTAACACAGTGATCAGAGCTTCAGGCTCAACCCTGTCAATGCAGTAGCAAATAGGAAAGGCGTAATTGTGGAGTAATTAATAAGACCAGGACATCATTTAGAATAAAAAATAAATACATTAAGCTTACTTATTGTTCATGCATGATTCAGTGTTAGCTGTGAATGCATTATAAATGAGTTAAACACATGGCTGAATGTGAGTAAATGGCTCCAGCGCCATCTGGCAGTTCATTATGTGTTGTGGAAGTCGCAAGATAGAATGTCCAAAAAGGCAGTGGTGGACACAGGATATGTGAGGGGCGGAAAAAAAAGGGCACCTGAAGGGCATTAACTCATATTTTGTCTACATTAGAGGCACTCTAGATGGCACATTTGCTAAGTAAGGATGCCTATATGGCACTGCATCTCATTTTCCCAGCTAGAAGGGCACCCATTTGGGCACTTCATCATGTTTATCGCACATAGAAGAACCTTGTATGGCATTGCACCACATCTTCTCGTGTAGAAGGGCAGCCATTAGGGCACTTCATCATGTTTATCGCACGTAGAAGAACCTTGTATGGCATTGCACCACATACTCTCATGTAGAAGGGCAGCCATTAGGGCACTTCATCATCTTTCCATGCACATAGAATCACTCAGCACATTTTCCTGCATATGGTGCAAATTAGATCAACCTATATATTGAAAACAATGATTTCCTTTGCCTACTGAATACTGATCATACATGAGAGAGAATGACATCAATAATCATAATCACAGTAGACAAATAATACCCACCAATATATATGTATGTATATATATATATATATATATATATATATATATATATATATATATATATATATATATATATATTCGAAATGCTGTTTATTCATACTATATAATCTAGTATCTCAATATCATCACACTATCAGAACCCTTTCTACATATGAAATAATACAAATGATACTGCTGCCTTAACATAGGTAAAGTTGCTTTAATGTATGGGATTTTTCCTCTTTTGTAATGACTATGACTAAACAGGAGAGGGCAGTACAGGCTCTGAATTATGGATTGGTGAAGGAAAATCTCCACTCTACCTGCTGCTCAGAGAAGCATCTAAGCATATATGAATAGGCTAAAATACACATAGAATATAGGCCCCCTGGAGGACTAACTGGGTTGTCTTTGCATTGGCACACCATTGGCAACCCCATCAGCCATTTAACTATACGTTTGTCATGATAACGTCTGAGTTAAAATATGAAAGCTTGTCAGATGAAGAAAAAGGAAGAAGCGAAGCAAATTTCACTGGATACACCTTCAGCGGGAATGTACAAATCATTGTGAGCTAGCTAGCCAGCTAGCCAGTGGGCTATCACTGAGTGTGGCTTCTTTGGAATTTATTTTCATTCACAGAGCAAGAATAAACAAATTATTTGGCCATATTGTGCCCGAAATGCCAGTTAGTCAAAATCAATTTAATTAATTATAAAACTGTTGTATAAAAGTAATACCACACTGACAGTCATGCTGTTATACTGAATATCTAATATATAACCTTGCAAGCCTACGGCCGAATCACAGCCATACTAATATTTAGTATAACCGCACTCTTGCTTGTGTGATAATGCTTGAATATGGCACATTTTGGCATATACGGGGGCGGTGATTGCTCGGCAGTTAAATTTCTGCACTAGTGTTGGAAAGATTATGAGTTTAAATCCGAACCCCATCACAGTCTGGGCATTGAGCACAGCTCTTAAGCTTCATCTGCTCAGCTCAAATGTTTGGATTGTATTCTGTGTTTTATGCAAGGCACTTTGGATAAAATCCTCTGCCAAATGAGAAACAAAAACAAGGAACAAGCACAAAGAAATACAGAGAAAAACCTGTTAATGTAAATTAGCCACAACAGTTATCATACTGTGAATGTTGCACAATAGTGTTCCAGCCCTTACTGAAAATCTGTTGGTATGCTCTCAGAAAAAAGGGTTCCTCGAATGTTGTTTAAGTGTTCAATGGACGGTTAAGGGCTCTTAGCTTCCAAAAATGAGCTCTACTTCAGGGATGTAGTCACATCTTTTACAATGGCATGGCCAGGTTAATCCCAATGACTTTATTGTGGTGGAAATCTAGGGTGGAGCAAAATACTAAGCAACGCTTGTTTCTCATCTAGCAAGCTACAAAAAAAGTCATAGCCTAAAATAACATTAAGCTACATCGCATTGAATATGCTAACATTACAAATTTAATATAATTAGCTAACGTTAGCTAATAACAAACTGAAGAAATCCAAAGTTATGCCTCCAAATAATGAATATCGTTAATGTAAAATAATTTCACCAATGTTTGGCCACCTGTTTGTTTGTTGTGGTCAGTGGCACAAGGGAATAATTCGCTTCTGTGTTCGCTAGCTAAACTTGCTTTCTCCTGCAGGCCACTGCCAATCCTCTCCGTTGAAATGAACTTTCAAATTCCCCAGAGATGTTGAAGTTGGAGATCTATTATTATTATTCAAACTATCCTGTGACAAAGATTTACCAAGTCTTTCAGTTCATCATCATATGTAATTGGTGACTTGGGGTGGCCAAATGGGTGGCTACGCTTCATGGTAGCGTGCTAAACCCATGTTCTACTTGGACGTTCTACTTAGAACCTTTAAGGGATTCCCCAGAATGACAAACAGAGAGCTCTTAAATGTAGGTAGATCTCCAACAGTGATACTACTCAGGAGTTACAGCCCAATCTACAGGTCTTCAGTCCAATCAAGAAGGAGCACACCAGATTGCGCTTATTCAATCAGTTGGTTTTGGTGTTTAGATGCCTTATAAATTGAATTCAGTGTAATCCTGCTTGGTTAGAATGAAAACCCTTAGACACACTGACCCTTCGCAGATAGGATTAGACACCCCTGATCTAGCCCATCGTAATTTACCTCTGCTCAGAGAACACTTGACACATCTGATATAGCCTTCATAATTTACATTCAGATTTGTTGCAGTGGTATGTCATACAGTCTGGTGGGCCCCAGAAAAACTTGTGTTTGGCATTGCGGCTATGTGTTACAAAAGCAGACTTATCACTTAGACATTGTTTCCAAATCCAGTCTTTGGGGAGTACCAGAAACTTAAAATTTTTCACTCTCTCCCAGCTCATTGCATGCTAATGCCTTTGACTTGCGGATTGGAGTGGGAGAAAGCAAAAATATAGACCTTCTGTGAGTCCATGCAGTCTTAGAAAACAAGGCACTGAATTGTACCATTGGTTGTCATTGGGATTTTACCTTCAAGGGGCCATCTTTTGTACCTTTAGTATATATATTTCAGAGGAAAGTGAAAGGAAGATAATGGAAGGTGAATGTAGTGCATCTGAACTAATTTCAACAACTGTGGCCAATAATGTAATATTACGTATTTTAAACAAGTTTTAATGGTACACAATATTCATTTTCCCAGATGAAAGGTACATACTAAAGGTACACATGAGCTCTCCTTGATGGTACCACCCAGGTTTAGTACAGTATAATTTTTCTGAGCATGTGATGATTAAATTGAGACGTATTGACTAGGTAGAGTTAATCAGTGTTGTTATAATTTAGGTGACCTGTAACTTCTTCTTTACATCCAACTGGTAGATAGTTTGGTAGCCATCATCCCAGGCATAGATCTGCTTATCTTGCGGGTGATAGTGCATGCTCGAGTGACTGGAGTAGCGCTTTGGAAAGTACATCACAGGCAATTCCTCGGTCCAGACGGTGTCATGGATATCAAACAGGCACTGGATTCTGGCGCGCCCTCCAGAGTGTGAGTTGTAGACAACATACATGGTGCCGCAGACTATGAAGGCGCCTTCTGCATTGTGGCTCTTGCAGGTTGTATCCCATGTGTGCTCCACCGACAGACTTTTGGAATCCAGCTTGGTGATCACAAGATTCCCTCCAAAATCCGGATCTGCATGGATGACCCATAATCCCATCTCATCCACCGCGAAGTCAAGGAAAGTGTGAGGTGTGAGCCCATAGGTGGGTATGCGCCCAGCGGTGGGCAGAAGCATGCGGTCGGCCACAGTGCGGTTGACAAGGCTAACCTTCAGCACTTCGTTTTGAGTGTCGGCATTGTGATAGTAGACAAAACCATCGTAGATGGCGTGGCCTGTTCCATGCCATGGGCGAGGGAGCTGGATGACCTTGGGCTTGCTGGTTGAATTGGAATCTGTGAAGCTCTTCAGTGAACCAAACTGAAGCAGCGTGTTGTTCCTGGAGCCGCTAAAGAAGTAGATCTTAGAGGAGTCTGTGGTTGGGTCCTTTAGCCACGAGCCTACTACATCTCCTGCCTTTTTGAGGATTTTCTGTGATTTGATGCCAGAGAATCTGGTGCTACACTCTGAATGACATTGAAAACAGGAGAGACTAATTAAAAAATTGAACACCGGCATTTATTTTGTTTTATTACACATTTTCATATTTAAATTCAATTCTGATATCAAGCTGTAAGTAAGGAATAAAACACTTGCTATTATGCTATTATAGGAAAATAATCAACAATGGTGTGTTACAAAACATTGACACTGGAGACTCCTTCCATAAATGTTTTTGTGGAGCATCCTTCTGGCCAATCCGAATCGAGTATTCAAAAGTGCTTTGTTCTAAACAAATCTAACACACTGATATCATTTGCAGTCACTTTTTAGTCATCCATATTCTCACAGAAGGCTTCGGTAACGTTAACTAGAATATTACAACTGTTAAACCTCCTAAAGCGTCTCTCAGACATACATTACTCTTGATTTATAGTGTTCTGAATGATCTGTGTATTACATCAGTAAACTCCCTCATCAAATTTGCAGGAATAGCTGAGGGCATCAACTCAGAGCAGGATATTAGTCTAACATCATTTACCTTTTCCCTGAATGATTACAGCTTTCCTTTTGCTTTGGGCTTCTTTCACTTGTTGATCCAGCAGAGAGTCTGAGATCTCTACACTAGATGTGTCGGGAAGTTTATTGTTCAGGTACTCAACATCTCTTTCCACTCGGTCCACCCGTGTGGCCAGGCTGTCCACGTAGCCTTGAATCTCGGACTTTAGCACGTTCACACTGCGAACCTGACCACGCATCTCTGCGGACATGTCGTACATCCTCTGGTTGACACTCTGGAGGTCTTGATCACATCTTATAAGACGTTCCTGTGTGAAGATAAAATGCAAACAGTATGTAAAATAGAATTTGAAGGGAAAAAATGTACATTTACGACAAATGTAGTTGATCAACTAAGACATATTTGGTGTCTTCTGTTTGCTTCCTTAGTTTTAAGTTTCAAACAATGCTAATGTAATAATGCTAACAAATAATGGAAGTCATTTATTTGTATCTTTTTTTTTTTTTTTTTTTGTCAATATCTGCCTCAAACCACATCCGGTTCTACAGTAACGTCAGTCAGAGTCGTTGAAGCGGTTTAGGACACAGTGAGAATGTAATGTATAAACATGAGCAAAATGTTACTGTGAATCAAAACGCTGTAATCTTATTAGGGCGGCCGTCTTGGACAACAAGAATAATTTTTGCTCAGACACTGCTTTCTAGGTCCCACATTGCATTGAATGAAATACTAGCATAGAGTTAGGGTCAGTGATGCAGAGGATAATTTAGTTCCACTTTGAAATTTAGTTTGTAAATACATACTATCCATTCTTCATTATTAAACCCTTTTTTTTATATAATTAAAAATGGATTGTGCAACTTAACAATGACTACGTTTACATACACATCAAATTCCGTTTAAGGTCTATATTCGGGTTGCAGCCATATTCCGATTACGATGTTTATATACGTACAGGCATCGGAATATTCCTGTATACATGGTTGTTGTAAGTATGCCTGAGATGCCATTCCTAAATACCTAGCCTACAGCTAAGCAACTGTTTCTGATTAAAACAGGCATATTCCAGGATAATCAGAATTTGGGGAATCAGAATATTGTCTTAATCTGAATCGGGCAATAAGATGATACGTTTACATGACTCGATACTAATTATAATATTGCCAAATTCCGATTAATATCGGAATATTGATGTGCATGTAAACGTAGTCAGTGTCTTTTGAAGCATGAAGATTCGGGCATTATTTTTGTGGAAAGAAACAACACAAAACAAACATCAAAAGCCATGTCTTGGCTGACTGACTACATTTGGAGTAATTGTGTGAAATTTCGCAAATGTTATTTATCACCAGACTGTCCCCCCCCCCCCCCCCCAACATGCTTCAAACTCTGTAGTAAACATGTACTTTATAAAGATAATATATTTCAATGTATTATCTTCAATGTATTCAATGTATGTATTCAATGTATATTTAATTTTTACTATATAGAATTCATACAATAAGAAAATCAAAATCAGACTATTGATGCAGAAACACACCAGTGTCCTTCTTCTACATGTGTATTGGTCTATGAGTCTATTTCTTGCTGTTCTGCTACATTCTGTTCCTCATGACTGCACACTGTATATTAATGCTGTTGCGATTATTGTGTATTATGATGATGATGATGATGATTGTTGTTGTTATTTATTTATTTTATGTTTCCCTTCCTTGCCTATATAGTTTGCCTGTTTTGTAACTGTAGGACTCCAGAATACTAGCACTTACTCATATTCTTGTGTTTAGGTATGACTCATGCTTTTCCAACAACTAAATATTTTTTTCTGTTAAATTTAGTGGAAACTTAGTTTTGCAGCTTCTGTGCAGCTTTTGTGCAGCTGCTTTTTCATAAAATGAATACATGGTCAACTCAAACATAAATTAATCAGTAATACTTTATATTAAGGTTCTTTAAACTACCATTATTTACTGCATTATTTAACATCAACAAACTTCAGCATTACTGCATCATAAATCACAAGTAACATTTACGAAGTAACACATGCATTGACTCAGTTTTTTTATGTTAATGAAATACACAGTAGATGCATTGACTAAAGTTTGTTCAATCCATGACTAAAAATATCCACACAAATTAGCAAAAAATTAAATGATAGCATATTCCTAAATATTCCTCTGGTCTCCAGGCGTAAATATTAAAACTTGCTTTTCAGCCTCAGCCTGAATTTTGACAGTTAACCACAAACGTTCATTAAGGTATTGTTCATGTTCAATATTGTGGACCTAATTTTTTTTTTGCTAATTATTAGCTTATTTGTTTTATTATTTCAAAAATATTCAAGTGTTAGTTGCTTATAGTGTATTGTGGCTGAAGTTTGTTCATATTAACTGAAGTGTCAAATAATGTCAGTTGAAATAAGTTGTGCTTATTATAAAGCGTTACCAAGTAATCTTTTTAAGACAGTGTGCTCCATCAGTGGAAAACTCTTACCTCCATCTCCAGGATTCTCCTCTGAAAATATTCCATCATAAATACATCCTGAGTGGATCTTTGAGCTCTTACGGCACACAAGGACATGAAGAGCATTGCTAAGAGTTTCAAAAACATCCCGCACACTTAGCTATACGTTTACTCACTAATTTCTGTAAGAGCCAGTAGGGAAAAAAGTTCTCTGCTGCCCAAATACAGTCTCGTGAAAATGGCGTCTGGCTGAAATGTGTGTTGTTGGTTGTTATCCCATGCGATTCTGGGATTCAGTCCGAACAGTCTTCAGGAAAGGCAGGTCCTTACAGGCTGTTAGTGTATTTGGAGGCTTAATGATCTCCAGATGTCCTGACACGTCCCCACACAGTAGAAGATCAAAAAAGCTTTGCGTAAATACCATCAGGATCACACATCTGCTGTCTTATAAAACCCGAATACCTTGTGGCGTTTCATGAACATGCATTTCAAAGGCGAATAATTCCATGTTATCTCACATTCACCGTCATTTCATTCTCACCCTGAATATAACTGATGTGATTGGTATCCAGATATTTGCTTTTTTAAAAAAAAAAAATTATTATTATTATTATTTTGCACTGCAGCTATGAAGCTAACAAGTAGTGGAAGTATGTACTGGTCAGGGTTACATTGGATCTGGAATCTATCCTGGGAAAACTGGGGATGATGCAGGAATACACCCTGGATGGAATGGCAGTTCATCACAAAGCACCATACACGCACACACACATACACACACTCATTCATATCTAGGGTGGAGGCAATTCAGCATGTTTTTTTGGGAAGTGGGAGGAAACCAGAGACCCGGGAGGAAACCTACACGGAGAGAACATGCAAATATCCACACAGACAATAACCCAAGCTCATGATCGAACCGGGGGCTACACTATATATAAGTTCCCCCAAATCTTCATATACTTACTTTAAACTTTAATTTCTCCATGAGGGATTAATAAAAGTTTGTCTTATCTTAAAAGCACTGTAATATATGTTATTATTATTATTATTATTATTATTATTATTATTATTATTATTATTATTATTATTATTTAAATAAACCATGGTGTAATAAAGCAGGGGAACTGTGTAATTATCATCTGAAACACTTCCAGCTTTCAGGTGAAGTTCTGCCTTTAAACTTTGGGAGGAGGAATGACCCCAAATTGTGCTAAAGGTAAAACGTTTTTGTTCCCCCAAGATGGCCGCCACCATAATGACACAATGTTGTTCACGTTTATAGATTACAGTGTCACACTGTTTCCTAAACTACATCACGAATTCTGAGAGGTGGATGAAGCTTTACAGAGAAGAAGCTGATTTTTTTTCCCCCATTGCCTGTTAGTTGTGAAAAACTACCAAATAAAACTTCACCAAAGACTCCAAACATGCCAGAGCTTAATTTGGTGGATTTTACTGAACGACTCCTTTAAGACATGAAGATAGAAAGTCAGAGGAGGAGGAAGAATTTTGTCTGGCAATGAGCACAGACACAGACGCTGCCTGAGAATCGGTCCAATCTGACTTTTGGACTGTGGCCCTGGCTTTGGCAGGCACACACACACACACACACACACACACACACACACACACACACACACACACACACACACACGAGTTTGGAGTTATTAAGTTTGTATATCAGATAATACTTGCTTGAGGGGATATTTAATTTAAAGGACTGCGTTTTAGATTTTAATCTTCAAATCTTCCGACAAGAAGTTTATTCTCTGTAAAGATGGTGACGTGAATATTTATTTTACAGAGTCTCATCCATAGAGGGCAGCATATTGCAAAAACAAAACCTTGAAGTAATGAAATCCATGTATGCGATGAACCGGAGCCAAAAGATGCATTGTAACCATGCAAAATATTGTTCTCTGGTGAGTATCAGTCCACATACAGTAGTGGTCCAAAAAACACAAAATGTAAAATATGTGCTGATATGCATTATGCTCATCAAATAATCATTCAAGTAACTGCAATACACTGATTTTAAAATCACGTAGTTTCTTGAATGCTTGAGTGCTTAAAAGTTTTTTTTTCTTTACTCAGACACTGATTGTTTAGACAATGGCCGACATGCTTCACACTCAAGGCTGAAGAGGTCAGTTGAAGAGGAGTTTATACAGCTCACTCCACACACAGAACAGTACTGACAGGAAGTGACAGCTCGGCTGTTAATAGTGCAGGAAATCCAGGGCTTAATTCAGCACTGCTGTCACACAATTACCACAAACTTCTATTTAGAGCTGGGACAACATAACAGTGGTGTATTGCCATGAGGAAATATCAATTAATTCACATGCATACAGTAGATACAGAATAATGAGTAAGTTACGGGGCAGATGTAATTTAAATAAACCTAGACAAGTCAGACAAGCAATAGAGCAGTCATTAAAAACGAAAGCAATCCCTGCCTTCTTTTAAACAGGAAAAGCACTGACTGGAACACTTTCTGTGCTGATATGGAGAAAAAAACAACAACAAAAAAAAACAACTCATATACAATATGAATTGCTACAAAACTCCAATTACCAGTCCTAGCGAGTATCAGTAACAGTTAATTTACAGAGATTCGAGGATGTAATTCTGGTCCTAGTTGCACAAAGGGCTTTATGTGTGAGGTTTTAAAAAGTGTCTATTAGTATTGGTTCAAGATATATTTTCATACAGAGTTATATCGAATTACATTGTCTCAAAGCCACTTTCAGAGCATCAGCTAGAGCTGTAGTCAAGATTGCCGATGGACATTGTCACAAAGCAGCTTTACTGAAATCCAGATGTACTGTAGGTTTAGACCCCTAATGACCTATGGAGGTGACGGTGGCAAGGAAAAACTCCCTGAGACAATATGAAGAAGAAACCTTGAGAGGAACCAGACTCAAAAGGGAACTCACCCTCTTCAGGGTGACACCGGATAGTGGGATTATAAATCATTACTCTATCATTACTCTATATCCTTCTTGTGTATATACAGTAGTGCTCTACACTACATGCACTTTTCTAGGTAAAAGACACAAAAGATCATTGGTGGTAGCATTGATGAAGTGACTTCAATCTTTCAAGGAGTCATGTATTATCTCACTAACAACACACTGTGTCACGCGGAAACTTGGTCAAGGAATCCCATACTACTGGGAAAACCAGCCACATGGTTGCCGAAAACAGAACTGTGTCTTTAAGCACAAGAAGCCACGGTCCATTCGAAGGTGTACTGTTCTCCAAGCCAAAGGTACAAATCCAAAAATGACTGCTTAAATCTAAATATTTCTCAGTATCAATCTCCAGGATATGTAAGAATTTTTGCCTCTGATAGTTGTTTCTCTAGATTTACTAGACGACTAGATTTTTGTGTGTGAACCAGTGAGCCTATAAACGGTGCATAGTGGTTGAAAAGTGGAGCCATTGTTTCTCTTCCCCTCCAGTTTCACCATCTTTAACACCCGAGAGACAACACGGCCATGTTCCTGATGCCTCTGACCGAACATGCGGATACAGCATGTATTTAGGGCAGCGGTAGCTCGGTGGTTAATCTGTTGGGCTACTGATCAGAAGGTTGTGAGTTTGAATCCCAGCACTGCCAAGCTGCCACTGTTGGGCCCTTGAACAAGGCCCTTAACCCTCAATTGCTCAGATGTATAAATTAAATAAATGTAAGTCGCTCTGGATAAGGGTGTCTGCCAAATGCCATAAATGTAAATGTATTTAAGCATGTGGACAAATACAAATTAAGATGCATTCTGGAAGTTTCTATGATTTGTTCCTACTGGCAAATTCAGCCTCGTGCTGAGAAGAGACCCGTCTTGATAAAGGCTGAAATATGTGGAATTAATTTACAGAAAGAAGAATGAATAATTCTGGTGCTAGTTACAGAAAAGGCTTTATGTTTGAGGTTTTATTATTTAGAATAGATTTTATTATGTTAGAAAAGAATTTTCTATTTTTCCATGGTCTGATCGACTTGGAAATTTTTTGGTAACTCAGTGTTGTATAAAATTCAGCTTTTTGCTGTTCTTGGCAAGTGGGAGGGATTTTTTTTTTTTTGCTGGAGTTTTTAACAATGGTGAGGAAAAACTCTTAAGACATCTCTAAGTAGGAAGAAATCCTGAGAGCAATCAAATTTCAAATGAAAGTTGTTCATGGCTGTCTGTACTCTGTACCACTTATTTATCATTTTAGTTAGCATATCTTTAACTATGGATGTAACTCCTTTATTATACCTTGTCTGGGCATTAAATTGCTAGAAAGCATCTGGAGCAAAGAGACATCAGGTTCTTTTGGTGTAATAATCTCAGACAATGGCACATATATTCACTGGAGTGTCCACCAGTTACATTTTCAGAATTTTTGCTACAAGTGTCAGCCATAAGGGGAACATTATTCTCCAGGATCAGATGGGATCTGTGACAAGAATACAAATCTGGATACTTATTAAAGTAATATTAATATGCTACTGCGACTACTGCAAGGGCACATACGCCAGTTTGTTGTGCTCCCCTATTATCCTTTAGTTCTTAATCAATATGTTATTTTGTATTGCTCATTTGACTTGCTGAGTGCTTGCTTTTCCCCATCACCCTTGCAAAAAAATCTTTTGACATATTTCATATATATTTTCATATATTTTCTTACATACATACATGAAATTATATAAATACATGTAAATAGGCAAGTAAGTAAATCAATCAATCAATCAAGTGAAAAAGAATCACACGCTTCACATGTAATAGTAGAAAAACATGTTTTCTCTGTAAGAGAGCTATAAGAGAAAGATCCCTCCCTTTGAGCTCACAGTGGATTTAACAGAACTACTTAATCACACTTCCTGTACTGTACCTTGGGGCCGGTGGGAAGGCGAGCGCTTCACTTTCTCCCTTTTGAATATTCATGATGTGTACGGGCGCTAACACACATCCAGGATTTGTTGTAAAAGTTACCTTAAATGGTCACAGAAAAGACTGAAATAACTTCTACAGGTCACAGAGTTGTGCTAGGGCTCCCATTGCTGTCATTGTGGCATTATGACTGTGATGGGTTGGCACCCTGTCCAGGGTGTCCCCTGCCTTGTGCCCCGAGTCCCCTGGGATAGGCTCCAGGCTCCCCTGTGTAGGATAAGCAATACATAAAATGGATGGATAGATGGATAATCCACTTTCTTCACCTTTATCACACTTGCAACCGAGTCTGTAACGTGACTGCTGATAATGTACTGTATACTGGACATGTTACTGAAGCAGGCTGAAAAATATTAGCCCCAGTGCACATGAAATCTAGGGCGGGTTTCACTCTCTGTAATCACCTGACACGACTGTCACTGATTGGGTGCAGGAATCTATTGCGAATTTTCTTGGCCCTTAGCATGGTTTCATTCCATTCTGTGCGTTTTTCTTACAACTGGTGGTAGTGCTCTTGTGCTCAGTTCCACTTTAAGACATTTGTTAACTACAGATAATCTTATACTGATTTTCTTTTTGTAAGTGCCCTTACCCTTTCTTATCGGCGCCCTTACTGTATCCTCGGTGCAACAGGTATGTCCGTGTTCACCGTCTGTAGAAAGTGACAATGTGGGATTTGAATGCACCTCTGTAGAAAAATTTCTGCTTCACTTAAGCGCAAGTGAAAAGATTTAGACGGCACAATTAACGCATATCTAATGAAGTCACTGTGGATTGAAATGCTTTGTTAAAGTGGAGGCCTAACTGTGTCTTACGTGCATTGTGAATTGGCCTTAACTGAAGTCTTTCATCACTATGTTTTAGCATGCCCGAGTGCTTTATTGACAGGTTTACTCTTAGGTGACTACTTACTCCATGTACTCGCTTTTATGAAGTACTAGGGTGCTGGTGAGGGCTCGTATATCTGTCACCCCCTGGCCACACATTAGCTTAACGCAGCCTTGATGCCACTTTAAGTCAGAATCTTTATAATTTGGATACATAAATAGCTGACACTATTACAGCCTACTGCAATTTATTAAGGCAGCAGTGTGCCTCCAGCATTCAGGGACCGCATTCATGACTTGGGGCCTCATTTATCAAGCTTTTATTAAAGTTGTGTGTAAAACAAACAAACAAAAAATTCCCACCAGTTTCAGTGATTCTTATTTTTTTCCGTATTTGTGTGTAATTAATGCCAATCAGCAGTAAATTCCTCAGCACATTCACATGGTACAACTGATTTACATTTAGTGACACCAACAAAAGGCAAAGTTCACACGGAACATGAGAAAATGATGCCTAAACGGTGAAAGAGTGATTCCTAACCCTACGTTTGTGTCGCTTGTAGTTTGTTTCTTGTGCATGTGGAGCGAGTGCTACTGTTGTTGCCTTGTGGGTATGTACCATCCATCCAGCTCTGATGAGAAACAGTCATGACCAAGATGTGGCCTACTGTTATTTGATGTACGCTACGTGACAGGCGTATTCGTATTAGATATTATCAGCACAAACTAACTGTACTAGCTACAGACACTCGCCATAGACACCAATGATATTTACTATTTTTCTTTATAATGTCTCTATACACATTTAATGAGCACAGAGACATTGTAAAATAGACATATATTTTAAACTTAAATTTTAGCTGGATTTTCATGAATACCACAAGTCTTGTGTAAATACTCCTGTGAACGATTTACGAATAAATCCTTTCATTTCCAACTTGAAAAATGAATCCCTTGGACTCTTTGGACCCTTGGGCAGCTTGGGGACGTGGACTTGATGGACATCTGGTGACATGACTTCAAACATTCATGATTAAATAAATACAGCTCTTGATAATGGACTTTGGGACCCTTTATTGAAAACAAATCATACGGGTCTTTGAAGCTGGTTTATAGGTCTTGTTTGTCACTGTGAAATGTACAATCATCAAGTGTTTTCCTCTGTATGTCATCTCCAAATCCCTCTCCATGAATCAAATTGAATTGAACTGAATCCTTCTGAGGTGCTTGTAAGTAATGACTCCCAGAACAAATATATAATGATATTCATGAAATATTGTTGTGGCATTTACAGGAAATATTAATACTGCATGTTTCTCTGCGGTTTTATAGTTTTCTTTACCCTGGAGAAAAGTAAAAGCAAATGTATGTATGTATGTATGTGCATTAATACTGAAGGGCATTAAAACCATTACCATTACTGCTCCTTAATGGTATCCACTAGACATAACATGCCACCAATACAAGGCAACAAATTACCAGTAGAGATCCATAGGGACCATTACAGTTTCCGTTAAAACCAATACAATTCCCATTATAACCATTTAAACCATTACAAACTCTATGAGGGTTTCTATAGTTTTTTCAGCAGGAAAAAAAACATCCCAAATCATTTAATGAACATTTTACAGGCTACTACATTAATAAGCTAGTTAACTGCCTTTTTCTTATCCATTTCAGAGGGTTTTTTTTTTTTTTGTACAGTGAGACTTTTTATGGCAGGTTAAAGTTAATTTTTTTTCCCTCCTTATGAAACTGTTTTTACAGTATTTCCAGAGCAATTTAATGCTTTTTGGGGAAAACCCTGCTAGCTAGGCTAACCAGGTTTTCCTGAGGTAAAAGTAAGTTTTTAACTGTAGTTGTATCCACAGCCATTCTGTTGCTTGAATACATTACCTGCTGTGAAAGGTTTTTACAGTTCGTCCATTGGTCAGAATTTATAGTTATGATTATGGCTAAGATTACAGCTTGGTTCTGTCTAGGCTAAAGCGCAACGCTAGCTTCAGGCTAAAGGTTAAGCTAGCTCTCAGGGTCAGGCTTATATTTGAGTTAGGTCTTGTTTGAGGAATGGTCCTAAAAGTCACCAGGATAACAAATGAAGTATGTGTGAGTGAGCGTGTGTGTACAGCCAGGGGATGGAGTTCTAATTGTTTGTATATTAATGCTGCAGTTAGCCTCTAATGGCAGTTATTGGCTAACTGTGGGCTCCTCTGATGGTTAACATGGATTAATGCACGGCTTTCTGACTAAGTGATGATGCATGCTAACAGCAAAGGCCCAATTTCCCATAATCTCCTCTGAGTTATAAATCATAAACTCATACACATAAACGTTATAAAACCACTGGTCTATTCATGCTGCACTTTAGGGCGAGAGTTCACAGGGCCACATTTCCCTTCTTGAGCTGTAATGAGCAGAGAGTCAGGCGTGGAAATGACAGCCTATTAAAAACACGATGAGAGGGAGAGATTAAGCCATAGAGGCTCCAGATGTGCTAAGTGAAGGGTCTCACTGAGAAATTGGATTTGTTCAAATGCACCACTTTCATACCTCTAAGAGGCTAAGAGGCAAGCGTGTGTGTATGAATTCAGTACTCATAAGGCTGGTAGGCGAGAGAGAGAGAGAGAGAGAGATTTTTTCCCTTCCAGAGGTAAATTATAATTCCCATGAATCACAATTTTGTTGTTCACTAAAGATGATGACAGTGACCCAACTATTAGCTTATCATAACAAGTGTATTAATTTTGATCATAAGTGTACAGAGGCATAAGCGAGCCAAAAGAGCATTTTGTTCGTGAACAAAATTACATAATGTGGACTGAGGTTATTTGGATTCGGGATCATTTTTCCATGAAGACGTTTGACTTTGTGTTAAAGATAAGCAAATATTATGTGTAACGTAAAGTCCCTATATATATCTCTTTCTGTCATATCTGTTTCAGTATTAAGTGGGTGTGGTCAAATCCCAATGTTTTTTTTTTTTGTTTGTTTTTTTTTTTTTAATAGTAAATATTAAAAAATAATAATAATTAAAAATTAATGGGAGGTGGCCAATGGGAGGTGGGGAACTCAGTTGTAGAAATGTCAGCAATGTCAGCATGGAGTGTTTTTTTCGGCTCTGACAGTTCTGCAACCTCAGCTACATCACTCATGAGATGTGTGTGTGTGACTATTTAATTTATTCCTGCTCACGCAGCTACTATGCTAGTTTGTGGCTGCCTGCGATATTTTCTAAGAAATTTAGTTGGCTCTATTTCCTGAAATATAAACAAATTAGTAGCCTCACATAAACCACAGCGGCCCTGACCAGGCAGTTACTAAGGATGAATAAATGGTAAATGCACAACATCTCTCGTTCACATTAATGAACACGGTCTTTCTTTGTCCTGCAAGCTTCATACCTGACCACTTGCCTGCATGAAAGTAAAAAGCTTTCATCCTATAGGATCCCTGTCATGATGCAGTTATAACCGGATGCCCTGTGGACAAGCTTTTTAAAAAATATTAATAACAATAATTGTTCTCTGTCAGATTTCTATCTGTTTAGAGCACTATCTGTTCTCAAAAACACAAAAAAATACTTTTAGCGCTGAGTCTTGAGTGTTCTGCGCAGCAAAAATATTCTTTTTCTCATTTTACCTACCTAATTAGATCTTTTCTAATCATGCCCAACGTTTCCTTCCTCAGAAATGTAATAATCATTTGCTAATTACATTTTGAAAGAGACCACAGTAGAATTTCTTCTGGTTTAATTGGATAATTCCCTCACTTAGCCCGGCTTTAATTTGAATTTGTAATAGCAGAAATATAAAAGTAATTACGCCGAACGCCCAGGGAAACGCCGTTCAAAACTCGGCACATACAGAACACGTGGTTTTGCAATTGAAGGAAGCCTCAGTAACACCTTCTATGAAGCTCAAATAAATATAAATCATTATAATTGTTCTTTGGGAGCATTTAATAATCTCTAATAATGCTTTATAAAACTTTAATAATGTGCTATAATGAATTCCTTGGCAACTTAGAATTATGCATGTCAATATTCATTATACTGCCATGTTCTGTACTACACAGAATTTATAATCAATAATGACATGTGCATCATTATAATGCAACTAATTTTAAACATATTATAAACATTTCCAATGCCATCACTGTATGAATCAAGTAGTGAATGTGTTCTTTATTATAAGTAAGTTGTTAGACACCATTGATTTATAAACGTTATTATAGATTATATATATAACTTTATTTTTTAATGCAATTTGTCAACAATTAATTCCAGATCAATTGAAAAAATGACAAGGACACACAAATGCAGAAATGACTTAACCTCTGAGGAATAAGAAGTGAGATGCTAGCGAGATGTGTGTGTGCCATTTCTGGGTGTTTTAGATCATTATTTGTTCTCATCATCAGATCATTGAAGTTTTCAAACTGCAGTGATGTGTCTATATGTGTTTTTGTAATTAATCTGGAATTTACTGTTATCACATTACATCGCATTGCATTACGAAACTAAGGTTAAAAATAAAACTTTTATAAATAAATAATAAATAGTGTCTCACAACTTATCTACTGTATAATGAGGAATCATATAATATATCATTAACTTTACTTGAATCATTCAGTGATGACATTTATTATGTTTTATACTTGTTAATAAATATAACACTTACATACAGGTCATTATTAGTTAAAAAGTTTGTTCAGTACAGGATGTGGCATTACAATGAATATTGACACTTATAGCACATTATGAGCAATTATTCTAGTTTTGAAAATGCTTATGAAGAAATGTAAGTGCGGTTATAACGATTTATGGATATGGCTTTCTTATGAACAGTTCCCGAAACTTCTCTACGTGCTGACTCCTTCTCGTTCAAATCAACGCTAATGTCAGAGCGCCATAACCTAATGCTCCAGCGACCACCATAAAAGCTGGCCTGTTAATAGTGTTCTGTGTGACTGGGCTCTTCTTTAGCTCCAGGGTGTCGGCGTCGGTTTTCCACTTTGAGGTACTGTATCACAGAGGAGACAGCTCTACTATCCAGCACGGGAAAGAATAACGCGGAAATTGAGCTACCTAAATCGCTCACAGCCCTGCCACCTGAGTTGCACTCGGTAATTGAAGTAGTAGGCCTATTGAAGTGTAAGCCTCTGTCCTGCTGATTGCTACTGAATCATCAGGCTGCTCGTGTAGATCTATCCTCCCGCTGAGATTAGCTCCAACCCCAATATAACACATTCTAATGTTGCTGAAGTTTATAGCAGGATCAAATATGTTGGATCGAGGCTGGAGCCAAACCATGCAGGATAGAAACTGTCGAACAAGTGTCTTGGGTGGTTTGTTAAATATAACAGAATTTTAATTTAGTGTAAACCATGGAGATTTAAGTAATGCTGCACCACCTGCATATTAAAAAGTTTGTAAATGTAATTTATACTACAGCGCTGATTAGTTCTCAAAGACCTGTATGGAAATAAATTCCAGATAACCTAAAGGTGAATAATAAACTTTCTAAAAATAAAAAAAAAAAGTGTTACCTTAAAAACTGCTTATAGCGGATACAATGTAAGTAATAACAGGAACTAATTGTCTCACAGATGTTCCACAACATTAAAAGTAACCATAAATTGATTAAAAAAAACATGCTGTTGTTCATTAATAAATAAAAAAATTGCAATTGTTATAAAATTGCTGTATTATAAGAAGAATAATCAGGACATGCTGTTACTGGAAAATAATTAACTTCGAGGTGTTAACGGTAATGGGTTGCATCATGCCACATCGTTGTTGATTATTTTCCTATAACAACACACCCCCAATAGTGTTACTCCTTACTAATCAAATAGATTACACTTGCAAATGTATTAGCTTACCTATCTTTTACCAAGGACCGGGCAATATGACAATATATATCATTATCATGGTAAATTATGCTACAATGCGTTTCTATGATTAAGCCCATCTTTAACTGGTTACTGAATTTGGTGGAAGGCCTCCTTTAGGCAAAGTCATAGTTGTGTCATATTCATTCCATTTTTTAAAATAATGGATTTAATGATACCCCATGAGATGTTCAAAGTATGGGATATTTTTTATAACCAAACTCAGATTGATACTTTTTCCAGAACTGTGTCTCGTTCTTGTTTTGATAGCTTCTTGGTCACCAAGATGCAGTTTGTTTAGATTAGAAGTTCTCTAACAAACACTGGGTTCTTCCAGGAACAGGTATATTTATACTGAGATCACATCATTGAGACTCTTTAATTGCGCACAGTTTGACTCCATTCAACTAATTCAACTAATGTGACTTCTGATGGCACCAAAAGCAATTGAGTGGTTTTCACAGTAATGGGGTTGCATACTTATGCAATCATACCTTCTATATTCTATAATTGTGCAAACTACATAGATTTTTTTCCCAACTTCAACATTATGGGTGTAGATTCGTAAAATAAAATCCCAATTAATTCCATTTCAGTTCCAGGTTGTAACACGACAACGTATGGAAAAGTTCAAAGGGGGTGAATACTTATGCAAGGCACTGCACCTACACTCATTGGCAATTTCAAGAGGCAAACATATCATAAGGGGTCACTTTGTAGGCCATCTGTGAAAAGAGACCACCACAGGACCATCCTGTTGATACACTCATACTGTACATACACTCGCTGACAGCACTCGCTGGCACTGGCAAACCCTCATAGCAACATATAAGGCAACAGGCTAGTCATTGTACACCTACTGAGTGCATTATTCATAGATGATCCTGCTCTAATTGAAAGAAAAAAAAACCCCACGCGAATGCATTATATAATATTGCTGTGATTATTATCAGGAAAGCAAATATAGCCTGAACATGATTTCAAACAGCAGTGTAGGAGGAGATCAGAAAATATGAATGTTTTCTCTCCCACGCAGCATCATTCATCATTGTTATTTGGTTCAGACAATGTGAGATGACTTTCCTGTTGATGGGACTCGCCATCAATGAGGTGCATCAAGCAGAACCGCACGACATTATTCACCCAGAATGAGCACCGCTTTAGTGAAGTGCTCAGCTGCACAATTTCGACAAATCGTGTGGATGTTCAGATGCTTTCCCATGAAGTTTTCCCATTCAGGATAATTTGTTTCCATGAATTAGCCAGCTATAACATCGTAGACAGATTCAAACCTGGCCTCTGTACTGTATCCCTGCGGCCATGCCCTCATAAAGACTCAGATGTCTGACCCTTCCAGTGTTACTGCCCCCGAGAGTACTGTTCACACTCTGCCGGAATGATTCCACCAATCGGAGACAGAGGGGCGGTGAACGTGAGTGTATGGTGTGTATGATGATGATGATGATGATGAGGCCTCCACTCCTATGGGCTCTGTACTAAATTCACGTCCAATGGCGACGCATCAGATCTGACAAACCATGTTAGCAGGGCACATATTGCTCTCTGCTTTGCACTTCACAGAGATGCCTCTGCTAAATAATTCATAACTCAAGCAGTTAGCATGGAGCGGTGGAGACCACAGAGTAAAGTGCTTAATGGAAACAGGGTTACTCTCTCAACCAGCTGTGCCTTGAGGTCTGATGGTCCTCATCATGATCCGCTAGCTTAGGGTGCATCGCAAATCAACTTCCTGTTCCCGTAGCCTTTCTCTTTTCAAATCAACCACTGAAAGGGGATACTATTATTTAACTGATAGTTGGGTGACATGATGGTACAGGGGGTGTGTTGCTGCATCCGGGGTTGGCGATTCAAATATAAACTTTCTGATTGGACTTTCACATGTTCTTCCTGTGCCCATGTGGGTCTTCTCTGTTTTTCTCCCACTGTCCAAAAACATGCTCATAGGTGGATTCGCGACTCTAAATTGTCCCTACGTGCTAATGTGTGTATGCATGGTGCATCCCATCCAGGGTGTTATTTCCCTCCCATACAGTGTTCCTGGGATAGGCTCTGGATTCACTATGATCCTGACCAAGATAATGTAATTAAGAAGATGAATGAATGAACACACCATTACGCTGTGGTACTGGAATGTTTGTCCTGATTATATACAATGCACATTGAAATGGAGTGGGTAAATCTTTTGCTAACTAATATTACATTTCCCAGATTGCATTGAAAATCAAATTTTAAAAAATAATAAAATTAAACAAACCACTGTATTAACATGCAAATACCACTTCACAATTAGCTTAATGCTATGCTTTCAGAGTCAAGTGTCTTGCTGAGGTTTTCTGTAAGTGTTGATTCCCAATGTTCCAGGAAAGATCTCGAAAATGGGCCTGTCCAATATAATTTTACTCCCAAAGCACTCATACACCCAGTGCACACATTTCTGTGTCTAATGTATCAGTGTTGTGTTAGCCTAAAAATCCCTCTACAGAACTTATGAACATCGTAAATAATTTAGAACTAAATATACAGTAGCTAACTTGAGCATCATCAATATTACTTTAGCTAAAATTAAGAAAACCAACAAAAAACAAGCTGTCAGAAACTTACTTAAAGTCTTAAACGTAACTTAAACGTATAAAATGATAGCTAACTATCACTCACCAGTACTCACAAGGACACTGTCACAGTAGGTTAACCATACCAAATGATAAAATGCATAAAATTAAGGTTAATTATCATTTAGCATTACTCTGAAACATGCACATATTTGAGTCAAATGGGGTTAAGGGTAATAAAGGAGAAAAAAAAAAACTACACAAGAGCAAAAAGCAGTTACCTATATGGCTTAATGGACAGTTCGGGGCTGGTTCCAGTAAATCTACTCCACTTATAACCTAATCAGGTCACTCACCATCTTCCTGCAGGTAGTAATTCACTGTGAGTGAAGCTGGCTGTTAATTTAAAATAAGCTATTAGCTTACCCTTAAAAGCAGTGCAAGGAGAAGTTGTGTGGAACATGGTAGTTATGACAGATGTCAAATGAAACCATTGGCACTATAAGGTTAATAATAGAAAAGGGTTAAATACATGGAAATGTCTTAAATGTAAATGTCTTGGACCTGAAAAAATAAAACGTATATGAATAAATACACGTTATGGCCAAATGTTTGTGGACACCTGACCATCACACCCATATGTGGTTCTTTCCCAAACTGTGCTGTAGCATTACAATTTCCCTTCACTGGAACTAAGAGGCCAAAATCTGTTCCAGCTCATAAATCGAGCTCCATGAAGGCATGGGTTTGCCAAAGTTGGAGTGGAAGAACTCGAGTGTCCTACACAGAGCCCTGACCTCAACCCCACTGAGCACCTTTTGGATGAACTGGAACCCTGACTCCACCCTAGGACTCCTCACTTGACATCAGTGCTCTTGAGGCTTCAGTTACAATCCAAACTCTAGTGGAAAGCCTTCCCAGAAGAGTGGAGGTTATTATAACAGTAAAGGGGGAATAAATGTGGAATGTGATGTTCGGCAAGCACATATGTTGGTGATGGTCAAGTGTCCACAAACTTTTGGCCATAGAGGGTATAAATATTTCTAAAATATATTGATTAATATTTATTAATCAAAAACAGGCAATTTCAGGAGCACTTAATTTATATTACACTCACTATTTGGTATCAGGTATAAAGCAGCACTTTCCAATTTACTGTCAACCATTTATTTCCTGGTGAATGTTGAATAATTATGCGGTGTTTCAAACATTCTTACAGTTTTCCCTATTTTTCCTATTTCCTATTACAGCTATTGAGGTGATGCTAGAGTGTGTAGGGTTTTTGGTCAGATGAAAACAAATAGAACAGGGATTCCTCAGCCAACAAGAAGTCTAGTCCTTCTTGTTATCAACTGGTATGCCAGAAATACCTTAAAATATACTTCAAACAGAAAGGAAGCTATTGAAAAAAAATAAAAATAATTCAAACATTTGACCTTGTTGTTTGGATCAATTCCAAAATCAAATCAGTTCATCTGCTGGTTACAGTGATAATTCCTTATATACTCTACAAAGATATTGCACTAACAAGAATCTCAGATGGACACACGAATGAACAGGCAACCCAAACCCATATTACTGCTTTCACTTAGTAGTAACTTCAATCGGCAGGAAATTATATCTTACTTAATCACACCTGAAATTAGTACAGCCAAAGACCCACCCCAGAACAAACACAATTAGATTACAGTATGTCATTGGGAATTGGGTTGGAGATTCAAAAATACCATGACGTGGGAACACAAAGAAGCACAAAACTGATGTTATTGAGCTAACAATGTAATGTTAGCACACTAGTTCAAAGTGAAATGAGAAAGGTTTTGCTGTCTTACCTGGTACTCAGAAACTGTGACAGTAGCATTCTGTCCAATATAGTTTAGATTCCCATAACGCTTCTGTAATGTTGAGGAGACCTCAATAACAGAAGCACATATAATTAAATCTTCTGGTTTGGGCCTTGCTAGTACACCAGTGGTGCCTATACTATTTAGGCATCTTATTTAGGGTGCAGAATGTGAGTTGAGACGCAGCCCTAAATTCTTGATGAATGTGTATTACTTGCCTCTCAGCCTTCAGGTTAATCCATGCTGGTGAGAACAATGCAGAACAACACTAATGGGCTTCTAACATCTTTAAGTTAAACGTATACATTATCCTCACTGTTTATATTGCCTGTGTAGCTAATATTGTTTCTGCACTTTGGAAACACTGGGAAGTTTCAGGTAGGAGATGGCAACAATTTTCAAACTGATGTGGGTAATCAGCGAACACGCACTGCCTGCTGTCAGTAATTGTGAGCACCACCTGTTTAATAGCAGGAATACATCCGCCATCTCCTGCTGACCCCGTTATGGCGCAGCATGTGATTGATGTTATTTTAAAAAGCTTCCATTCTTCCTGTGGATCTGAACCCACTTTGCAAAACACATCAGGAACCCTTTGTGCAGCAGGATTTTGATGAAAGGTCGTGGATGTCAACTTGATTGGCGACTCTAAGCCCAATCACGGTTTATAACCCAATCAATTCAGTTGCCCAACTCTGAGTATATCTACTAGCTAAGATTTTTATTCCTGCCCATTGGGTAATGGGAAATGGGCTAACTGGGAACAAAAATTGCCAATTTGGCAGCATCGCAGGTATTTGTGGTTGGGGTTTGATCACATAATTTCTCTGGACGGCAACTATAAAGGACTTTAAGGAAGTAAAGGTGTTTGAAGAAATGAAATAGTGATTAGAGTTTTGCAGAATGAGGATACACAGGAGTCTCCAGTCTTTTTTCATTGGAGTGTTCATGTTAAGACTACAGGTGATACATTTAAGCAAGGACATCTCATTCAGCAAATACTATCTCATCCTTGGATGTCTTCCTTGCGTCCTCAGAGAGAGGAACAACTGTGTGAGTAAAGGACACAAGAAAATAAAATAATGAAGTGCAATCAAAGCATGAGCAGAACACAAAGTCTTGCCAGTAAAGTAAGTAAGGATTGAAGTGATTTCAGTACAGCCTGTGAAAGGAATAAGTCGCAATACTACCAAGAGGGAAAGACAATTCATTCTCTTCTTTCTTCTACTTCTCTCACTTTATGAGAAGTGTATATATTCACAGTTGAGGTCATAAGTTTACATACACCTTGCAGAATCTGCAAAATATTAATAAATTTTTTTATTTTATTTAGTACTGCCCTGAATAAACTATTTCACATAACAGATGTTTACATACAGTCCACAAGACACAATAATAACAGAATTTACACAAATGAACCAGTTCAAAAGTTTACATACGATTGATTCTTAATACCGTGTGTTGTTACCTGAATGATCAACGACTGTTTTTATGTTTTGTGATAGTTCATGAGTCTCTTGTTTGTTCTGAACAGTTAAACTGCCCACTGTTCCTCAGAAAATCCTCCAGGTCCTGCATATTCTTTGCTTTCCCAGCATCTTCTGCTTATTTGAGCCCTTTCCAACAGTGGCTTAAGAGTCAGGAGGATGTAAACTTTTGGACAGGATGATTGGTGTAAATTATTATTTTGTTTAAAGATCTTTTTTTTTTCATTTAGTACTGCCCTATAGAAGCTACATAAAATATTTACATGTTTCCCAGAAGACAAAATAATAACAATTTACATCGATCATCCTGTTAAAAATTTTACACCCCCCCTGGCTCTTAAGATAAGATGTACCTTGACATATTGATGTACCTTTAATGTATCGTGTTGCCTTCTTGAGCATCAGTGAATGTTTGCACCTTTTGTAATAGTTGTGTACGAGTCCCTCAGTTGTCCTCGGTGGATCTCAACATCATATAGCCACTACTGGAAAGGGGTGAAATATGCAGAAGATGCTAGAAAACCAAAGAATGTGCAGGACCTGGAGGATTTTTCTGAAGAACAGTGGGCAGTTTAACTGCTCAGGACAAACAAGGGTAAACAAGGGTCATTGATCATTGATTTCAGCAAAATAGACTTCATGGTGAGACTGTGTTGAATATCCTGACTACACAGTTGCACTTTATATCATGTATCAAACAGTTATAGAAGGGATTTACTTATAATTACACTATCCAGTGTCACCCAGATGAGGATGGGTTCCCTTTTGAGTCTGGTTCAACTCAAGGTTTCTTCCTCATGTCGTCTCAGGGAGTTTTTCCTTGCCACTGTCGCCACTGGCTTGCTCATTGGGGGTAAATTTATCAATTTAAAATTTAGATCCAAAATTTATGTATTTCTGTAAAGCTGCTTTGTGACTACGTCTATTGTTAAAAGCGCTATATAAATAAAATTGAATTGAATTGAATCATCCAGGTAACATCACACAGTATTAAGAATGAAGCGTATGTAAACTTTTGAATTGGTTCATTTGTGTAAATTCAGTTATTATTGTGGACTATATGTAAACATCTGCTATGTGAAATAGTTTATTCAGAGCAATATATATATATATATATATACACATATACACACACACACACACACACTGCTCTGAATAAACTATTTCACTATTTATTTATATATTTGTGTGTGTGTGTGTGTGTGTGTGTGTGTGTGTGTGTGTGTGTGTGTGTGTGTGTGTGTGTGTGTGTGTGTATACGTATGTATGTATATATGTGTCCAGATAAACAGGACAACAGGACAGGTGAAAGTCCTTTATGAGAAAGTCTCAGAAGCACTTCGCTTGCACAGCTGATGAAGGAATGTGTCCAAAATGCCCTGTTTCTCTGGAAACTTTGTGTACTACATGATATAGTATATACGCCCCTTGTCTGTTTTATTATGAACACATGTACACCTGTGCATTTATGCAATTATCCAATCAGCCAATCATGCCAAGGCTACAGTAAATGAAATAACTACTTTAGAAGAAGAGCATTTCAGAATGCACAACACCGATGACATAATGTAAATGAGATAACTTAAGGTAAACGAGGTAAATGAGGCTACAGTGGGCACAGACTCACTGAAACTAGACAGATGAAGAATGGAAAAACATCAACTAGTCTTCAGGTTGGTGAGGAAATATGCTAAATAAAATCACAGTGTGATCTAGACAATAACTGACAAGTATGATCTTGAATATTTTTGGTGGATGCCAGATAGTGGTGATAAGCAATTTGCCATTTCATTATGTAGGATTGGTTAAGGGAATGAACCTAGGAGAAGATACAGCATGGCAAGTTATTTCTATTTCCCGTCCTCAGAGACATTGGACCTTCAGGTCTTTAGTCTTTGTTTGAGGACAGCCAGTGATTCAATTATTCAGACAGCCAGGGGAAGTTCATAAGTTCAGGGGAGGTAATAAGGTAACTACTGAGGATTTAAGAAGTTACAGATGGATTACAGATACAGTAGTACATCTTATGCAATTATGTGCAAATCAAATTCAGTTCAACTAAAAGAACAGACTTTAAGCCATATGTATTTTTGTAGTATTTAAATATGTATGGAAGTATATAAGACCTGTCCAGTTCCTGGTTCATTGTATTGTAGGTACTGACAAATAAATTTACATAACATAGCATTTTTTTTTCTGTGGGTTTTTATGTTGCAACAAATATTATACAGCAATTACATTAAAAAGTTACCATGTTTGGATAGTTACTGTGTAGCAGGTGTGTAGATACTATATCCAATGTTGATGGATACGTGTATAACCATAAAACGTTCTACTGTAATTTATATCTATAACCAGTGCTTAAATCCCCTGTAGTTACACTGTAGCTCCATGTAAAGGTATGGTGTTAGGGAATATATAAAATAGGGCCAAAACTCCCACAGTGCTGTGGGTTATCTGGCTACACAGTTTATTATTCATAATTTCATGAATACTCAAATGATCAGAATTTATTCTCCTAGTTATATGTCCAAAGAATTCATTCCAATATGCAGTAATCACGACCAGCAACTTTTCTATTGTACTTCTCATGTATTTTCATACAGAATGATTGAACACTGTAAAATCTGATACCATAAGAACAAAATTACACAAAACAGAGGCCATGCACTGCACTCAAAACCATCAAGAAGTTAGTACAATGTGTTATACAGATACAGAAAACATGTCAAAAATACTTACCTCTCAAATAGAGTTTAAACAAAAACTGTAACCATGTTAGGAATTTGTTTGTCTTTTCTTTTTAAAACAGAAGCCTACACACACGGTCACTTTGACATGCAGTAGAACAGACACACGCCCTTTTCCCATGAGAAAAAGTCCAGTGTTTTTTTGTTGTTTTTTTTTTTTTTGTTTGTTTTTTGAGTGACCTTTAGCTGAGATGTCTCACTCTCCAACCATTTTCCCTCTAAAGCTGTGAGTTGTGATCAGATGGATGCGTCAGGGTGATGGTGGTGTTTTGAGGGAGTTGCAGGAGCCTTGGCTTCCTCCGGGATTTCCCTCACTGCTCCACTGGAAGAGAAGAGAGTCAAGAGGTCAAGTTAGGACTCCTACGACCTGCTTAGACCACTGGGACAAGTGAAGAATTACACGATTCTTGTGAAATTTACATGTGTTTTAGACACGTCACATTTTTCATATGTCGTGCATGTGGAATTTTCAGTCATATTTATAAATTTTCACTGCTAATTTTTTAACATTAGCTAATCTTAACTGCTAAATCTAGCTAACTACCATAAGCTAACCAGGCAAGAAATTCTGAGATGAATTTTATAGTTCATTAATGCACGTATACCACAGCACTGTTGAATTCTCCATTCTGATTTGTCAGAAGGTGTTGATTAATTTTTTTTCATAAATATAATTTTCTACATAACAATACACTTGTTCTGATACATAATCGTGTCTATAGTCTATAGTCACAGAGACTTGTACAGTATGGCAGACACTCCATATACACAGATTTTAACATGTGAAATCATTTATAATGTAACATTATCTGTAAGGAGATGTTTATTTAAGATGTATGGAAGGAGTCTTCAGTATCAGTGCTTTGTAACAATCTGAGGTAAAGCTGTAACTTTAAGCTTTCTTCACGGGTAAGTCTTTTAAGAATGACCTCTCTCAGCATGTGTCACAGCAAGTGGAGAAGATTGTTCATAGCTGTTATAGAGTAAGTAGTAACAGGAACTTGTTTTGCAGACATTCCACAACATTAAATGAAACTATAAACATTTTAAAAAGTATGACTTGTCATTCTTTAACAAATAAAGCATTCAAATCATTGGAATTTATTCCTAACATAATCTTAATACTGTTAATGCTACATGATGTGACAGGATATTTTGCAAAACCTTACCTCTTTGAAGGTCACTGAATTACTTTTAAGGTTAAAAGGCCTATCTTTGAATTTATACAGTGCCCTCCACTAATATTGGCACCCTCGGTGAATATGAGCAAAGAAGGCTGTGAAAAATTATCTTTATTCTTTAACCTTTTGATTTTTTTGTTAAAAGAAATTCACAAAAATACTCTGCTCTCATGGATATCAAACAATTGCAAACAAAACACAGGTTTATCAAAAAATATATATCTTTGTTAAATATGGGTGTGCAACAATTATAGGCACCCCTATGAAAAATATATTTGAAGTATATTCCCGTTGATATTTAACATTTTTTTTTTAGTACACCTAGGTGACTAGGAACAGGAAATTATTCAACCATGAGTTCCCCTTTATACCCCTTCACAGGGGTATAAATATGAGGTAACACATAGTCTAAATTCCCTTAGTCATTCATAACAATGGGTAAGACCGAGGAATATAGCTGTGATGTGTGGCAAAAGGTTGTGGAGCTTTACAAAATGGGAAGTGGCTATAAGAAAATAGCACAAGCATTGAAAATGCCCATTTCCCCCATCAAGGCAATAATTAAGAAGTTCCAGTCAATTGGAAATGTTATGAATCAACCTGGACGAGGACGTGTGTCTATATTGTCTCAACACACTGTGAAGAGGATGGTTTGAGTGGCCAAAAAAATCTTCAAGGATCACAGCTGGAGGATTGAAGAATTAGTTGCATCTTGGGGTCAGAAAGTCTCCAAAACTACAATCCGAAGTCACCTACATCACCATAAGTTGTTTGGAAGGGTTTAGAAAAAAAAAGCCTCTACTCTCATCCAAAAACAAACTTAAGCGTCTTCAGTTAGCCAGACACTGCTGGAACTTCAAATGGGATCGGGTTCTATGGTCAGATGAAACCAAAATAGAGCTTTTTGGCAATAAACACCAGAGGTGGTTTTGGCACACACAGAGAGGTAGCCGTATGGAAAAGTACCTCATGCCCATGGTTAAATATGGTGGTGGCTCTTTAATGTTTTGGGGCTGTTTTTCTGCCAGAGGACCTGGACATTTTGTTAGGATACATGGCATCATGGACTCTATCAAATATCAATAGCTATTAAATGAAAACCTGACTGCCTCTGCCAGAAAGCTTAAAATGGGCTGTGGTTGGATCTTCCAGCAGGACGATGATCCAAAACATACATCAAAATCAACACAAAAATGGTTTACTGACCACAAAATCAAGGTCCTGCCATGGCCGTCCCAGTCCCCTGACTTGAAACCCATAGAAAACCTGTGGGGTGAACTGAAGAGGAGAGTCCTCCAGCGTGGACCTTGAAATTTGAAGGATCTGGAGAGATTCTGTATGGAGGAATGGTCTCAGATCCCTTGCCATGTATTCTCCAACCTCATCAGGCATTATAGGAGAAGACTCAGAGCTGTTATCTTGGCAAAGGGAGGTAGCACAAAGTATTGACTAAAAAGGTGCCAATAATTTAACAAAGATATATTTTTTTGGATAAACCTGTGTTGTGTTTGCAATTGTTTGATCGCATGAGAGCAGAGTATTTTTGTGATTGTTTTAACAAAAGATCAAAAGGTTAAACAATAAAGACAATTTTTCACAGCCTTCTTTGCTCATATTTACCAAGGGTGCCAATATTAGTGGAGGGCACTGTATATAAGCGCAAAGATGAACACCTTTCCAACTCAAACCAGCGCTGGTTATTGAAAAAGCCTAATCAGCTCCACATACCCCTCTGAATAATGCACTGGAACATAAAAGACTCTGACTCCACAAACCAAAGAGAGCAATGAGCCTGTGCAATATAATTATCAAGTCAGCACTTTAACTCATTTCTTTTAAAAATTACCCTCTGGGTGCTGAGATCTTTAGCAGGTATTATTTCAGCCCTGATCCTAAATTGTCCGATATCCCCTACCTCCCTTTTCTCCTCTTAGCCAAGCAAATAGCATCCCTTATTTGATTTCCCTTCTTTTTCCCGGCTTCACTTTGGCCTTCTCGGCTGTGCTCAGCTTTTTCAGAACTCGCCGTATGAATAGAGCTCGAACAGACGTCAAAATAGAGCTTCTTTTATGTGCTAAAGAAAGCTGAGGTGCAGAGTATTTAACCTTGGCTGGAGTAGCTGGGGAATTGAATTATCAAGGAACACAAACGGAGGTTATGAGAGGTCAGCTGCACATGGCTAAGATTTTCAGAGCGGCCCTGTGTGAAAAGCTTTGAAGAGGAAAGATGAAAATGTGCCGAGACTTTTTGGGGCTGTGTGGAGTCGAAAGAGATCAGAAGTAAACACGGGCTGTTATGTTTCACATGGCTTTTAAGCCTTCTTTAGGGTCAACACCATTGTTTTAAACCTACTCACTTATTCGTTCAATTTCACCTACATTTAAAGACACTACTGAACTATTGCATAGCCACAGCTCACTTTAAGCAGTACTATTATTTTAACCTTTCCTTTTCCAAACCCAATATAATATTTCTAAGTCTGCATGCCTTTATATAACAAAATAGTATGTTCTGTGAAGCTATTAGACCTGGCAGATGTGTTTCTATTAACATAGACATGTCCAAGATTTGAATCCTGACAATACAATAGTCATCTATGGCTGTGATGGGATGGATGGTGTTATTCTTACTGTCAGTCAGAGTGACGCTAACCAATTATGGTCATCTGTGAGCTCATGAATGCGGAAGAGGGCAGTTGGCGCTTTACTCCATGTGTTCAGCTGCTAATACAGAGCAGCAGCTCAAAAATATGTGGTGGATTCACGTGTCCTGGAATAAGTGGGGTAAAAATCCCCCCCCAAAAACCCCCAAAACCCATTAAAAAAACTTAAAACAAAAACAAAAAAACCTAAACCATTGAAAGTGCATAGACATGCAGTAGTCAGGGCACTGCTCAGGGAGTCGGCCATATTAAGGGCTGTCTCGATCACAAAATCCTTCCAGTGCACTGGAACGTACACTCCCTAAAAAAAATGTTCTCTTACAATATATGACGTCATGTTTTCTGAAGCCTCTCAGCTTGAAAAAAATGGCGGACGAACTCTCAGCCAACTTCTGTATACAAATGTAAGTAGCCTGTTATCGTTGATGTAGCTCTCATATGATTACTTACATTAGCGATTTGTAACCTTATTTGACGTTCTATATAGGGTTTGTTTGAGTCTAACAACTTTTAAAATCCACTAGCTAGTGTACAATCCTGCTTGAAGTACCGTGACAGAAATGCATGTGATTAAGCTAACAAATTTATGACATATAAAACTGAAACATTTTAAAGTTTTTTAATTTTTGGTGACATTTTACAACATGAGTACGTAGTCGTGTCGCCAGAGACTGAGTTATCAGCGTCCCAGTGTGTAGTGAGTCTCATTCTAATGAGTGCAGCATAACATCATAAGGCTTGCTTATCTATCCAAAGCCCTGTTCGGACTGGATTAGTTTTACATGGGGAGGTGTAATGTAATTATTTCTGGTGTATTATAGATTTTAATCCTGTCCAAATCCGTAACGTCATTTTCACAGACTGCATGTTCCTGTTTCTGGAAAAATCTCTCCATCTTATACCTTCTATAAAAGTGAGTGAAGAAATAACCACAGGTAATGTATGCATATCCCATCCGAACTGACATGTAGGTAAAGATTAGATTAAATTATTTCCTGTGGGAAAAGAGATCTTTTTCTTTCTTTTTTTTCTTTAGAATGGAGATACTACAGGAAGCACTCACTCTTATCTAACATCACTGGAACCATATGGAAACCAAATATTGTCCCGAGTTTAATGCAGAACGTTAATATTTAGATGACATTTTAAAAGGACTTGTCAGAGAAGCTACACATAAGGTAAGTCGCTGAATTCCTAGCACAGGCATAGCCTACATACATACATATGAGCATCTAACCAATACTGATTAAACCTGCACAGCCACAAGCCTTACAACAAGAGGTTATAATAAAGGTCAAATCAATCAGTTTGTATTAAAGATACATGGTGCACTTGGTATGAATGGAACTTTTGGTGTAATGACCATATATAGATTGTGAAGACAATCACATTTCTGTGATTTATGCAGAGATCACTTATCCCATGCGAATTGATCATAATTACCACAGACGTCCTCCGGCAACGTAGACATACGGTACATCCGGAAATCTGATTCCCGTCTGAACGGTGCTAAATGCAGGACTGAATGCATACTTTTAACATAATGAGGTTTGTATTATGTTTGAGGAAACCTTTATAGTATGTTTAATTTACCTTGTTTTTCCATCCATGAACTGAAGCCATATAGCCAATGTAAAATGATACACTAAATAAAACCACACGAGACGTGACGCTGATGTCAACAACCATTTGGGATGGAGCCCTGAGCCAGGTCATATGACATGTTAGCAAGGAAATTGTCTTAAACGTCTTATTAGAAATGCCATGCTTTAAGATTTGGGTAGAGGCTTGGTGTTGTTGTCAAGAATGTCCACCATGTTTTTTTTTCCGCCTACAAAGTCTTCATAGAATAGCAAACTTCATTCCTAAAGATTGGCTTGGATAATTTACACAACCTTAATCTAAACCTGCCTCACTCTGATCTGCAGATAGTACAAGTCCCACAATTGTTTTCTAATTTGGGCTGGTCCTATGGTATGAATAATTATGAATTATTACACAAACTATGAATAATTAGCAACTTTCCAATGGATACATGTAGCCAGAATGTCTCACTTTTCAATCTAACGTATGCAGGGCTAATCTAAGCTTGAACTTGCTTTACTCTCACCAATTACAAACCACTGTGATCATCCAGTACATTAGTACATGTAGGGTTGATCAATCGTGATGTCAGTTTTTCTTGCGCCATTATGTATAGTTCTGCTTGAGGCTAGAAGTCTTACAAAGGGACGTCAATCAAGAGTGGTAATTAGAATATTAGGCCACACCCAGAGAGTTCCAATAGCCAGCTCAACATCAAACTCAGCTAGAGTTTAATGCTTAGTGTTTAATCGCATTTCACATTTTTTATCTTGGTGCTACATTCCGGCTTTGCTAGATGTTGAATGTTGTTGATGATGTTGTGGTTAGCACGTTTGCCTCACACCTCCAGAGTCGAGGGTTTGATTCCCGCCATGGCCATGTGTGTGTGGAGTTTGCATGTTCTCCCCGTGCTTCGAGGGTTTCCTACGGGTACTCCGGTTTCCTCCGCCAGTCCAAAGACATGCATTGTAGGTTGGTTGGCATGTTCAAAAGTGTCCATAGTGTGTGTGATTGTGCCCTGCGATGCACTGGCACCCCTTCCAGGGTGTCCCCCGTCTGTGCCCCATGCTCCCTTGGATAGGCTCCATGTTCCCCGTGAACCAGTAAAGATAAGCGGTATAGAAAATGGATGGATGGATGGGACATTTTTCATATCTTCTGAAGTGTGTCCAGTCAGCTGAAGTCATTTTTATTCAGAAAGCACATCTGTTAAAATAACACATGTTAAAAACAGATGGGAATTCAAATGAATTCTGGCTGAAAAATACATCAAATAAATAATAAAAGAAAGCACAAGAGACTTAAAAAAAAAAACAAAAAAAAAAACACAAGCACATTGAGGCACTATACATAAGGAAAATACAAAAGCTAAATGTAATAAAAGACATTGCACTCTACACATGGCAAGTGCTAAAACACAACAGACCTTATGTAGACTCCTAGTCCACTGGTTTTTGGGGATTATTACCTCATTTTTTCCATAACTAGTCATTTTGTCAATTATACCTACTAACTAACTACCAAGGGTGAAGGCTAGTATGTGCTGCCTCTGAGGCATTTGAAGCCAGCACAACTGTAACACACTTGGAGGAACGTGCTATCTGCTCTCTTCCGCATACATGACCTCAAAGACGCCTACAACTGACTAGTGTCGCTCTGATTGACAGAAGAAAGAGTAACACCATCCCTCCCACCCAGACAGCACAGCAAATTGCGCTGTTTTGTGTCATTATCGGGATTCAAAATCGTGTCCTCCCAGCGATAACGCTAAAACATTTCTGCTGTGCTACTCAGGAGTCATGTTTTTACGTAACCGATAGCTTACAGCGAAGCGTTAACTGAGTAAAATCACAAACCTTAAGCCGTGGTCTTAGGATGTTTTTCATCATTACCTCTACGAGCGGGTGCCAGTGGGCGATGGGTTTGCGCGGGTAGGTCAGCATCTCGTTCCAGTGATCTCGGCCCAGGCTCTCGGCCATGTTCCCCACTCGGCACACGCCGATGATCTCGTTATGGCCGACACTGTGGACAACAGAAGATTTTGATGATTTGAGACCACAGACTTTGCTTTGCTATAAAGCTATAAAGATGAGTGCTGTGAGCTTCAGCTTTATGAATCATACCTGTACTCATGTTATTGTCAATGGCATACTCAAATCCCTTAAGCCTGGGATTGAGAGCAGCTTAAATACTTGATGTGATGTCAGTCAGCATAAAGGTGACTAAAACCTTATTAGCTAAGTGTGGTTTCCTCACACAGTCAATGTCAGTAGTTAGGTGTCATAGTCTAATTAATTCAGTTCGTAATCAGATACCTGCTGTTAAAATGTCTGCAAAGTTCTTGCACCACACATCATCATTAAGGATGAAGCAGAGAGGGAGAAGAGTGCTTACACATTCTGTATAGACAACGGTCGAGCTTTAAAGGTATAAAATGTTTAAATGACCTAATAACATGAAATTAACCAACAGACCAGAAGTCTGAAGACGAATCAGCGATTATTTCTCCACTGATGTGAGCAGAGATCAGAGATTTCCCACCTCCCGTTGTACTTATACTTTATTTATTTATTTATTGATTTATTTTTATAAATATGGCAGTAATTTTGTTTTTCCATAAGTAGCTTAGGTTATAAATGTAGAGGTAGGCAAGGAATCTTGGAGTGAAATTGAAATAAAATCTTTAAATGCATATCAATTTTCTCTATTTTCACTTTTGGGGCATAATCAGATTTTACAATGTTAGAACTTTATTTCTGATTGTGATATGTGCACAAATGTGACCATCTGAAGGGTTTTTTCACAGGCCATCACACATGTACACTCTGTGTTAAAAAGGTTCCATATGGGAGAACTATTAAAGGTTCTGTACAGAACTGTCACATGCTCATGTGTGTTTTGGTTTCTGCTTTGGTCTTGTCTCCACCCTTCTCCTGTTATTGCTTTATATCCTGATTGTTCTCACCTGTTTTCAGTTCACGTTTGATTAGCTTGTGTTCTCTCCTGCGTCTGTGTTTCAGTACGAAGTCTTATCATGCTTTATGGAGTTAATGTTTCTTCGTTCTTGCGTTTCCGATGTTCCGGATCTACTTCCTGCTTCAGACCCTCATCCGTTTTCTTGTGTATGAGTGTTGATTATCCTTATATGTGGTTGCCGGCCTGTCTTTTGACCTACGTATGCTAAGGATTATGACACACCCTTCATAAACAGCTCGCTGATTTTACGCACTTTCATCCTGCCTTTTCGACTCACCACACATTACAAGAACCCTACAACAGAAGGCTTCCTGTTCGATACGGTTCCAAGTAGAACCTTGACATCCAACTATCCAAAGAACCCTTGAGGAACCCTGTTTTTCAAATAGGTCAGGTATACTGTGTAGTGATATGTATAAACACAGGTGGTGTAGAATTTGGATGTATGAATACAACAGTATGACATTTTGGATGTTGCCACGGAGAGTCCGGACTGCACCCTGAATTGTATCCTCATCATTAATTAAAAAAACCTGCTTCCATCAGCCTTTATTGTATTTTCTCTTTAACAACATGCCAGTATGAAATATTTAGGCATTCTTGACATCCATTCAGGTTTTCTTACATGCAGAATTAAAGGTCATATATAATTAGGTGCATACAAAACCGTTCTATAAGAACACAACTGGCCAGGCTCTCGTCCGGGAAGGATGCCATAGTTCCTTCTTTCTATCAATACAGAGCCACGGGCGGCTTTAAATGCTTCTCCCATACGCAGGGTTTCATCAGAAATGCTCTTTAACGTCCCCAGACATCACAGAGTCCATCTCGTTTGAAATCGAGTGCGCTACTTGCAGCACTTCTTGATTGAGACATTAATGTGTGTTTCCCAGTGAGCGATGCAGGGAGGCTGAGTGGCCTCGAGGATGGGAGGATAGGGATGTTCGCCAGATGATATCATCTCATAAAATATTCACTCTTAACAATACTTTGTAGCTAACGCCCACACCATTTCCTTCCCTTTATCTCTCTGTGTCTCTTCCTTTCTTCCTTCCGTCCATTCAAGACCATACACTGGAAACAGTAATTCACAGATCCGCCATAAATTAAGGGTGGAATTTCCACTTAAGTAAAATATGTATGTTCAACAAAAAGGTAAATAATGTCAGGTTTCTGTTAAACTCATTAAACATAAATACATACGATTCCAAACTTAATTTACTGTAGTAACACGGACATTATATAAATATGTAAATGCTGCATAAGGCCATATTTACTTTTTAGAGTGTAGACTTATTAGATCTTATAGAATTTAATTTTTTGCTTGTTTTTGGAAATGACAAAAGTTGTATAATGTATAATCATATGTATATGTACAATGTAAGTGGTAACAGGAACTTGTTTCATGGACGTTCTACAACATTAAATGTAACTATAAATGGATAAAAAGTATGATCTATCATTCTTTAATAAATAAAAATTATAATTCAGTCCCTCCAGGATTTCATGATTTTGCGGTCACTGAAATGAACATAAAATCAAACAAATTTAACAATATTCGGAGGAGCTTGCAATTTTTTAAAAATTGCCTCAGATTTTCGGCAGATTTGAGCGAAGACACATCATGTGACGACATCACAACGCGCATTCAGCCAAAGCCGTCTTTGATTCACATGTGTCAAACATGAGTACAGCTAAAAGGTCTCATTTACCAACAAACATCACTGCGAAAGACCGTGCAAGACAATTTTGTGCAATTGCAATTTTGCCAATTCAAGTAGTTTTCCTCAAAAAAGCTCAAGACACTCTGCAAAAACAAGCATTTTTGGCCACAACAATCACAAAAAAACTCTGCAAAACCCTGTACGGACTGATAATTGTTGTTAATTTGCTGTAGTATCCGAGGAATAAAACATTTTTGGATTTGCTGCTATAGGAACATACTTCAATGTTTTTGTTTTTGACAGTACTATCTACATATGCTTTTTTTTTCCAGTGTCCATCTACGGTGCTGTGAAAAAGTATTTGCCCCATCCTGATTTCTTCTGTTTTTGTGTATATCTCATACTAAATAGTTTTAGATCTTCAAACGAAATACAACATAAAAGGCAACCTGAGTAAACACACAATACAGTTTTTATTTATTTATTTACTTTATTGAAGCAAAAAAAAAAAAGTTATCCAACACCCATGTGACAAACTAACTGCCCCCTTAAAATCTGGTTTTGCCACCTTTAGCAGCAATAACTGCAAGCAAATACTTCTGATAACTGGAAATCACTCTTTCACTTACTTCTAGGACTAGGACTTACTCCTATGCTTTGGATCGCTGTCTTGCTGCATAATCCAGTTGTGCTTCAGTTTCAACTTACGGACTGAAGACTGGACATTCTCCTTTAGGATTTTCTGGTAGAGAGCAGAATTCATGTTTCCCTCAATTATTGCAAGTTGCCCAGGCCCTGAAGCAGCAAAGCAGTCCCACACCATCACACTCCCACCACCATGCTTGACCGTAGGTATGATGTTCTTTTTGTGGAATTCTGTATTTGGTTTATGCCAGATGTAATGGGACCCGTCTTCCAAACAGTTCCACTTTCGACTCATGAATCCACAGAACATCAAGGTATGTTAATGTTCTTCTGGGTTAGCAGTGGTTTTCACCTCGCCACTCTTCCATGGATGCCATTTTTGCCCATTGTCTTTCTGATAGTGGAGTCATGAACAGTGACCTTTATTGATGCAAGAGAGACCTGTAGTTCCTTTGATGTTGTCCTTGGCTCTTTTGTGTCTTCCTGGATGAGTAGTTGCTCAATGTGGTCCTTTGGAGTCCCAGAGCCTTTGAAATAGCTTTGTAACCCTTCCCAGACTGATGTATTTCAATCACCTTCTTCCTCATAAATAAGACCTTTTAACCAACTTTATGCTGTTGAAAAAGTTCTATTTAAGTGTTGATTTGATTGAACAGGGTTTGCAGTAATCAGGCCTGGTTGCGTCTAGTCCAGTTAAAGCCCATTATGACTGCAGTTTTGTAGATTTGGGGAATTAGTAACTACGGGACAAATACATTTTCACATAAGCCCATTGGACAATTTTTTTGCTTCAATAAATAACATTATCATTTAAAAACTGCATTTTGTGTTTACTCAGGTTGCCTTTGTTTTATCCTAGATTTTGTTTTCATTTCTGAAACAATTTAGTATGAAATATACACAAAAACAGAATAAATCAGGGTGGGGGCAAATACTTTTTCACAGCACTGTATGTATATGGTGTTTTGCATTGTGTGACATGGTACCTGTAACCAAACAGCAAACAACACAGCTGCTAGCCCTACCTTTCAAAACCATTAGGACCTGTTGGTTCCAATCTACTAAATATTATATAAATGGAACCACTGGTATTAGACAAGTGGTCAGCGGAAAAATCTGGGCAACATCTTTATGCATGATATGAATCTGTTGTTGCATGCAGAGTAGAGTTCAGAGTGCATTTTTTGCTCACTCTGTAGAAGAAGAAGAGAAGTACATCTGCCACTGCTACTAAATCCTGGGTTTAGCCAAAAGATTTTTAAATGAGACGCCTCCACAGTTCTGGCTTTGACCCTGGGCAGAACTTATCGGCTTCTGAGGGGGGGAAAAAAAAAAAGGGAAAATCTTGGCATGACAACTGTAGTGCATATAGTGTTTCTTACCGATCGTAGTCCATCACTGCTATTAACAGACTTATTTGGTCTATGTTCTCAGGAGGGACATCGAAAACTATGGCTTCGTTGTAAACGGGGTTCAGAGTGTTCCTCTTGGTAGACGTTTTTCGCTTTTTCAGTCTCCGACCGTCACACATGAGAGAGACTTTCACGTAAGGGTCTGAAACGGATCAGGAATATCACACAGACTTTTGAATGATCAATAAATTATTATAAATTTTATTTAGACCTTGAAATTAAATGTTTTCTTGTGTTCATTGATCTGTTTGCTAAAAAGTACATTTTGTAAAATGTCAGGGTGCCATTTCTTTTTTGTGTGTGTGTGTGTGTGTGTGTGAAATCCAGACACATGTGCAAAGTGGTCAACAGAGCAAACACCTGTCCAATAGAACTAAGACAAAATAAGAAATGGACACCCTGTCCTCACATATTTATTGAGAAAAATCTGAACTACGATCAAGTGCAAAAGTTTGTATACCCTTAGGACAAAATGAAGACTGATGTAATTTATAGCAATTATATAGCAATAGCTTTTTTTCTTTTCTTTTTTAACATTCATTTTGTTGTTCGTTCATTTATAGTAATATTATAGTTATGTTAGTTTGAAAGTTAAATCTCTCTATGAATTTCATGAATATTATCTAACATCTATATATCTGTCCACTCGTCACTTTTACAACTGCTTCCATCCCCTGTTGCGTCCTCTGGGCAGCTTTTGGATTCTTCCTGCCATTCTTCTTGTACCTCTGCCAAATGTCTTACAGTGCATTCTTCAGATTAGGTCTGCAGTCTGAGATGGTCATGTCAACACTATTTTTCTGTTCATTTCTTTTTAACATCTTGGTGTAAATTGTTATTTTTTTGTTTAAAGGTCTTTTTTTTTTAAATCTCCTTTAGTACTGCCCTTCAGACATGACATAAGATATGTACATGTTTCCCAGAAGACAAAATAATAACAATTTACACTGACCACCCTGTTCAAAAGTTTACACCCCCCTGGCTCTTAATCTATCATGTTGCCTCCTTGAGCATCAGTGAATGTTTGCACCTTTTGTAATAGTTGTGTATGAGTCCCTCAGTTTTCCTCAGAGTGAAAAGATGGATCTCAACATCATAGAGCCACTGTTGGAAAGGGGTCAAATATGCAGAAGATGCTGGAAAACCAAATAATGTGCAGGACCTGGAGGATTTTTCTGAAGAACAGTGGGTGGTTTAACTGCTCAGGACAAACAAGGGACTCATGAACAACTATCACAAAACATAAAAACAGTTGTCGATCATCCAGGTAACGACACACAGTATTAAGAATCAAGAGTATGTAAACTTTTGAACTGGTTCATTTGTGTAAATTCAGTTATTATTGTGTCTTGTGGACTGTATATAAACATCTGTTATGTGAAATAGCTTATTCAGGGAAGCACTAAATAAAAAACAAAATGCAATTTTTATGATCCCTCTTATTATTATTATTATTATTATTATTATTATTATCATCATTATTATTATTATTATTAAATTATTAACATTTTGCAGATTCTACAAGGTCTATGTAAACTTGTTACCTCAACTGTGCATCTTTACCATTGAAGATCACGTTTATTATAAAGACTATTATGCAAGACGTTCAGGGTAGATTTTCCTTTATAGAGGCTATAATGAAGACTCGGAATACCTGAGGCTCCTGTGATGTCCATGGCTTTCAGGTTCCTGGCTTTGATGATCGTGATGGTCAGTCGGCCCGCGGTCGGAAGATAGCAGAGTGAAAACATCAGGTCGCCCAAGTCAACATTATCCTGCAATATAATCACAACACACACAAATATACTCAACAACTAACAACCTCTAATGTGAGCATTATGGTACAATCCATATGGTAACATCCACTGTCAATGCGAATGATCTCCAGTGCCGTATAATCCATCGCACAACACCCTGAGAAGCAAATCGCTCTAAGCTCATTATCAGTACCAGATAAGCAACAACATCCACTCACATTTTTGTCTGAAGGTGTCAAAAATCCAGATGACATCCCTGATTTTTTTTTTTTTGGGGGGGGGGGGGGTAAAGAAAGAAAAAAGAGAACACCCAAGTGCTGGATCTATAGATGTCCTGCAGGAATGCACTGGGTTCCTCTGAGAGATTCTGATCCAGTGAGGAAATCTGGACTCTGTTACAGTGACCAGTCAGTTGTGTGGGAGGCATTTCCCAAATCAGGGAATCCTGTACCTTTTCATGCTCTAGTTTTCCATTTCACACCCACAGGAGGAGCAGGGCTCTCTAATTAATTAACACCGCTCTTAAAATAGCACAATTTTCACAAGAACAACATACCACGGCTTCACAGAAACTGAGAAAAGCTTTGATTAAGAATAAAAAGGCAAGCACTCTATATGTACTGTATGCCATGGCTGTGTACCAGTCTGATATACAGCGAAGGGAAATAAGTATTCGGACACCTTAGTTTTCCTTATTTAATATACTTCCAGTGCATACAGTGTGTACAAAAAAAAAAAAAAAAAAGTCTACACACCCCTGTTAAAAGTTTTTGTGATGTAAAAAAATGAAAATGGGTTTTGTGTGGGCTTTGTCCGGTAATCTTTCATTTGGATGTACAGTAAATGCCCTTAAATTAAAGCCGCACTTCTGCACGTTGAGTTCATATTCAATATTTAATTTCAACTCCAATATACTGTGGTAGACAACTAGAATTACAATTACTTTGTCAATGTCCAACATGCCTGCATTGCATATGAAATGTTTAATCTCCTGGGTGCTTATGACACACTGCTTGAATTCTGATATCATGTCACTGCTAGCTGGCTCACTAATACTGTATCTTGATCTTGCTCTAGGTCCTGAGCCCATTTTGTCTTAACCCTTTCATGCATAGTGTTCACAATAATGAACGGTCAAATTACAGCTGTGTTTTGGAGAATATAATATCCACAACACTTGAGACCATTACTACTTGCCATATCTTTACAAAGGTTTTACACAAAACCAAATTAAATTAAATAAAATTACGTTTAAAAAAATCAATTTAACTTCAATAAACACAGCAGCCTTTAAAAACAAACAAACAAACAAACAAAAAACTAGTTTGGGAAGTTTTTTTTTTTTTTTTTTTAAATCTCTGAAATCAGTTGCATCATGCAGTCCTAATCACATAAATGTGAATATCAAGAATATTGCTATTCAAAAATGATATTTTCTATTTCTATTTTCTATGTGTGTATAAAACTCTTTTATGAAAGACTTCGATTTTTAATTCGCATTATTTTATGAAACGGAAATCTGTTTTTGTGCTCCTTCAGCTCTGCCTTCTGCTGTTTCTTCACCTCAGTTTGCTAAACACAGCAAAGTCAGTGTCCTTGTCTATAATACAGTTTATATTTGTAAAGCATTTCACAGTGAAACAAAAACGCAAAGAGCCGAGTGTCTGTTTTGCATCTTAGTCTCATAGTCTTTAGCCTTGATCTTGACCTGTCTTGCCCGCAGTTGATGCAGATCTTGGTATCCTCAAACTTTAGATTGTCCATCTGCATACTTCCGCTGCTCTGGTTCCTATCAGTGCATCAATGGAATTACAAAACAGGATGGAAGATATGGAGATATTAAAGCATGCATACGTCGTAAATCATTGTGTGTGTAGCTTAAAGGGCGTTCTAATGCGCACGGCAGCCAGCATTAGCCCGAACACACAGATACCAGAACTTCAGAGCTCGTAATTATTCACTGATATACCTACATTAATGGAAACTGCAAAATTAGACCAGATGATAATGTTGCTAAGAGCATTTTAGAGTCCGTACTATGACTATTACCAAGAGTCTGATCAGTCTCTACCATCTTACTGCAGCCATATGTGAAAGCCTTTGTCATGTTGGCTCTATACTGAGATCTTGAAGTACTTATACAGAATACAAATATATTTCAAAAGGCCAACTTCTACTGAGATTCCGGACTCCTGCCTAACACATCCATCTCCTGTGTGTACCCAGAGAGCTCCAAGCGTGTATAAGGTAAATGATCCTCGTTGTGGGGGTTCAGGAAGGTTCGGGGAGGTTCGGGACCCTCGGGTTTTTCTCTCAGCAGGATATTTTATTTATTATTAGTAGTGAAAGGTCACGGAGGGCTAGCTGCAGAGACGGGCTCATTATCAGGATGAGTCCCCCTGACTGTGCCTGTCAGACTGGGAACAACGCTTATTACCACCCAACAGGGGGGGGAATGGTGCTGCAGCTGCAGTCAGGTACAATCAATGTACAGTCAATCATAGTCAGAAACATTTAAATACAGTATATCATTACTTGGTTTGCAAGTGCAAAGTTGTTACAGGAGTTGAGAGGGTCACAAAAGTTGCAAGACTGTACCAAGTTTCTACCAATTTCTACCAATTGACCATTAACAAGACCAAGATTGTTGTAGGAAGAACAAACAAAGCCACATCCTGGGCTCTGCATCTGGCAGGGTAAGACTGGTTTGAACCCAAAGTTCCCACTGAAAAATATGCAATGCTTCCAAAGTCCAGTTGTGGGGGAAAGAATGGCAGTGAGCCTTTGATGAGTCAAATGAGTCGGGCCTTATCGGTAAGCTGAGACGAATGATTTGACTCGCCAAAAAGAGCAAGAATTCACATCATTAACACAAACACTAGTCACTGAGTACAATTTAGTAACTTTTGTTATTTCTTGTGCATTGTGATTAAAGTCTAGGGGAAGGGTGCCTATGAAAAGTACTGTCTCTAGTCTGTAGTGTGTTTTCCATCATTAGCAAAAGGGCAAGAGGGTTGCTTCGTTTGCAACAAGTTAAAAATAGAGAATGAAGCATTCGTTTTCAGTTGCTGCCTGCTCTATTATGATGACTAATGGGTACCCAGGGGAGGATTTAACTTTAGCCCAAACTGTGAGTTTTGGCTTTTCTGGAATAAAAAGCTATCAAGTTAACAATTGAAATGGAACTATATGTTATATAGTACATATACAGTCCCCTCTTCAACAGCAAGGCCAATTCTTTTGTTTTTGGTATACACCCGAAGACCTTTGGGTTTGAGATCGATATGAAATTCTGATAGATCAGAATTCAGCTTTCATTTCCTGATATTTACATCGAGAATTTCTGATCTATCGTCTCATATTCATCATTTGACCTCAAACCCAAATGTCTTGTAGAGTGTGTAGCAAAAACAAACAACCAAAAAAAGAACTGGCCTTGCCATTCCAGTAATTTTGGAGGGGACTGTACATTATCATTTCTATAGAAATGTTAATTCACAGTGTCTTGTATGGTGGACACAACACATAGTCTAGACATTTATTTAACATTTATGGAAGGAGTCTCCAGTTTCAGAGATTTGTCATTCAGTAAGTTTTCCGCCACTGGAAAGCCACAGGACTTTGCGCTTTGCAGTTTCTCTGTAATATTACAAGGTGCGTTTTGCCCTCTTGTTAACTTCAAAAGAAAGAAGATAAAGAAAGAAAGAAAGAAAGAAAGAAAGAAAGAGAGACTTTTAAGGGAGCATCTGTTTATAGCTGTTATGATATCAGTGTTAACAGGAATTAACTGTAAATGTAACTAGAAATGGATAATAATTATTTTATGTTCTTTGCTGTCATATAAGAGGAATAAAACACCTTTGGACATGTTGCTATAGGTTGTAACGCCTCTTAACTTCAGGCATCATCACACCACCCCATTGTTAATTCTTTTCCTATAACAACATGCCCCCAAAATGATGTTTCACCAGTTTTTAACCATGTGCAAATGTTTCTAGCACTCAGCCTCTTTGTGTGAGCTAGGCATTAAGGGTTGGGCCTTGAGAATCCAGCGCTCCTCTCAGGCTCGCTAATTCAATCACGCCCTTCCATCTGTAGACTATAGGATAACAGTCGCCTCCATTCTCATAAGCACTTAAATCAAGTCAGCGGTGAAATTATGGTCACTCGCATGCTGTCAATGAGATTACAGCACGGTTGTGCAGAGGTTCAATATTGGCTGAGAGAGAGAGAGTGCAGGCAGTCCATCTTTGGTGATTATCTGGACTCCAGAGTCCCTCTGGACCTCCTCTAACATTTCTATTCTGTTTTAAGAGCCCCTTAAAGATGTACGTCATCCTAAAATACTGACACTGACTGCTAAGTGGAAATGAATAGATGTATGTAAGAATATAAATATAAACAGTGAAAGGCGTGTTTCTTTTGTGACCCAATGAATATGTCTGTGATTATATGATTTATTAAAACAACGCATAGCCTTTAACAGGCATCTGTTCTAAGTCAAAATAGCAACCAACCAATCACTGAGGAAAATTTCACTTCTGATTTTTAATTTTAACTGTTACTTCTATTGATTTTTTCATTGTCATAACATACAGTAAATAGTGGTGTAATAATGCACACAAAGCTGTTTATCGAGACGACGCATTAAATGACATTTTAGACTGTAAAGAATGCTTGTATATGCAAAACCTAGAACTGGAATGCACAAAAAACGTTTACTGAACAATAAACAGCACACTAACTACAAAACTACAAACTTTGTAAATCATTATTGTACTATGGCAAAAAAGACCATATTTTAACCTCACTAAATTGTACTGGGTTGCACTGAGGAAAGACAGTTGCACTGAGGAAAAGACAGGAGGAAGAGTTAGAGGCAGCAGAGCTAAAGATGTTGAGGTTCTCTTTGGGAGTGACGAGGATGGATAGGATCAGGAATGAGTACATCAGAGGGACAGCACATGTGGGATGTTTTGGAGACAAAGTTAGAGAGGCCAGGTTGAGATGGTTTGGACATGTTCAGAGGAGGGAGAGTGAATATATCGGTAAAAGGATGCTGAGGTTAGAGCTGCCAGGCAGGAGGCCGAGAGGAAGACCAAAGAGGAGGTTTATGGATGTAGTGAAGGAGGACACGAAGATAGTCGGTCTGAGAGAAGAGGATGCAGGGGATAGGGCTAGATGGAGGCAGATGATTCGCTGTGGCGACCCCTGAAGGGAACAGCCGAAAGGAAAAGAAGACTAAATTGTACTGGGTTGCACAACGAAACATAGGTATAAATATTTCACAGTTCAAATTCTCAGCCCCAAAAATGTGACTAAAGTAGCGATTAGCATTCCACTAGATTTTGGGCACAGAGTAATCAATGCTAGCTAACATTTCAACAAGTAGGGATAAAGCTGTTAGTTAGCCTTAGCTAGCCCCAGCTACATTTCTTGATTTCCCGTTGAAAGAAGCTCGAATTTACCTTCAGTAACTAAAATCAGTGTGCGATTTGAAGCGTATTTTTCTTTTGTGGATGTATGTTTCACTTTAAGTAAATTTATCAATTCACACTTTTCTAACTTCAGTTTGAGTAAAGAATTTGAAACTTCAATTGTTTACTAGAAAATGTATTTAGTTGCTTTTACTTGAGTAATGTAACGATCAAACAAGGACAGTGTAAGGTCCAAGTGACACCAAATCGGGAAAAAAGTAGTCCGAAAAACAGGCCAGGACAAACACAAAAAGGCAAACAACCAGTGAACCGGAATTTCTAAGAGGAAATAACAAACGGCTCAGAATTGTACAAGTTAAAGTAGGCAAAAGTAGAGGAGGCTTCTCAAGCATTTAGAGTGCTGCTGAATGAGGAAGTGATGAGGATCAGGCGAGCTCGTTTACCAGTTAAGTAGGTTAGTACTCAGGTGATGGGCACCTCTAGTGGTGTGGAGTGAGATTGTCAATCGTACCCATGACAAGTAAAGAATTTGGGGACTTTTGACCATCCAGTAACCTTAACATCACTTAGCATATTGTCATGTTGTTACTGAAACACTGATGCAAACGTAACAAGATTACATCTTAGCACAGTATATACTAGTACTGCAAAGAGTGTAACTTTTAACTTTGTTTTATCTTTGTACAAGTATGCAATTAGAAATGTCCTGTAGAAATGTCATCATAGATCTCAGGGCAGGAAAATATCCTTATTGCAGAGGTGAACATTCCTGACAGCTCATTCAACAACAGTAAATCATTCCGGTTGACCTTTTACTCCTCCTTCAATATCTGTCTCAATGTCTCCTTCTCTCTAGCTGGGAGAAATGGATTGACCTTTACATACATTAACTAGCGTGCGTTTTATTTATAGGTGGCTCGGGGATTACAGGACAAATGCTACTGATCAAAAAGCACAACGTTATTATGGATTTTGTGTTTTGTATATGAAATGACATATAGGAAATTATTTATTATTTCTGAACACAAATTGATCTCTTTAATTTAACTCACCGTGCCAATTCCAAGTCAAATGCAGATCCCGTTTATAACAATACAAACTACAGATCAAAGCTTATGTATGTCAATAAAATTGACTAGACCAGATTAGTGGAAATATGAGGATAAATGCTCTAAGTTACCTAGAAACAGTTTCTAATAATGTAAACCGAGTAGAAAGTAAACAGTCAGGTAAACAGATTTGTCAGCAGGCTGTTGCCATTAGAGACCCTGAATGTGACAGACAGTTTAAAGTTCAGGCTCCATTCAGAAATGTCAAATATCACTGCTGGCAGAGTTGCATCTAAAGCCAGTTTTACTGTAGGGTGCTATTTCTGTGGTCTTTTAATATTATTTCTTGTCACGCTGAGATGATCACAATAATGTCTTGGCCGAATTCTATAATACACTCTGTGATAACTTGTTCTCCATGTTGATGAAGATCAGTAAAGTTCCTCTAATGATAGGCGGGACGACGATCGTACACCGTACAGCCGGCTTTACAAATCCATGTGCTTCATACGCTGACCAAGAACAAATCAGAGATCCAAATCTAGTCCTGTTTTTATGATCACTGGTAGTTAAAGCACCACAGATCCTAAATCTGTTATTGCTCTCTAATTAGGCTAATGCTAGTCGCATGGGCCACAATGTGCAAAATTAATGATTAATAATTAATGATTATTCTAATGTTTACATGTACTATGCCAGAATTTCTAATCTTATACAATCCAGCCAGCCACAAGCCTGACGTTGGTCATATCTCCAATATAGCTTTTATCAAAATGATTCACACTGAGTCTTGGTAACCTAGCATGCAAAAGCAAACAAGGAAAAGAAAGCTAATAGCAAAATAGCAAGCGAAAGCTAACCTGATGACTGAAAGAAACTATAACATGAAAGACAATCTAGGGTGTAAAAGTTAGCTTATAGGCAGGGAAAACAAACTAGAGAGTAAAAGCTAACTTAGTGAGTAAATGCTAACCTAGTGAATCAAAGCAAACTAGCAAGTGAAAGCTAACATACGGGGTAAATGCTAACCTAGGCAGTGAAAGCAATTTAGCAAGAGAAAGCTAAACTAGTGAATGAAAGCAAACAAGCATGTAAAAGCTAACCCAGTGAGTAAAAGATTTATAGGGAGTGAAAGCAAACTACCAAGCAAAAGCTAATCTAGTGAGTAAAGGTAAAATAGGCAGTAAACACAAACTAACAAGCAAAAGATAACCTAGCGACTGAAAGCAATGTGAATTTTTAGTTTTTTTTGTTTTTTTTTTTTAAAAAGGTGGGACTATAACTTTATAGTTCTGTAGGGTGACCATACGTCCTCTTTTTCCCAGAAATGTCCTCTTATTTGGACCTTAAAAAAGCGTCTGGCTGGGATTTCTAAATTTGAGAAAATGTCAGAGATTCAGCTTTAGTTTCATTATGATGTGATTGTGGTCGAATACTGCATCATGTGTCCGCATATTTGCATTGCTTTAACCCCTCTCTGTAATTCCCGCCTTCTCGCACACCAATTGGTTAATTATAAAAGGCTTGCAGCCAACTATTGGCCAAATTCCTGCCTCTCAACCGTTAGCTTACTCTCAGCGAACACGCGAAGGTAAAGCGTTTTTGTGTACGGCGTCAAACAGTTGCATGACAATAGCACCAAATGACAACTGTCCTGAGTCGAAACAATACCCATGGCCATATAAGGTCATTTTTAATTTCATGTTATCACATTGCTTCGTATTACATGGCCATTCAAATGTGTAAATGATGGTAGAAAGTACACACGTGGCATCTATTATTTTATTTTATTCCATGGACTTTCAAAAGAACGTAGGAAAAAAATGTAAAACGTGGGCAGAGTGAAACCCCCCCTTGTGTCCTCCTTTTGAAAAACCTGAATATGGTCACCCTATAGTTCTATAGGATGGTACATCTCCGAACAGAGAGATATCAATCAATCATGGAAATTTTAATATTAGGCCACGCCCACCTCGATTAGCTGAGCAGTGAATTCAGCTTAGACTTAAGCAATGTTTCATCATATTTATTGTTTTCATTTTTTCATCTAATCTTTCCTGAATATTGGTATTCTACAAACGTTTTAGTATTTACCATATTTTCTGAGGCTCTCTGCACTACCTTACTGCATGATCCAGAGCTGAGTAGTCCTGTTTTAACTGCTAAATGTGAAGATTAGAAGGATAGTAGAGATGTGCACAGAAACTTAATCACATCAAGAGTGAAAAGAGTGTGAAAAGCATGTGTGAACAGCAAACATTTTCTTCTTCCTCTATAGACTCAGCATTGCCTTCACCTTTCAAAAGAACAGGGAAATACCTTCCTCTGTAGTATTACCACAGGGGTTCTTAACGCCCACTTGTGCCCTGCGACTGTGTAAAAAAAAAAAAGTGTAAAGGAAGCCACATACAAATTTCAAATATCCTCTAGTTCTAATTCTTTTGTAGACCGAGCTTCATCACTTGTAAACTTTAATCAACGCATTCAGACTATTTATTTCTAAATTCATAATTCATTCACACCCATGTCTACATGCAGATATGAATCCAACTCCAGAATGTAGATTTTAATAAAAGATAACAACGTTCTGTTGCATGTGGGACGTCATATACATAATCAGGTCTCTTGAAAATGATTTATGTATTTATGTACATACTCTGGCTGGTCTAATGCTGCATGTCCCAACAGATCTGACCTATATATGAGTGCTGGAAAGGCCTCACATGCTTGCTGACACTTTGATGCAAACCTCTGGGATCTGAAGTAAGATTCCACTGGTGGTTTAGAAAGTTGCAACACTTTAAAATCAAACCTAGCGTAACTACAGCATAGGGGTGTAACAGTGTCACAGTTAGTCATAGATTATGATCGGATGGTTACTTCACCGCTGACTTTTTCAAAATACAGATTAAAATGCATTTCTGTCACGTAATGTCTACCCCTTTCGCATTTTAACCCGATCAAGGCCCGTACCCAAGTGGTTCTCATCCCTTTTGTGTCTTGTTTTGCTATCTTTCCCTCTGGACTTGCCTTATATCACAGTACAGCACCCTCCGTTTCTGCACCACGATCGAGCCAGCTGTGGTAGAAACTGTACTGTGTGTTTGCGCATGTTACATGACATTGCTACCTCTGCTGCTGTTCCTACAATGTTCCTAAATTCATCATACCCTACACAGAAGAAAATGGTGTTGTTGACCAAGTGTAACAGATTTTATGGAAAAGTTATTATACTGTATATAAAAATATGCAAAGCTGTTGTAAAAGATCTTCCTGGCATTCTTAACCACCGGCTTGTGTGATACTGTGGAACCGTGTTATCATACCATGAATATTTCAAACACCCCTACTATGCTCTTGTATGTTTCACAAATGCTAACAGATGCTTAGGGGTGAGCCATCAATGCTGGATGAGTGCAAATGACAGTACTGACATATGTTCATGAAACTAGCCAAATGTTTTTAATAACCGGCCTGCGTAATCAGACGTGGGAGGTTTTTGTAAGTAGATATCCTCCTTCCATGATTGCTCTAAAGCTTAATAAAACATAAAAAATATGTAGATGGTTACTGATGGCACTAGGGAAAAAAGGTGATTGGTATTTGTATGGCTTGATGGGCAAATTAATAATCATGCTGGCACATTTCCAAAGGAACAATGCAGCCTTGCTTATCTCAGTTAGAAGCCATTAAACAAGAGCATCGTCTGTTTCCGTTTAAGAGCTTCATGGACCAGTAAGTGTCCTAATGGGACAGAAACAGCAACTTTAAATGCAATGATCACCCTTTAAGTATCTCTGAACTACCATTCAGTATAACATATACTGTATATTCACAACATAACACTAAACCATGTCATGTTATGGACTGGATTGGCGCATCCCAGTTTAAAATATCTTATGCTGTTCAGGTACAGTGCCCCCCACTAATATTGGCACCCTTGGTAAATATGAGCAAAGAAGGCTGTGAAAAATTGTCTTTATTGTTTAAGCTTTTTATCTTTTGTTCAACATATTCACAAAAATACTCTGCTCTCATGGATATCAAACAATTGCAAACACAACACAGGTTTATCCAGAAAAGTTATTGGCACCCCATGAATTCATATGAGAAAAATATATTTGAAGTATATTCCCATTGATATTTTAAATTTTTTTAGTACACCTGGGTGACTAGGAACAGGAAATTGTTCAACCATGACTTCCTGTTTCACAGGGGTATAAATATGAGGTAACACATAGGCCAAATTCCCTTAGTCATTCATAGAATTGCAGAAATTAGTTGCATCTTGGGGTCAGAAAGTCTCCAAAACTACAATCCGAAGTCACCTACATCACCACAAGTTGTTTGGAAGGGTTTTAAGAAAAAAGCCTCTACTCTCATCCAAAAACAAACTCGAGCGTCTTCAGTTTGCCAGACACTACTGGAACTTCAAATGGGATCATGTTCTATAGTCAGATGAAACCAAAATAGAGCTAGGTAATAGAGATAGGTGGTTTTGGCGCACACAGAGAGGCAGCCATACGGAAAAGTACCTCATGCCCACGGTTAAATATGGGGGTGGCTCTTTAATGTTTTGGGCTGTTTTTCTGGACATTTTGTTAGGATACATGGCATCATGGACTCTATCAAATATCAACAGATATTAAATGAAAACCTGACTGCCTCTGCCAGAAAGCTTAAAAGGGGCTGTGGTTGGATCTTCCAGCAGGACAATCATCCAAAACGTACATCAAAATCAACACAAAAATGGTTTACTGACCACAAAATCAAGGTCCTGCCTTGGCCATCCCAGTCCCCTGACTTGAAACCCATAGAAAACCTGTGGAGTGAACTGAAGAGGAGAGTCCAGCAGTGTGGACCTCAAAATTTGAAGGATCTGGAGAGATTCTGTATGGAGGAATGGTCTCAGATCTCTTGCCATGTATTCTCCAACCTCATCAGGGATTATAGGAGAAGACTCAGAGCTGTTATCTTGGCAAAGGGAGGTAGCACAAAGTATTGACTAAAGGGGTACCAATAATTGTTGCACACTTATATTTAACAAAGATATATTTTTTGGATAAACCTGTGTTGTGTTTGCAATTGTTTGATATCCATGAGAGCAGAGTATTTTTGTGAATATTTTGAACAAAAGATCAAAAGGTTAAACAATAAAGACTAATTTTCACAGCTTTCTTTGCTCATATTTACCAAGGATGCCAATATTAGTGGGGGGCACTATGTATTCGGATTGCAGCCATATTCTGAATATGATGTTTATATGTGTACAGGCATCGGAATATTCCTGTATGCATGGTTGTTGTAGTATGCCGGTCTACACATGCGCCTTTCCTTTCCTGCTGTTATTTCCCAGGAGATTGAAGATGGTGCCATTGCTACCCACAATTCCTTGCAGACTGAGCATGCGCATAGATCTCCTTTCAGTGGATTTTCTGAATAAGGTGTTTTAATGCAACAAATTGCTGATTAAAACAGGCATATTCCAGGGCTGGGAATCAGAATTTGGGGAATCAGAATATTGTCTTAATCTGAATCAGGCAATCGGATTGTGGCGTTTACATGACTAGATACTATCTCGAATATTGCCAAATTCTGATTAATATCAGAATATTGATGTGCATGTAAACATAGTCAATGTTGCAAAATGATTTTTAATGATTCTTAGGTTTATGTTTTAAGAGTTACAAGGGCTAAATATCACGCCAATCATGGAATCAGTCAATTTTCCCATCAAGCCAAACCCTGTGCAGCTGCCATGTAAAACACATATACAGAAGCATCAGTAAACCTCCATATACTTGACGCATAAGTGCAGTCAGGGAAGGGTTGATATAGTTGATATAGAAGGTAGTTTCTACAGCTCTACCTGACCATTGTTTGATTGAGGTTCTGAAACACTTATTACGCACAGTTACACACAATCCTCTGTGGTACAAATGGTTAGGACGACTAACAAGCTGAAGGCAGGAGCCTGTGACACTAATTGGGCAAGCTGTCACATTCGCCAAACCTACCGAGTTCTCATTAAAAATAAAATCTTTTGGGTAAACTGCTCCTAAATGTTTATACGGCATATTGTCTCATTTCGGAATGCGTCCTTTAAAATTTTTTTTAAAAATTAAAAAATGACACCTCTAAGCACCCAGAGTCTCATTATGGCCCCATTATCCTTCAGACGTTCACAGTCCACAGTGAAATAACGCTGAGAGCTGCTAGCATCACAACAGTGCAATTATCATAATTTTATGGCCAGTGCTTAACAAGGATGCATTTGAGAAAGTCACAGTGACTTGGCCTCATAATCATGAACGATGATGATAATGAAGAAATAATAAAGAAATAATCTATTTAAACACTGCCCTTCAGGCTACAGTTAAAAAAAAAAAAAAAAACTAAATAAAAAAAAATACACTCCCATTTCCTTTGCTATAAACCCTCAGTGCTCGTTTTAGCCTGGATCTCAGATTCATTCAGAGCTTTGCTTCCTTTTAATGTCAGCTTGCCTGCAGATTAGTGACCTCATTTCCTGTAATTGAGATTAAAGACCGTCCTGACACATATACTCAAATGCTACATGAAACATTAGCAGCCTTTTACAGGACCACCGGCGATGCAGTGAATGAAGATGTGCTTCGTCTGTACGCTGTATGCTTTCGCTCCAGTAATTAACCTCTTCATGATGCCACATGGAGGCTATTCCTTCGTAGCGCTAAGCTGCACACATTCTACACAAAGCCCTTCAGCAGTTATCGATCTGGTCGTGATAACTCCATGTAGGCGTCAGCTGGCTTTGCTGCTGAGGTAACACGCCTTCTCCAAAAGGTTATTTTTAAAAAATCAGATGAGAATAAAATTGAGAGGATTTGAAGCATCCTTTCTTATCTTTGATCCAATTATGCATCGATTGTTCTGGGTGCTGCTGTCAAAGTATGCAAGTTTGTTTGTTGTTTGTATAATTATACCTGGCACTTTTATCGATGCACAAATCCGTCCTATCGATTTCCAATGAGAGTCAGAGGCTAAGACTAGGACATGCTTCGAAGCCGTCACAACAGAGCAGCTTTATTAAAACCAATATATGATTTACGCAAGAGCCAAACACTCCTAATTAAAACTTAAAAGGAAAAGTTCTCGAGAAGCTGCTTTTCTGCTCTTCTGTACAGGTTATCCTACACAGGGTCACGGGGTGCCTGGAGCCTATCCCAGGGGACTCTGGGCACAAGGCGGGGGACACCCTGGATGGTGTGCCAACCCATCGCAGGGCACAATCACACACACCCATTCACACACTACAGACAATTTAGAGATGCCAATCAGCCTACAACACATGAATTTGGATTGGGGGGGGGGAGGAAACCGGAGTACATGCAAGCTCCGTGCACACAGAGCGGAGGCGGAATTCGAACCCCCAACCCCGGAGGTACAAGGCAAACGTGCAAACCACTAAGCCACCATGCCTCCCCTCGTAGATACAAAAAGCCTATTTTTGGCTTTTGAGAAATTTCCTTATGTTCACACAACTTTCTTTGTCTCATTATTGTGACGGTGCATGTTTCATTCAAACAGTAGCACTGAATGCTCAAAACAGTGTTCATGGTGAACTATACCACATAATAGAAAACTTTACCACAGTAGTATTCACTTGTAATTTTGAGAAACGTTCTAATTATGTTACAGAGGCATCCTTTTGAGAAATGTTCTTAATATAACATGCCTGGTCAAATTGGTTTCTACAAATTTAATACTTGCCCTTCAGATGTACTCTTTTATACACACGATTACATCAATTTGGAATAGAACACATCCTGTATTTAGTTATACGCCTCAATGTGCATATTCATTAAGGAAAGCACTCAAAAGAGCTGATTTGAAACACAATCCTTTGTATACTCGCTTAGTAAATCAGCTTAGACTTTTTTTAAAAAGTGTTCCTAAGTTTGTACGTTATTACACTCTCTGTGTACTGTCTATGTTGGAGAGGATCTTGACCCTCAGTTTGTGGATTTGATACACATTATGCATATCGCGTTTTAACAAACGTGCAAAGAAGTCTAGCGAACTAAGCATCAGCTCTAGATCCATAGCTTAAATTGAAGAAATGACCTACCCCAGTGACGTAGAGAATATCTCTGCAGAGTTTCGTCTCCCCTGGGAAGTCCGGCAAATCCAGGAAGTTGTCCACCACTACTTGGCCAATGAGATCGTGGCGTGAGAAGCGGTCAAAATCATAGACGCTGAAGTGCAGCTTGCGAGCATGCAGCTCGCCGTACGCCACAGGAAATAAGAAGACCTCGTCGAACACAGGGTTGAGGGTCTTGCGGTGCACTTTGGTCTGATGCTTGGTCTTGCGCTCAGGCAGTAGATAGATCTTTACGTACGGATCTGACGTCCCCGAGAAGTCCTTGGCGGGCAGATCCTCAGCTTTGTGGATCTTCACGATCAGTTGTTCCAGGTCACAGTCATACTTAAGGACAAAGTATAGATGGCCACAGCTGTCTGCTCTCCTACTGTCGTCGGTGTCCACCGAGCGCTGCTTGTACAGCTCCGGCTTAATCCGGCCCAGACCCGGCCCCGATAAGGATTCCTGTCTCTGGAACTGAGCCGGGCTGAACTCAGGGCTCGAGAGGTTCATTTGCCTCCGAATGGAGTTATGTCTGCAGGAAGGAAACCAGCACGTGTTCTTCTGTTACTTATTTACAGCCCTCCATGTCAAGAAATCTTGTTAAGTTTTATTATTCTAGCTGAAGCATAACATCGGTCAGGCTGAAAAAAATGACTAGATACAGTATATCGGTGATGACCGTAGAGCAAAATTAAGTTTTATTAATTATTTTCTCAAAGAAAGACATGTCTGTTGAGTTGCTTCCTGTTGCAGAAGAGGAAGCCAGGGGGTTTTCTGTAACTAAACTTTTTCAGCTTAGTGTTTTCAAATATTAGCTACGCATTACAGTTTGTAATACAAGCCATAAGTGTTCCTTTTAAGTGAAGGCTGTTTACCCAAAAAATAGTTAATAAGTAGGTTGTATGTAGTTTAATGTAGTTTTGCACTGGATATTCACATGTTTTTGCAGCATGTCCACTATTTAGCTAAACACGGTAACATTACAGAGGCAGCCATTTTGGACAACCTGAATCTCTTTTTCCAGAGCCAGCCTAAAGCTAAAGATTGCTGGAAATGTTTCAAGCTGGAAATTATGCAGACTCCATGTTTAACATACAATTGTAAATACACCCCATGTATTTACCATTCACAATTGCTTTTTTAAGTCCAACAGGATTCCATAACTTAATGTCAAGATTTAAAGCAAGTATATGAAAATTTACGCTTGTATGTACATATCAAATAGTTATTGTGTAACCTTGACATCCCTCTATTCACAAATTATAGAACCAAACCTTAGACATCGAACCCGTCTTGGCCAAATGATTAAATCTGATGTGAATGTCTGGGACAAACATCAATATGCACACTGTTGCTGCAGAAGATGTTCAATGTCATTTTTTGGTATGTATTTGCTTTCTGGTAATGATGATCGATGTCCAGCAACCACACAATCCTTGGGGACAAATATTATTTACAGTTTATTAAATTCAATTCAATTCAGCAAAGTAACACCAGGGCTTACCGGACGGATGAAGTGGGGTCGGTGATCTGCCTCTGCACACGTGCAATGTGCACGTGGTTGTGCTCCTTGGCTTTGGCCTGCGCCTCCAGTTGGATGTCCGGTGACGTGTGGCTGATCTTCATGGCTGACTCGGGCACCAGTGTGGCACAAGTGTCCTTGAAGAAATCGGCGCTGTACTCGCGCTCCAAAAGTTCCTCCTCGGTCAGCACCGGCTGCTGCTCGCCTTGCTGCTCCTTCAGGCTGGAGGGCCAGAAGCGGTCGCGCCACGGCACCCAGAACAACTTCCATGACACGAAGAGCGAGACACCAAACAGAGCCAAGCCACATGAAGTCACCATCAACGACAGCAGGCTCACCGACACATCTGGCCACAGAAACAGAATAGCTTGTTATTTGAGGTTTAACACTATGAGTACAAGTAAATTCAAATCCAAATCTAACGTGTGATGTGTGAATTCCATCTGGATCTGGTATGGAGTTATTTTCCTGTAAGAAGTAACAGTATGTAAATATGTAAATATAACAATGAGTAATTTTGAAAGTGCAATTATACAACTGTGATTGCCTTTTTTTAAACAGTTTTCATCCTAAATTTACGAGTCGTTCAAAAATACGTGGTTTTAACTGAAGCATCTCATGTATTGGACTGGGAAAAAAAAAAACAACAACATTTTTACTAATTTCAGCTATAAAACTGTTAAATCTTCAAATGCCTAATAGTTACCTGTAAACCTATAAAGTGAGAAATAAAGTATTAACTGAATGTGTAAACAATCATTGATAATAAACAACAAGAAACACACACAATATTTGAGTTAAGTGAAGTTACTGAAGTTTTCCATCACCAACTTCTCTTGAAGTTAATAAGACATAAAAAAAAAAAAAAAAAAAAAAAATGCAGTTTATGTTATGGAGAAACCAAAAGTAAATGCACAAACTTGTACGAATTTCTGTCTATAAGAATGTTAAGTGTAAATAAGAATGCTGAGTTTATGCTGACACTGGCGACTCCTTCAAAAAAATAATCAGCTTACAGAAAACTTTATATCATATCGGTGATTAAACAGGATTTTTAAATCCAATTACATGGTGTAAATATAGAAACGATAATATATTAGAAAGAGTGCATTAATATAAACCTGTGGTTTAAATTACACGAATGTGTCACGAATTTCCCCTCACGCTGAGTACCGGAGCATTCAGTGCACATGAACTGCCTGAAGTGGACAGGACGCACTTCTGGGTTGTCACTGACTTTGTTTACGTTCACACGTTTTTTTGTTTTGGTTTCTGTCATGTCTCCGCCCCTGTATTATGATTGGTTGTTTCCCTAATGTGTCTTCATTGTCCACAGCTGTTTCTGTTTCCCCCTTTGATCAGTTTGTGTATATAAACCCCCCGTGTGTCTTTGTAAGTATTTTTCAGAGTTTAGCCGCATGATCCTTACCGAGCATTTTTTTCCCCCGCTGTGTGTATTATTCCGGTTTTTGACTTCTCGCCTGTTTACTGATTGAAGTGTTTTGCCTCGCCTAGTCTGTACTGTTCGCTCATCGCCTGACCCACGCCTGTTTTTGGACACTGTGTCTGCCTATCGTTTTGGATTTGTCTGCCTGCCTCTCATTAAAAGCCTTTAACTGCATTTGCATCCATTCTGCATTCTGCTTTATCTGACACAGAGATGCTGTTATAGAAAAATAATCAACACCTTCTGTTGGAATTTTTTGGAATTTTTCATATGTTTTAATAGCAGCTCAAAGATTATCATTGCAAACATCATAACATCTTTTTTTTTTTTTAATACAAAACATTGTTTTTATGATGCTCGTTCTGCTGCAGTACTTTCTGCTGCACACGCAATGTACCAGCGAAGAAGTGTCACAACGTATAATGCGCCGTTTTATTTATCCAAGCTGGAATATTAACGACTTGGTTAATCCCAAAGGAAATGAGACTAGCAAGAGCATAAGTCATTCATCCAGCACATACTCATTTACATTATGTACATTTACATTTATTCATTAGGCAGAAACTTTTCATAAATCAGCTTATAACAGGAGGCAGCACACAACAACAACAAGTCAAAAGTTCTTTAAAGTATCCATTTATCAACATGTTAAAAAAGAGATGTACAACCACAGCCACTGAAAAAAAAAAAAACAATTTCCCTTGAATATCATTGATTGCATGAGCACAGGAAGTGTTTCAGGTGGAACTAATATTCAGTAGCAAGATATTCATTTACAGTACTGTGCAAAAGTTTTAGACACATGCAAAGAAATGCTGTAGAGCAAAGATGCCTTCAAAATAATGAAATTAGTAAACAGTAAACAGTAGTAAATGAAACAAAGTCAATATTTGGTGTGCCAAAAAAATAAAAATAAAAATAAAAATAGTAGTCTCTGGTACAATTTTTTGCAATTTTATAAGGAAATGAGCTGGTAAGTTAGCATCTTGCAGAACCAGACACAGTTTGGGTGTGTACATGAGGATTGTGTTACATTCAGTATGCGATTTGAGACACAGCCCTTGACATGAGCTATGTTAAAGTTGGAGATGAATACTGCAATAAAAAAATAAAAAATAAATCTCCAGGAATAGAGTTGGGCAGCCATGACATCAGGACATCTCTCTAAACAAACAGTGAGAAATATTATCTGTGCACGTCCATCATCCTCCTAATGCCCTGTCTCTCTTTCACTTATTCTCCTTCCCTCTGTCCTTCCTTCTTGTCTTACTTTCTCCTCTTTCCGTTTCTCACTTCTTCCTCTGCCCTGTTTCCCCAATAACCCTCCTTCTTCTCACTATCTCCTGCCATGTGTCTCTCTTCATCTTTCTTCTCACACTCTTTCCTGTGTGCATCCATTCATCCCATCATCTCAGTCACACTCCCCCTCTACTTCACTTTACTATCTATCCCTACCATCGTCTACTCCCATGCATCTCTCTCTCTCTCTCTCTCTCTCTCTCTCCTCCATTCATGCCGTTTGGACACTCTCGAGGGATGTTCACTCTCTGAATTAGGGCACACAGACAGAGAACCAGCTTATAGTGAGGACTGAATGAGCCACAGTCTCGCCCATGCTTTCATCTCTGCATCTCCTCTCCCTCTTTTATAGACCAGAGGAAGAGAGCGAGCTCTGTATAGAGCTCTGTGTCCAGAGATGAGAAAGGATACAGCACATGCACAGTGAATTATCTCAATATCTATAAATTCACTGTAATAAAGATCAAAGAAAGAGAGAGAGAGAGAGAGAGAGAGAGAGAGAGCGAGAGCGAGAGAGAGAGAGAAAGAGAAAATAATTACACTGTGTTTCAAAGCATGAGTTACCGAATCACGTAAAAGCCTGAACACAGATGTGGCAACAGTCATGTCCATCTGACAGCCAATAAATCATGGATCAGGCAATCAAAGCTTGTTAACATGAACAAGAACAGCGATACTGTCATGTGCATCTCAATCAGAATGATTTTAGTCTCAATCATAAACCTATGGAAGGATATTTAAATTGAAATGTGAGTTGTATTAAATATATGAATTTGCACTCAAAACATTCTAATTAAATAGTGGTTTGTATTTACATTTTTATTTATTTATTTATTTAAATCTAAACCTCACAGCTCCAGGGTCCCAGGTTTCGATCATGTCCTTGTGTTACTGTCTGTGTGGACTGTCTGCTCGTCCAGGTTCTCCAGTTTCCTCTCACTTCCCAAAGACATGAAGGTATGTGAATTGGCTAAGATAAATTGCCTCAAGGTGTTTTCATTCATCTTCAGTAATTACTTTATCCTGGTCAGGCATGCGGTGGATCCAGAGACCATCCTTGGAACACTGGGTGTGAACCGGCATGTTTTTGGAGGTAGGAGGAAACCAGAGAACCCAGAGGAAACCCAGAAGAAACTACACAGACCCTGGGGTTGGGAGGCAAAATGCTACTTTCTGCACCACTGTTTTGGCAATTAAATATTCAACCTCTCATAAACCCACTCATAATCGCTCACTAACATGATATATATATATATATATATACTTTGTCCTCCGTGATTGTTTTTCTTGTTTGTCCCCCAACTTGCAATCTGATTTGTTGTGAGGTCAAAAAAACACTGGATGTGACTTGGCGCTTTGCTGAAGAATTGAACTTTTTGAATTTTCGAAGCTCTGCTGTGAAAAACGAAGTGTGAAAGCAGCCTTACAGACAATACACACTAGCTACGTAGGTGAGGATTAGCACCACTGAGTCAACTAACAAGAAGGTAGCACTGGGCTTATAAAACACACTGTCAGGTTTTACAACATTATCAGATCAGAACACGTGGTCCGATCTGGTTTCTGCACCAACATTAAGATTAAGTGTCTGAACAAACCAGACTGACAGCGAGGTTTCTGTTCCTCCGGGACTGGAACTGCACAATATTCAGGGTTCAACAAAGCTGTCTATGGCATGTCTGGGTCAAAATTCTAAATAAAATACCATAATGTAAATAAAGCATCCCATATTTAAAAGAGACAGCTTTGGGGTTGGCATAGAAGGGTGGCAATTGTGCACATTTTTAGAAATTGTCAAGACATCTACCAGATTCTAGCCAATGTTCCAGAAAATTCTGCAAAGTGCCTTTAAACCTTTGTGGGAAGAAAAAACTCTGTTGTTGCCTTCATGAGTGAGAATGAAGTGAAACTGTACAAAGTGCGGTCAGACAATAAGACTTTCCAGTCTCCATGTTTTCATCTGAAGATCAAGGCAGGACAATTATTTGAGATTTTACCCAAATACACACTTAAATCCACACTATGGCTCCGTTTGTTCACACTTCACATTGTGCAAGAAGATAGTCATTATACCTCATCATACATTATACACTATATAAGGTGTTGATTAATTTTCTATAACTGCAGCTCTGAAAATACTTCTGGCTGCAAGGCAAATCACCGCTTTAATATGAATCCACTCATTCTACTATGTAATTGTTTCTATAGTAACAACTTGCATGCAACTTTAGGACAAAGGACTGCATTTGATGGTTTCCAGGTAAGACAAGGTGTATTGTTTTGTATTATTAACTTCAAGACATAAAAAAAAGAGGCTCGTGATGGATCCTGTGTTGTTGTTATCAGTGACAAATTGCTGTGGTATAAGAGGCATAAAACCCTACAGGACATGCAGTCCTGTAAATCAGTCCTGAAAATAATCCCCCTCAGGGTGGTAACATTAACTCTGCTTCGTGTCTTCAATTGATTATTTTCATATAACAGTTTATAATTATTTATCTGGACCAAAATGATTGGCTTTTGTTGGACCATGTAAATGTTACGATTGATCCAAACACACAGATTGGTCAGGATTTGATTGGTAACACTGCCCCACACATCTCATGTGTCTTTCTGTCACTTCATCCCTCATTTATTCTGTTTCCTTGCTTCCATCATTCAGTCTCTGATACTCCATCTCCACCCATGCACCTGTCCCTCATTTTCTCTCCCTTCTCTTTCTACTCTTGACTTCCCTCTTTCTGTATTCTTGTTTCATATGAACTAACGCATGACAGGAAAAGATCGATAGATCCGTACCAATGTTCTATACTACAGGGTGTCCCAAAAGTCTCCATACATAGGGTTAAATGAACACTTTTTAACAAAATGCCTTCCAAAATATTTCATACTTGTTAACAAATTCAAAAAAGACTGGAAGTGCTGCGGACCAACCGAGCAGTGGACGTCCTCGAACATCCACTGACAAACGTGGTGCTGTCAGACATAGTCCCCTATGTATGGAGACTTTTGGGACACCCTGTATAGTTACCCTGCAGTGTTTAAAACCCCACTGCTGAAGTGTTCAATGTTAAAATTCAGCCTGCATTGTTTGGACTAAAATGGTGCACTTTGTGTGAAATAATGCAAATACACAGAAATACTGGCGCATGGTTGAGACTGGGCTCACTCCTTCGGGATTGGTTAAAAGACTTAACATATTGCATCCCCAACTGTGGTAAAAAATAATAATAATAATTTATGATATACTGAGCAGTCCAGGCCGGATCAGACAGCATGTAAAAATCAACAGTAAGATGTAATGGGTTTTAGTGCCAACAATGTTGGATTGTGGTTTCATATAACAGTCTTTTTAATGCTGTTGGAGCACCACTCAGCAGCCCATAAACCAGAAAAATGTGTCACTTGGGCATTTTAACTGAGACAGTTTGAAATTTGTAGTGACCGTCGTTCCTGCTGCTGTTCTGAAGTCGGTACAAATGCTGTTCGAGGATGAGCTTGTCTTGTCTTGTCTTGTGCTTTATATCATTTTCATTATTGGGGGTAGAGGATGAGTTGATGTCCTTTTAATGGGTTTAAACCCTCTGACCCATGCACTTCCTTTTGTAATGCCCGACAAGGTGTAATCAACCTAATTAAACACAGTATCGGTCTCTGACGGAAAAAGGACCCGTGAATTCGGCGAGCTTTGCTAATTGCGCGCTACGTCTGGAGAAAAGCAATGACAAGTTTAATTGCCTTAACTTAATTTGCATAGAAAATGCATTGTTTCTAATGAATGGATACTCATCAAAGAGGAAAAGCAACAATGAAGCACTTCGAGCTCAGAGAGGAGCGTGATCTGAATGAAGCGGCTGAAAAGTAGGGCTTTCATCAATTAAATATGAGTCATTAAATCATATACGTTTATATTACTCCTTATATATGCAATAGTATATAGAGGTGTGACCTTGCCTGTCAATCTCAGTGGACAAGTTATGGCTGTTGTTGTGGGGAGGCGTGGTCAGGGTTCATATCAGTTACAGGGAAGGAGGCATAGCAAGGGTTAATATCAGTTAAAGTGAAGTAGGTGTAGTCAGTATGCATGTAAGTTCCAGTGAAGGAGGTGTCCCGAGTGAGTGTGCATGTCAGTTCCCCTGAAGGAGGCGTGGTCAGTGTGCATGTCAGTTCCCCTGAAGGAGGCGTGGTCAGTGTGCATGTCAGTTCCCCTGAAGGAGGCGTCGTCAGTGTGCATGTAAGTTTCAGTGAAGGAGGCATGGCCTCATTTGTGGCCTTAGTACCTGTCTGACCCATTGAAGAGGGTGTGGCCTGTGTCTGTCAGTTTGAGGGAAGGAGGTGTGTCCTCAGTGCCTTTCTGATCCAATGAAAGAGGTGTGGCCTCTATGCCTCAGTCCCAGTGAACAGGGCGTGGCCTCTGTATCTGTCATTCAAAGTGAAGGAGGCTTGGCCTCTGTTGTGGCCTCAGTACCTGTCTCACCCAATGAAAAAGGTGTGGTCCCAGAAAAAAAGGCAAGAGGCAAAATCTGTGCATGTCAGTTCCAATGAATGAGGTGTGTCCTGAGCACATGACAGTTCCAGTAAAGAAGGCATGGCCTCTGCGCATATCAATCCCTTGTGTAGGATGCATGGCCTCTGTGCCTTTCAGTCTCAGTAAAGTAGGCATGGTCTCTGCTGTAGCCTCAGTGCATATCTGACCGAATGAAGGAGGTGTGGCCTTTATGCTGTCAATATCAGGGAACAAGGCATGGTCTATGTTGAGGTGTCTGAGCCCTTTCAGTCCTAGTGAAGGAGGTGTAGCCTCAGTGCCTGTCAGTTTCAAAGTAACTTGTTTTTTTTTTTTAAAATAAAACATAGAAACATATTTAAAATGTTCCTTTCATGCACATTACCTACTCATTATATATCAAAATGTGCATTGTATCATCTCTCAAGCACCTGTAATATCACTCTGTGTTTAGCGTTCAATATTCTTAATATTGCTTTAATTAAACTAGGTGACAACTGGCAAACTGACTATCCAGTGGGAATGTTACTCGCAAGAACAAGACTCAGCAGACTTCTGCTAGTACACTATCATCAGTAGAAGACACTTCCATTCACATTAATAATCCATGCAGTCAGAAACGCCTGCTTTAAACAGTGTCATGTCTGCAGGCTACCTGTTCAGTACAACAACACAGAGCGTGTAGCATTCTCATACCACTGAGAGTTTTCAGGGGGCGATTAACAAACTCAAGTACTGCACAGCAACAAAGAGAAACATTCAAACTAGGCAACGGTATGCTGGCTATAAACTTCATTTCTCTATGATCTCTGGCACATGCAGATTAGTTCCTAGAAGATATAGCGATCTTGAAAATTGCGATGACTGCGATCGTAGCTGACCCGAGGGCAGATAAATAAATCTACCAATCGATATGAAGGAGGAGGAAATAAATAATAAAATAAAAGCATAAAAAAAAGGCAGAAAGGGAAAATGAAGAGCAAAACAGAGTGTAGCATGTACTCTTTATTTACTGCAAGTGAAGGAAACTAAAGAGTATTACAGTATGCAGAGGGTGTAGGTGAATCGATTTAGATGATTGTGGAGCCTAATTCTGTTAGATGTTGTATGGTTCATCTCTATTTCTACATAAAGTCAAGGACATACAGTAAATTACCAACCAATCAATTATCATGTGACTTGGCAACGGAGATTCCCAGTTAAATAAACCATGCAAATGTTTCCAGTTAGCACTGTGCTGTTCTAACACTCACTTTCAATCACTGATATCTCTGATACAATTCCATTTTACAAAAATGTTTTTAATATGGTGTCATATTGAACACAATTTTTATGATTCCAGATCAGATTAGTCATCGCTCTTCCTCGGATACCTCTGAAAGAACATCTCGGAATCTTGTTAAGCGTAAAAGAGCATATAAGCACCATGAAAGCTAGCTTTGTTCAAGGTTTCAGCACGATTAACATGCCTTTTGAGTTGTACTTCAAAGAGGTCTCTGTGTTTCCGTCTTTATCTTCCGCTCACCCACACTGCTCCAAAAAACCAGCACAGACACGCACTGTGCTCTGTGAAGAGAACACCAACGACTCTCTAAAGCTGGTATATTTCCCTAAAGCTTTGACTCTAAACACCACTTTAAATTCAAATGCGCTCAAGTGCTCTCTCGCCTCCTTATTTATTGCCTACGGAAGACCTGAAGTGCAAAACAAATGAATAATCCCCCCAAAAAAAGACATCAGGAAATCCAAAGCCACAGTGCATCTTTAAACATGCAAGGAAATCTATAAAAAAAAACAAACAAAACAAAAGCAAAGACTAAACCACAGCAGCAAATTCGAAGACAAGAGCGCAAGCCAGCAATCAGCAGCAAATCTGAAAAGACATTAAGACTCGCAAGTGTCAAGTTGCTCGATTTGCTTGTAGTTACTTTCTTTTTGGTGTGCAGAGACCGCTAATTTTGTTGTAGCACTGTTTTGGTCTGATAAGAAATGCAGCCTAAATTTATAGCTTACAACCCACTATACAATTTATACACAACACTTTTCTTTAAGATGTGTTTAGGTTTGATTTATATCTTACGTGCAAGGTTTCGTACTAGATTCGTTGGCTCATTAGCAAAGCAAGCTAACTGTACTAGTTACAAACACTCACCAGAGGCTCCAAAGATCTATGCTACTTCCTTCCAAGCTTTATTTTCTCTTCACAGTGTTTCTATACACATTTATTGAGAGGTTGTGAGTGACAGAAGAAGATTAAACCAAGTTTTATTTCTCTATTTTTTATTTAAACGTTACCTGCAAGGCTTTGTCCTAGATTTGTTGGCAGATTAGCAAAGCAAGCTAACTGTACTAGCTACAAACACTCACCAGAGGCACCAAAGATCTATGCTACTTCCTTCCAAGCTTTATTTTCTCTTCAGTGTTCCTATACACATTTAACAAAAGGTTGTGTCTGACAGAAGAAGATTAAACCAAGTTTTATTTCTCTCTTTTTTATTTATTTATTTACATGTTACCTGCAAGGCTTTGTCCTAGATTCGTTGGCAGATTAGCAAAGCAAGCTAACTGTTCTAGCTACAAAAACACTCACCAGAGGCACCAAAGATCTATGTTACTTCCTTCCAAATGTTAATTTTTTTCTTTATAATATTTCTATACACATTTAATAAGGGGTTGTGTGTGACACCAAACCATGAAACCAAGTTGTATTTCCATTTTTGCATGTCGAACAATAAACAGGAACTAATTACAGGTAGTGAGGAGGTGAGTGAAGAAACACCGGACCAGAAACGGCAGAATTAGTCAGAAGGATTAATGGGGATTAGTTGATAGTGAGGATTTTTTTTTAGGTATATCGTGATATACCTAATTTGCACAGAATTGAATTAAAATCTTATATTACAATGTCACTTGTCACACTGTTGGTTTATTGCTTGTCGCTATCGCTGTAATTGTGGCTGGTTTCGCTCATGTACATAGAAAATGAATGACGGCTTGTTGCCTTGTCAGTTGCTAGTGTGAACCGAGGGTAAGTATTCACCCCCCTTGAAATCATTATTTTGTTTTAAGATCTTGTTGTTGTTTTTTTCCATTTAGTTCTACCCTTCAGAAGCTACATAAGATATTTACATGTTTACAAAATAATAACAATTTACACTGGCCATCCCGTTCAAAAGTTTACACCCCCCCTGGCTCTTACTGTATCGTGTTGCCCTCTTGAGCATCAGTGAATGTTTGCACCTTTTATAATAGTTGTGTACGAGTCCCTCAGTTGTCCTCAGTGTGAAAAGATGGATCTCAACATCATATAGTCACTGCTGGAAAGGGGTCAAATATGCAGAAGATGCTGGAAAACCAAATAATGTGCAGTTTAACAGCTCAGGATAAACAAGGGACTCATGTAGAACAAAAACATAAAAACAGTCGCTGATCATCCAGGTAACAACAAAAAAAAAGAGTCAAGCAAATAAAAGTATGTAAACTTTTGAACTGGATCATTTGTGTAAATTCAGCTATTATTGTGTCTTGTGGCTTATGTAGGGTTGTACTAAATAAAAAAACAATGCAATTTTAATGATCCCTCTTTTTTTTTTTTTAATTATTAACATTTTGCAGGTTCTGCAAGGCAAATTTAAACTTATGACATCAACTGTATTTACCAAAAAAAAACAAAAAAAAACATAAAATTTGGAATTGCAATTGCTCGGTGTGACTGAACGCATGAGAGAGAAATATAACCTCGTCCCTAACTTTTTATACGAACTGAGTCGTGCGAATAGTTATATTCACAAATATCAGACTGTATTAGTGTTAATGTTTTTGTATTTTTATTTGTGATGTCTTTTGCCTGATTAATTTTGCATTCTGTAATGTTTACCCCAATATGTATTTGACATGGTCTTGTGCCTAACCAAATATCTGTGTAGAATAAGATTTGTATCATGTTTTAATTTGTAGAACAAATTCTTAGATAAACATCAAGCTAAAAAAAACAAAAACATAATATACAGTATTTTATTATGTTCTTATTGACAAAAAGATGTTTGGGTTTATTATTATTATTATTATTATTATTATTATTATTATTATTATTATTTATGTATTTATTTTTTTACAGGTGTACACCATCAGAGCAGTTTGTAGATCAATTTGTATTAGAAATAAGTGCCAGGTCACTAACAACATGAGATATGAACAGTTGATGAAGTGTGTATGGATGTTTTTACTCCTGACTCACTTCATAACGAACGTCTAAGGGTAGTTGTTGAATCTCCTTATACCAGAGTGCTGTTGAACTGTGATTGGTCAGAGAATCACAGGTTTATATTAATGCATATTTCTAATACATTATCATTTCTATAGTCTTCTTTTCCTTTCGGCTGTTCCCTTCAGGGGTCGCCACAGCGAATCATCTGCCTCCATCTAGCCCTATCCCCTGCATCCTCTTCTCTCAGACCGACTACCTTCATGTCCTCCTTCACTACATCCATAAACCTCCTCTTTGGTCTTCCTCTCGGCCTCCTGCCTGGCAGCTCTAACCTCAGCATCCTTTTACCGATATATTCACTCTCCCTCCTCTGAACATGTCCAAACCATCTCAACCTGGCCTCTCTAACTTTGTCTCCAAAACATCCCACATGTGCTGTCCCCCTGATGTACTCATTCCTGATCCTATCCATCCTCGTCACTCCCAAAGAGAACCTCAACATCTTTAGCTCTGCTACCTCTAACTCTTCCTCCTGTCTTTTCCTCAGTGCAACTGTCTCCAAACCGTACAACGTCGCTGGTCTCACTACTGTCCTGTACACCTTTCCTTTCATTCTTGCTGGTACTCTTTTATCACACAACAGACCTGACACTTTTCTCCACCCATTCCAACCTGCCTGCACACGCTTCTTCACCTCTTTTCCACACTCCCCGTTGCTCTGGACTGTTGACCCTAACTACTTAAAATCCTGCACCTTCTTTATCTCTTCTCCCTGTAACCTCACTGTTCCACTTGGATCCCTCTCATTCACACACATGTATTCTGTCTTGCTGCGACTAACCTTCATTCCTCTTCTCTCCAGAGCAAACCTCCACCTCTCTAGACTTTCCTCCACCGGCTCCCTGCTCTCACTACAGATCACAATGTCATCCGCAAACATCATAGTCCATGGAGATTCCTGTCTGACCTCATCTGTCAACCTGTCCCTCACCACCGCAAACAAGAAGGGGCTCAGACCCGATCCTTGATGCAGTCCCACCTTCACTGTGAACTCCTCTGTCACACCTACTGCACACCTTACCATTGTCCTACTGCTCTCATACATATCCTGCACCACTCTAACATACTTCTCTGCCACTCCAGACCTCCTCATACAATAATTATCATTTCTATAGTAAGAACTAATTTACAGAAACCTGAATGGCAGACATGCCTAATAATATATTTATTATTATTATGATTATTATTCATTGAAGAAAAACGTATAATCAGTGATGTGCTGAGGTTTTCTGTTTATTTAACATTTTTCAGAAGGAGTCTCCAGTGCTGACTTCAAATGAAAGCGAAAAAGGGAGGCTACTCAGGGAGCTACAAATACAAGCAATAACAGAAACTAATTTGTTTTACAGACATCGCACAATGTTAATGTCATAAACAAGAGATTCTAATCACTGGCAAATTGCTGTAGTAATCACACCACCCGGCTGTTGATTATTTTCTTAGAACAACATGCCCCATTACGTTTTATTCTTTACTCAATAAACGTTTATGCAAAACATATTCGTGTAAAACTCGTTTATTAATTTTTTTGTAAGTTTTTTTATAAATTAAAATCTAAATCTGCATTATTTCTATTTTAGAGCTCAGACTACTTTTTTTTATAGGGGAGAATTGCAGAAGTGCCTCAGTTTTGTTGCATTATGTAATCACATATTTTAAATATTTAACAACTGCTTTTAGACTTTTAATTTTAAGTAGGCCTAAATGGGCTTTCTGTGCTTTTCTTAGTACAGGAAAATGTTTGTCTGGTTACCACACATGTGACAGATGCTATAGAGACTAGGATGAAAAATGCTGGAGGGCTTAAAGCAATCTAGTTTTCGGAGAAGGTTCTCAAGGCTACATTTCATCTTACACACAGCCATGAACTGCCTACATTCACAAAAAGAAACTGTTTGACTGACAGGGCAGACGACCAAACACAGACGTTTTCCCATAGCCTGTGAGCAAACAGGTGAAATTCTCGTTTACTCACCACTAAATTCTTTATACAAAACACTTTAATAACGTTTGAAAAAAAGAACTGCGAATACATCCGAAGCGTGAAGAACCGATCAGATTGCAGCCTTCATCAGTCTGAAGGCCCTTTCACACTGATAAAGTGAAGCGAATCGCAGACGAACGGTGCTCTCACACCGAACGCGAAACGATTGCTCGTCTTCGGCTAATTCACACCTGCTCGATAGGTGGTGCTGACCAAGAATGCATTTTACGCCTGCACACTAGGTGGCGCAACCCACTATTCAGCTGATCGGCCTATCATCTTTGACCACTGAGAAGAAGAATCACTTAAATGTTGGCGCAGAGCACCACAAATCACACAAACGGTTAAGCATAGAAAAAGAAATAAAATGGATTTGAAAATGGATTTCATTGTGACTTTTATCAAAACGTTCTCTGTTGTCAGACACCAATGATGACAAAAACTCAACATCTATTCTCTTCTCTCTTCTGGAATACTTTTCTCCGGTGTTTACACTGGTTTTCAAAACAGATTTCGGTGCTATAGCGCCACCTATCTCGCCCTTTTGTGCAACAGTAGCAGCTCTGGGCACGTGATCTAATCTAAGCTCAAATCTACGGACGGCCCGTTTCATCGCAGGGCAACAGGGAAAAAATTGACACAATGGTCGAAAAAATAAATAAAAAATTCTCACTTTGTTGCGCCGCGATTAAATAGCTGCATAGGGATCTATTGTTTCAATTCAAGAGCATCATCGTATTGTACATTCGTGTCACTTAATCGCGCTCAGTGTGAAAGACCCTTGAAGGTTGTTGCCAGAAAGGTGTACAAAAGCGATCAGACCTTGGATGCTTTTAACATGCATTGCTTTGAAGGACCTTAAAGACTAAATATTAAATAAAGTATAAATGATTCAGGTGTACTTTTGGTGCATTTATTGGTATGTATTGTATTTCCATCAAGGACATTAGTACAAATGTTAGTTATCCTGCCAAAGGCTGCAACTCAACATGAGTGTTTGAATATGTACAATATAATATAGCTTTTTTTCCCCAAGAAATAATTATTCATTGGGGGGCATGGTGGCTTAGTGGTTAGCACAACTGCCTCACACCTCCAGGGTTGGGGGTTCAATTCCCACCTCTGCCCTGTGTATCTGGAGCTTGTATGCTCTCCCTGGGCTTTGGGGGTTTCCTCTGGGTACTCCGGTTTCCTCCCCCAGTCCAAAGACATGCATTGTAGGCTGATTGGCGTTTCCAAATTGTCTGTATTTTGTGAATGTGTGTGCACGATTGTGCCCTGCAACGGGTTGGCACCCTGTCCAAGGTGTCCCCCACCTTGTTGCCCCAAGTCCCCTGGGATAGGCTCCAGGCCCCCCCCTAAATTCTGTGTAGGATAAGCCGTATGGGAAATGGATGGATGGATGGAATTACTCTTTAACATGAATATACACTCTTTAGATCTGTATTTGATGTAATTTAATAAGTAAGGAATAAAACACTTGGAGGTGTGCTGTTATGGGAAAATAATCAACGATGAGGTGATGTGATGTGGCCAGACGAGAAGCGGAGTTACTAACATCCTGAAGTTGATTATGTTCCTATAACAACGCGGCCTGAAGTATTTTAATCCTCTAAAAGTCGTTCACCAGGCTCACATTTTCCCCTCTTGAAATTACCAAGACAAAATTGTAATTTTTCGGATAAACTTGAAAAATTACTGACTGTTACAAAGCACAGGCACTGCAGATGTTAATTAAATGTTTCCTTACAGAAAACCACACTAATGATTATATCAATGATTATACATTTTTAATCTGCATAATATTAGATTAGTCTGCTAAACAATTCCCTTGGACTGAGCTATTGTAATAGTACTGTAACAGTACTGTCAGGGCTGTTGTTATAGAAAATGAATCAACAGCTTCTGACCAATCAGGTTCGTGATCTGCTGATTTGCTTAGATTTTGTCTTGAACTTCAAGTCTTTCATCGGCAATGAATAAGAGGTTAAGATGCTTTTTTAGTTAGTTTTCAAATTTAAAGTGCTATGCAGAGTCACAGTTTTAAACAGGGAAATATATCAGCCTTAGCTATTTGCTGTTGTGTCTTTAGATTTGCTTTTTTGTGTTTGATTTGCAGTTGTGTTTCCTTTTTTTTTGTGCATATTTTGATTGAAAATACGTGTCTTCACCCAGAGACCTGCATGAACATATGGCGTTACATAAAACAATGTTCATCGAGTTCAGTCCCCCACCATCAGCTGCTGAGAATTTTCCCACCTCTGTCAACTGCTGATCTAAATTTGAATGTGTGACGTGAGACGTAAAGCAAAGCACAACACGTGCACTGTATCATAATGTTGACTCTGAGAGATGGAGAGAGAGCTTCAACCACACAGGAGATAAGATTAGATCTCACCCTAGTATAAAATACACAGCTTTGACTTTTTGTCAGAGAAAAAAAAAAAAAAAAAAAAAAAACATCCTTCATTGCCTTGCAGATGCTCCCTCTGTATTGTGATTGCGTTACAGTGAATTTATAACTGTATGATATGGACACCGGTTACAATACACAGCATCTCGAGCCAGATTTTTTCATATTGGCCACAACCTTCACAGCATTTTAATTATTAAACCATCATGTCAAAATCTCAGGATAGTTTTTGTTACAACATGCAATTTCTGCTAAGGATTCATCAGGACTAAATAATTTCTGGGATTATTTATTCCCATGTCGGGTCAGCCTCAGCTGCTTGCTTTAATTAAAGTGTAACTCTTCTTAGGGGAAATGAATGACGAGCACAGTTCACTGGCGGTGGCCACATATGTGAGACATGCAGTGGTCTCTCTGCATGTCTCTTCGTGACAACACGAAGACACAATACACTATACAATTATAAGAGACTAAACCTGGCACTATGACAGTTGCTTTGTTTTCTTATAAGAAAGGAAGGACGAATGGTAAGAGATGGGCTATGGGACCCAAAGGACCCAATGGAGAACTGGTTATTGTGGCTGTACTAACAATACTATAGAAATAATGCCAAGTATGATGTACAGCAGAGAAGAAGGATACAGTATGATAGCGAATTTCATACAGGTCATACCCTTTGCATATACAGTTGCTTTTCCCCAAATAATGGACCTCATTATCAATCTTTGAGGGTGTTTTCACTCCTGGCTCTTTTGGAGCGTTCATTTCGAAACCTGGTGCATTTTCTCCCTTGGTTCAGTTCGTTTAGACGTACATGTACATGGCAATCGAGCTCGGATCCGAACCAAAACAATTGGGCCGAGACCACCTCGTTCAGGAGGCGAACGAACTCTGGTGTGGTTCGCTTGTGGTGAGAAAGCAATCCGATCCAACGGACCAACGAACCAACCTGTACAGCAATGCATGATGGGAACCGAGTTATGTAAAAAGTGTGTTTGTTTTGCTAATGCCTCGCAACATGAATCACGGTTTAACTTGGACCAAAGACGAGGTAAAATGCCTCACTGAAATTTGATCTGACGAACATATTTCTGAACAACGTTCAAAAACGGATAAAAACACAGAGGTTTACAAGTTGTGTAGCGAGCGTCTCAGGGAGATGTGCTTTAATTGTTCCGTGAAACATCGATTCCCGCTCAAACTGATAAATTATAATAACTACAGCTAAAAAGAGAGCCAAAATAAGCTTGCAGAGCTTCTATCTATCCATCTTGACAGATGACTGCTGTGGGCGGAGCCCTGGAACATAAACAGGAACACTCTGACCAATGAGAGGACAGTTTAGTCACATGTGACTTGCAGAAACACATTTTGGTACGCTTTGAAATGTTGCTTTGTGAAAGTGAACCGAGCCAAGGAGAAAATGCAACATTGTAACAATTCAAGTCCCCGTTTCAGAACAAAGCACAGATCTACAGGTCTGAAAACGCCTTTAGTAAAGTTGTGTGTCAATGTTTTCATAGGGCTGACAAAACAGTCGTCACCAGATTTGCACGAGTTTCAGTAACGCTAATTTTCTTTGTATGCACGTACTGTAAGTATGTTGATAAATGCCAGTCAGTCATAAAGTGCAACATGTGTTCACGGCATAGATGATTTATATTTGGTGACACGCACACAAGCTCACAGAGAGCTGAAAATGACAAAATGAAGAAAAACAGTGAAAGAGCGCTTCCTGTCCGGTACTGTTTTGTTGTTGTTGTTCTACTTGAATGGCTAGTCTTAATTGTCATTATTTATGGATTTGTTTTGGAATGCTGCCTTTTAAGTCATTAATATAAACCGAGTTTCACAAATTTTCATTCAATTTGTGTTTATAGTTGAAATTAATACACGTTTTAAACTTGACAGAGTAATCCATATATAAAATTGCAAATCGCAACTCATCACCAATCATATGATTTGAAGCTGATCTGAAGCAATCAACGTCTCCTTATCCGTAAATTCACACAAACTCAGGAGCTATAATAACAAAATAACAAAAAATAAATTCCATGCTCCTGCTAATGCTTTATGAATCATTTCCAAGTTGATACATGAGGCCCATGGAGCAGCATTTTACAAATTTAAAAAAAAAAAAAAAAAGGTGTACAAATACTTTCTGAAGGTGACTTAATCTAATCAGGGGCAATGATTTCTCTCAGTTGAAGTGAATAAAGAGTAATGAACGCTCCCCATATCTGAGCCAATAATAGAGCATCACATTCGCACATTTCTTATCTGTCACAAACCACTCAATAGAACACCGTCATTGATGAAAATTGATTTGACAATGTGTCATTTTAGCACAGGGAAACTTCTGGTGTTCTCTCGTTGCATTCTCCGAGTGTAATACTGTTTATCCTGCACAAATCCAGCTCTAAAAAATGATGAATAAAAGATGATGACATGAATCGGTAGTGGTTTAACCGCTGTAGATTTTCTGCTAAAGTTCAAGTAACAGTTGTCCGAGGCAGGGATTAAGAGTGTATGTAGGTTATCTGCTGAGATTTCCAATGTGATGTTGATTTTTAGCCACATTTAGCAGCTCTCGTTCAGAATGCTTTACAAGAAGTGCAAACGGTTGAAGGCAAAAGGATCTATCCATCCATTTTCCATACCGCTTATCCTACACAGGGTCCCGGGGGAGCCTGGAGCCTATCCCAGGAAACTCAGGGCACAAGGCAGGGAACAAGGTGCCAACCCATCACAGGGCACAATCACAGACCCATTCAAACACTACAGACAATTTGGAAATGCCAATCACCCTACAGTGCGTATCTTTGGACTGGGGAAGACGAAACCAGAGTACCCGGAGGAAACCCCCAAAGCACAGGGAGAACATGCAAACTCTGTACACACACGGTGGAGACAAGAATTGAACCCCCAACCCTGGAGATTTCTCAGGATCGAATTGAATTTAGGACAATGAATTCTCCTCAGATCTGACCGATCGCTAAAACTCTGCACTTTTGCACATTCATACGTCACATTTTAGAATAATCAGACTTAATGCATGTCTGTGAAGGAAAATATATAAAGCTGTTACATTGAAATGGATTTTGATTAGTAGACTGTGGTCAGATTTCTGAGAGAATCAGTGGTATGTCTGGATATTTTCAATTCAGGATGTTGGTGTCCAGTGTCCAGTAAAGTTCCATCTTCCTTTAATGCCAAATACAATACATAGAGATTCATTCATTCATTAATCTTCAGTAAGCGATTTATCCTAGTCAGGGTCTCGGTGGATCTGGAGCCTATCCCGGGAACACTGGGAATGAAGCGGGAGGGTGGGGACACACCCTGGAAGGGATGCCATTCTATCACAGTGCACCATGCACACACACACACACACATTGTGTGAACCCGGAGGAAACCCAAGCAGACATGGGGAGAACATGCGAAACTCTACACAGAGTAACCCGAGCTCAGGATTGAATCTGATAGAGATATATTAATACTACTACTAATAAAGAGAAATTAAATAATGAACTAATTTTTCTGCATGATGCTATTTGTATTAGTTTTGTATTAGCTATAGGAAGGTTACAGAAAGGAAACAGTAATAATGTACCCATAAAGCTAGTAAAAATCCTTTCAGCCATGATGTGATGTTTGAAAGCACATTATGGTCAGGGAAAGGGTGCGGCTTTCAGACCACTCAGCAAAGTCCATCTTCAGTCTCGCAGACTTTAATAGCGTCTGAAATGTTGTTTCTTATTTATTTTTTATTTATTTATTTATTTATTTATTTTTGCAGGGAGCTGGGAGCAGTAGATGAGAGATAAAAGCTAATCCGACATCAGTTTCAATTTGTTTGACATGAATCTTGAAGCACAATATCAATGTACAACTTGGGAATGACCATGCATCAGTGTTAAAACTCAGTAACTCTCTAAGTCACGCGCACTGGCTTGTTAAAAAAAAAATAATAATAATAATAATAAATTGCATTGAAGCTTCCAGAGTTGGAACTTACCGGAGTCCAAGTAGTCCGGTCTGCCCAGATCGCGGAAGGAGTAGATGAAGTCGGCGCACTTGTCGCTGTGCACCTCTCCACGTGAGCACAGCTCAGAGAGCAGCTCCAGCGCCTTCCCGCACATCTCATCCTCCCTTCCCGCAGGCATTTCCCCGCAGCATCCTCGTGAAGCGCGCGCCGCTCCGGCTCGGCCGCGCTCATCCAAAAGCGCAACCCGGAGTCGCACGCGGCCGCACTCCTACGGCACGCACGCGCTATCAAACTCGCTCCATCTAAACCGCATAGCTCGCACACAGACAGAAAGAACAAATCAAAAAAAAAAAAAGAAAAAAAGAACAGGTTTTGTTTTAAGTGTGGTTTTAAGCGTGATAAATAGCGCGCGGTCGAATCCGCGGTGCGCTCGTGCCGGAATATGCGCGACGGAAACTGCGCGAGCGCATGAGGAAGTGGAATGAAGCAGCGCGCGAGCGCGTGAGAGTTACTTCCAAATGCATCAGCCTTGGAGTCCTCAGTTTGTACATCCCAACTCTGAGGCTCCTCCTCCTCAGATCCTCTCGTCATTGTTTTATCTGCTGTATTGGGGAATAAAGTCACAAGAACATGACAGACATTCAGTTCAGCATGCCTTCTACAATACTTCATTAATCTAATGCTCACTGAATCAGTGTTAGACCTTTCCACTGACAGCATGATGATGATGATGATGATGATACTACTACTACTACTACTGTTCTACTACTACTAGGTGGTTACCACATTTGCTTCACCACCCTAGGGTCTGGGGTTCAAATCCCACCTCTGCCCTGTGTGCATGGAGCTTGCATCTTCTCCTTGTGCTTCAGGGGTTGCCTCTGGGTACTCCAGTTTCCTCCCCCGGTCCAAAGACATGCATTGTAGGTTGATTGGCATTTCAGAATTGTCCACGGTGTGTGCGATTGTGCCGTGCGATTGCCCGGAGCAGAATGGAAAATGGATGAATAAGAATAATAACTGCTTCATCCTGGATCAGGGTTACCAATTCACCTACTGGCATATTTTGGGAGGTAGGGGGAAATTGGAGAGCCCAGAGAAAATCCACACAAGAATATATGAAACTCCATACAGACACTAAACGAAGCTCAGGACTGAACCAGAGATGAAGCTCAGGGATGCTAATAATAATAATAATAATAATAATAATGATAATAACAACAACAACAAAATTATACTTGAAGGTACCTTACAATTTATAAAACGTGGGTAAATCACGGAGCAAAAATTGTTACTGCAGCGATTTTGTAAATATAAAAACAACAAACAACAACATCAACAAAAAAAACTATATTCCCAAACTGCTTTTGCCTTTAAAACCCATTTGCATGAACATTAAATATTTACTTTGCATTTTAATGGTTATTATATTAAATGCAAATTGCAAACATTGGTATCCTTCTTCGAGCTGTCTTTAATTAAATTACAAAGATTGTTTTTTTTCTCTCTGCAGTTGCTTGCACACACGTGAGCATTTTTCTGTCAGACAGAATGGCAGAGTGATGCAGCTTGTTAGTCAGGGTGTTGCTTGCTAGCTCAGGGCGATGTTAGTTAAGGCCTCTGCATTATTTCTTATATCAACTCACATGCTTTATGGGAAATATGCTAGCAAACATTCGTGGTAGAGTTTCCTATTTGCATATTCATAGACTCAGGATTTATTGACGAGGGCAAAAGTGGAGGAGGTTCTGTGATGATTTTCTTTTGTGACTTCAAGCAATTCAGTATAACATAGGAAAAAAAAATTAATGGTCTTCAAAACAAACTTTGGCTTAGTTTAAGCCGATCAAAAGAGCTCCCCGGTGTTTTCTCTTTTATTGATTTAACCATTGTGTATGTCTGGTAAGCGAAAACTGGACCAAAATCAAATCACAAAGGAGATTAGGAGATTAGCTGATTCTAATTAATGCGATTTTGAATAATGTCATGGTGAGTAAATTAATTAGTGAGGGTGGATCAAAAGAGAAAATTGAACAATGAGACATATTTACTATTGGAAAGGCACAAAAAAAGGACAGTGTGTGATATAAAAGCCTCCAAACAAACATTTAGTGTCGTTTATTAATCTGTTAATAAATTTGTGTGGAAATGTTTTCGCAGGCCAAAACAAACAAACATTTCCACCAGATTTACAAAATTATAGGCAACCCTTATTTTCTTTGTACTCCCAGGTGCATGTTGATTTATGCCAATCAGACGTAAAAATTCCTAAGAGTGTTCACGGCACAGCTGATTTACATTCAGTGACACAGACAAAACTCTATTAAAGGCAAAGTTTTTTTTTTTTTGTGATTGTTGCAGCCCAAAATGCTTGATTTTGCTGCGGCTTTTTTCAACATTTGCGATGCAACTTGAAGTCGCAGTTGCATGAAGTTGTTTTGCACGTTCTTTCGCGGTGTTTGTTACACCTTTTAGCTGTACTCGTGTTCGGCGCACGTGAATCGAAGAGGGTTTTGGCTCAACGTGCGCCGTGATGACGTCACACGACGCGTCTCGGCCCAAATCTGCGGAAAATCTTTGGTAATTTTCAAAAATTGCAAGCTCCTCCGAATATTGTGGAGTTTGCTTGATTTTGCGTTAATTTCTGCAGCTGCAAAAAAATCACAAAATCCTGGAGGGAATGAATAATGAAAGAACAATTAAACTGTGAAAGAGCACCTCCTAAGCGCGGTGTGCGCCAAATCTCCTAATAATGCATCTCAGCCATTGCGGCACCTGGGCACCAACTTTCTCCTTTTGTAGAGTGCCATTACTTTTGTCCTAGTTGATGCATTTATTTTGAATAGCTTTCTTTCAAGTCATTAATGTGAGTTTCACAAAATGTTCATTAAACTGGTGTGTGTAATTGAAAGAAATAAGTGATTTAAACTTGACAGCATAATCCACATATAAAATCGCAGTAACTTATCACATTAGTGAGTCTCCTTAGCTCTGGTTTTTCCGAACAAACTGCATTGCCATGAATACTAAATTTCTTGTGCAAATGCTCCTATGAATGATTTACGAATAAATCGATTCATATCCAGTTTGATAAATGAGGCCCACTATGTCTGGTCCAACGAGCAGTTACATAAAGATGTTGACAGAGGCTCTGACTGAACTTAAACATTCAGTGTGCACATGTGCATCAGCCAGGTATCGCACTGTATTGCTTTGATAGATGCGGTTTACTTTTTATTTTCTATCCGCCTCTCATTCATCTCTTGTTGTCTATGGCAACTAACAGAGTGAACGTCCACACAGAGAGATTCCCTGATCTGCTACATAAACTATTCATGGCTCTCTAAAGGCTGTAGCCAAAGCTTAGACACACACTGTCTCCCCTGTGCCATAGACATCTCAGTATGCTCTCTCTCTCCACACACACACACAAACACACACACACACACTCCTTGCTCTCTCTTACTCTCTGTGCACATACACATCCTCTTACTTTGTCTGTATAAACACGGTGTCTGTAGTTTACAGTTTAATCAACTTCACATGATCATTTAAATACTGTGTTGTAATGACATTCTTAAAAAAATTAAAAAATAAATAATAATAATAACAATAATAATAATAACAACAGACCATTACAATCAGACCAAAGATTCACTCACTGAGGCCACCTGTGTACTTGTGCACCACTGTAATTTATTTTTAGACAGTAACTGTCTAGTGTATTTACTGAGAGATATGAACTCTAGTACAGTAAAGGCCACATGGGATGATTCTGTTCTAAGATGCTGTTTCCGAGTGTCATCTCTTCGATAGTGGGTGAGTTTTCCCTTCTGCAACTGAAAAACTGGAGTTTGATAACATCAGCCCAGTGGCTATTAAGTACAATGCCCACAGGGTATTGTTTCACCATCGACCACTACCAAAGCCTTGGGTGCTGGATGCAAGACCCAAGCCAACTGGCTATGCTGACTGCACAGGTACAATTGCTACTAAAGAACCAAGCAATAAAGATGGACCTGGTCTGGGTGTTTTTCAAGATATTTTTTCATTCTAAAAAGGGGCCAGAATCACAAAGTGGGTGCAAGTTGCCTTAAAGCAGTGGTCACCAACCCTTTTCCTTGAGATCTACCTGAAACCTGCAGGTTTCAACTTCAAACAAAATCTAATCTAAAACACACTTGTTTTAGTTGAACAAGAACTTCTTAAGGCAATGATTAGATGGTCAGGTGGGCACGATTATGATTGGAGCTAAAGTCTTCAGGAAGGTAGATGATGACCACAGCCTTGACTGTTGTGGACTGTCGCAACAGCAAGTGATGAGGCAGACAGAGTTCCTGATCTTACATTTAAAAGCTCTGGGGCAAAAAGTCAATCACAGAGAGGAGAGCCATTTGACTCCTGCACAGACTGTGAAGTTCATTGGCATATAGCTTGACTCAAACACACTGCAATCCACCTTGACAGATTGAGCCATCTTGGTCATGGATGCAGTTAGGAAATTGTGAATGGCCATAGGCAGACTTTGTACATTTGGCTGGATTGTTGAAGCAGCAACTACTGTAGTAACGCTGCACCTCTGGCCATTTCAGTGTTCGCTGAATGCCTAACCTCATGTCAGATATATCACAGATGCATGTGTCAGTAAAAGTGACAGGAGCATGTGTGTGAATGTGTGTGAAGGAGTTGGTCCATTTCAGGTTTTCTCCTTTGGTTAATGCCCTTAGGTGTTCTCCCTGGGAAAAAAATGGACGTAATAACCACAGATGACTCCTACATGAAGAGGACTTATGGAAAAATGTGAGAGTGAAAGGAAGTTGAAAAATCAATGTCAGCATTGAAATAAAAGCTGTTACTATTGTTGTAACATTTTCAGGAACCCATAAACTCCTCAGTGGTGTTTTCGATCAACCACCAGGAATGGGGTACAAGAGCTGTTGAGGTGGGTGAACAAGTTCTGGAAGTAGGACGATGCACATATTCTATCTCTAAGACCAGACTACCTTCCAGGCTAAGCCTGGGTATTGGCAAATTCACATAAATATTGGCAAAGACACAAAAACTCTATCCGTTGTGGTTCATGGGCAGGTCAGAGACAGAGGCTTTAGGCCAGGCTGCATTGGCACACCATTGGCCACATCTACTAATGACTCCGTAGCTTATCCAACAGTCTATAGAACCAGTGTTGTTGTTAGCCCCATTCTGGCCGAACTGGCCATGGTTCTACCTGTTGATGTTACTGATAGGCCCTAAGTATAGTGACAATTAAATTATTGGGCTCCTCAAACAAATGGGGTGATTTAGGGGTATAACGCAATGACAGTATCTCTCTATCTTTATCTGTATATGTTTAGTGCATAAAAGTAAAAAATAAAAAAAATAAAAAATCCACAATTTTCTGTTTTATTCTGCAGGATCCCAGTCACACCTCTAGTCTTAACCAAATGAACCTGTGAGTCTTTCTGGCAAGCATTCCAAAAGAAAAAGAAAATTTATTATAAAAAATTACTTTGTCATATCTGTATTTACAGCTACACTGAACATAACCTGTCCATTCCAAATAATGTATTTGTTACGACACCGGGGATATGAGGAAGCAGGATGCACTTTCAGGGGAGAAGTGGTCAGTTTATTAGGAACAGAAACGGGCACATTCAAAAGTGACCGGACAAAAACACCAAAAATACAAAAACTTAGGCACGTTAATCTTCGTAAACGGGTTAGACATAGATGCAGTCACTTACAGGGTCACAGTCCACGAAATCACGCAACGAAGCAAGAATCCTAGGAACCCGGGGACGCCGAGTAAACAAAAACAATAAATAAAGAAGTCAGGAACCAAGGGATGCCTGGTTAACAAACACATCGGTGATACTTTGCTTCGTCGCTATCTTTGACATGAATATTAAAACATTGAACAATAAAAAAAAAAATAGAACAAAACTCATTAACCAAAACTCATTGACAAAAACTCAATACTCCGCGACAAAGCAGACACAGACATGGGTTTAAATAATGGCATTCATTCAAAGCAAACCAGATTAGACACACGACACCTGGAAATGATAATCAGCACAGAGGACCAATAAGGAAACAAGGAGGCGGGGACAGAGACATGACTTGAACACAATAACAAAAGCACATGGCCGAGGTAAACAAAACGAGAGTCCTTTTGAATGGAGCTGGAATGCGCTCCGTGGAATGTGGAAGGAGGCTACGCTTCACTTGCGGCGTAGCGAGAGCAGGAGGACCTAACAGTATTCATATTTGGTTACATCGCTATGATGATTAATCTTGCATTTACAATATTGTTATGATTAAGCACTAATACACACTTTCTACAATTGCAATTATTTAATTATTTGCTCTCAGTGAAACCATCCCATGTGTTTTAATTAGCCATTGCCCTTAGTAAAAACCCATCATCATCAGTCTAAATAGACAGGACAGGCACAGTTTCCGTGTCAATAAAGATGCAATACATCCTCCTGGATTATTTATAGAAAGAGCAGGCTGACCATTTTTAGCCCAGAACAGATGATCCTAGATCAGTTTGATGGCCTGATATTGAGCACCCCAGGCTTTGGTCAAAGCATTGTTCAAGCAATCCACAGCAAGACATGACATTTTAGCTATATAGATATACCTAGCTGCATTTTTATTAATAAAGCAAACATGTTCATCTTATTTGTATAATGATGTTTTTGGGTTTTTTTTATTTCCCTGGATGGCCCAAAAGGACAGGTCTGCTTTCAAAATGACTTTGATCTATTCTGGGAGAGAGCAATTAAACCTGTAATCCTAGATGAAGCGCAGTATTGTGCTCTGTGAGTTTACACTCGACTAGATGGAAGAGGCTAACATGAATTGGGAGACGAGCATGAAAGAGCTTCAGTCCTTTGAATTCAACTCTAATACACTATCTGTTTTTAATGAAGTACCTCATTCTGACAACAGCTGACCCAGATCTAAATTCATTCACTGTAAGACCAAGTCATTGCTTTATTGACAGCAGAATTACTAAAGTGTACCTCTGATTCTCACACTTCATATAATATTATACTTTGTGTACAAAAGGTAAGAGGATAAAGATCATTTATAACATTTTTAAGAAGCACTAATGCGCCTTCTACAAAGGCAATTCTTTAAAAACACGAAATGCCAGCCTAATGAATGATTTAATACCTGAGTGGTTATCAATTTTGCATTATAAGTTAATACTTATAAAGCACTAATTTATATCTTTTATAACTTGGCTTATTTAAGAAGCCCATACTTTCATGTCCTCAAACTTAACTGGTTACGAATTGTTTCGAAGCACTAATGTAGTGATGTATTTAAGAAACACAAACTTCCAATATGAACGGTGTTACGTAAACTGGAGGAAGGGGAGTCAGGATGCATGCGCAGGGGAAACGTCAGTTTATTAGGAATAGTTTATTCAAAAATAAAGGAACACACAAAAAACAACAAACCATAATCCATGCAGTAATCCAAAAGGAGGTAATCCATCACAAATGAAGTAAATCCAGGAACGACTGGCCCTGGTCCCCGGGCAGGTGCACCGAGTTCAGTAGGGAATTAAGGTCGGACTCAGATTCTGGGCTCCCATACTCATGCATCAGGAGCTCCACGAAACCTGGAACTGTTGTCAGTTTGGTGTATCCGCTGGCAAGGTGGGTCTCCGCCCACCAGCGGGCTGAGCCAGCCAAACGGGAAAGGAGGAACCGCGCCCATAATTCCTCACTGGGTTTTGGACCCTCTAATCCAGCAAAAAATCCCTGAGCCTGTAAAAAAAAATAACTGGGGTGCCACGAGACGCCGTCATAGGCGGTAGGAGGCGGAACACCGGCCCGAAAAGAAATAGAATCCAGGAGGGGAACAAAAAGTGGGGCGCGGTTATCCAGAAGTTTCCCCGCTGCATCCATGTTTTGGCAGAATAATCTGTTACGTAACCTGGAGGAAGGGGAGTCAGGATGCATGCGCAGGGGAAACGTCAGTTTATTAGGAATAGTTTATTCAAAAATAAAGGAACACACAAAAAACAACAAACCATAATCCATGCAGTAATCCAAAAGGAGGTAATCCATCACAAATGAAGTAATCCACATGTTGGAATGCAAAAAGGGAAAAACAAAGCAAAAGGAACAAAATACGCGAGGCAAGGAGGTGGTATTGGAACCATGAACAACGAGCTAAGGAATACGAACAATGAGCGGGTATCTATGGTATGGGAACCATGAACTACGAACAACTTACTTTGAACTCTATTCTAATACTCCGCAAGGAAGCGGAAACAGAGCGGGGTTTTAAAACACACACCAATAAGAGACACCTGAAACTCATAATGACAATGAATGAACAAGAACCAATAAGAATAAGGAGGAGGAGACATGACACAAACCAAAACATAAGCACATGGTAGAACACGGGAGGCGGAGACATGACGTGAACAAAAACAAACACACATGGCAAAGAAAACAAACTTGAGTTCATGAAAAAGTCTGAAGGGTTTTTATGAATAGCGCTGGAATGCGCTCAGTGGAATGCGGAAGTACGCTGCTCCGCTAGCCTCCGCTAGCTTCGTAGCGAGAGAGAAGCGACCTAACAAACGGGAATAAAAAATGGATGCTTCATACCTGTAGATATCTCAACGCTCGATGAATGTGCTCTTAGCCACAGTACATCAGAGATTTAACAAGTCTGAGACTGGTTTTGGAGATACTCGTGCCTGAGGCTGTAAAGCTATTCCATGTTGGCTAAAGAGAGAAGAAAACACACCAACCAGAGGCCACTGGAGGGACATTTTTCAGGTTCTAATATGATTCTTGCTGAGTTGATACATAAACATACTACATCCCAGATATGAGATGGACAAGTTTAGCTCCAGGTGACACGGTGCTACAGCAGGTACCATTGCTACCTCACAACTCCACGGTCCCCAGTTCAATCCATAATTGGCTGCATGAATGTACAGGCGTAGAGGTATTTTTACATAATTGGACAGTAAGGGTATGCATCCATCCATCCATCCATTTTCCATACTGCTTATCCTATACATGGTTGCAGGGGAGCCTGGTGCCTATCCCAGAGAACTCGGGGCACAAGGTGGGGGACACCCTGGACAGGGTGCCAACCCATTACAGGGCACAATTACACACACTTTCATACACCCATTCACATATTACGGACAAGTACCCAGGAAACCTCCAAAGCATGGGGAGAACATGCAAGCTCCACGCACACAGGGCGGAGGCGGGATTCTAACCCCCAACCCTGGAGGTGCGAGGCAAATGTGCTCCATGCTTGAAGCAATGGCTATCAGTATAATAAATAGTGCTTACAGTTTGTTAGTCCTTTTTGTGTGTGTTAATCGAGAAAATAGATAATAATACATTGAAAAATTATTAGCCCTCAAAGGCTCACAAAAATGTTGATGTATCCTGGGCAGAATTAGAATTTGATACTCCTGCTGTAATACAAGAAGTCAACGCAAACAACTATTCCAGATAAATAAGGATTTATCTGAAACATTCTCAGCATATATATATATATATATATATATATATATATATATATATATATATATATATATATATATATATATATATATATATATATATATATATATATATATTCCCCAAACTGTGCCTGTAACAACCCAACTGAGCACACAGCATGCGATGAGCTGCCCAGACAGATAACTGAAGCCACTTTCTGCTCCTTATTCATAAAGTACTATGAATAGAGCTAGGTGAGGATCTAGGAAGATTTTGGCAGACATTTTGTGTGCCTGAACTTGTAAACTGAGATTACATTTGGTTGGGAAACAAATATAATAATGGAGATAACAATAGAACCATGTCCATATACAGTGGGGGAAAAAAGTATTTGATCCCCTGCTGATTTTGTACGTTTGCCCACTGACAAAGAAATGATCAGTCTATAATTTTAATGGTAGGTGTATTTTAACAGTGAAAGACAGAATAACAACAAAAAAATCCAGAAAAACTCATTTCTAAAAAATTATAAATTGATTTGCATTTTAATGAGGGAAATAAGTATTTGCTCCCCTTTGACTTAGTACTTGGTGGCAAAACCCTTGTTGACAATCACAGAGGTCAGACGTTTCTTGTAGTTGGCCACCAGGTTTGCACACATCTCAGGAGGGATTTTGTCCCACACCTCTTTGCAGATCCTCTCCAAGTCGTTAAGGTCTCAAGGCTGACGTTTGGCAACTCGAACCTTCAGCTCCCTCCACAGATTTTCTGTGGGATTAAGGTCTGGAGACTGGCTAGGCCACTCCAGGACCTTAATGTGCTTCTTCTTGAGCCACTCCTTTGTTGCCTTGGCTGTGTGTTTTGAGTCATTGTCATACTGGAATACCCAGCCACGACCCATTTTCAATGCCCTGGCTGAGGGAAGGAGGTTCTCACCCAAGATTTGACGGTACATGGCCCCGTCCATCGTCCCTTTGATGCGGTGCAGTTGTCCTGTCCCCTTAGCAGAAAAACACCCCCAAAGCATAATGTTCCCACCTCCAAGTTTGACAGTGGGGATGGTGTTCTTGGGATCATAGGCAGCATTCCTCCTCCTCCAAACACGGCGAGTTGAGTTGATGCCAAAGTGCTCGATTTTGGTATCATCTGACCACAACACTTTCACCCAGTTCTCCTCTGAATCATTCAGGCAAACTTCAGACGGGCCTGTACATGTGCTTTCTTGAGCAGGGAGACCTTGCGGGCGCTGCAGGATTTCAGTCCTTCACGGCGTAGTGTGTTACCAATTGTTTTCTTGGTGACTATGGTCCCAGCTGCCTTGAGATCATTAACAAGATCCTCCCGTGTAGTTCTGGGCTGATTCCTCACCGTTCTCATGATCATTGAAACTCCACGAGGTGAGATCTTGCATGGAGCCCCAGACTGAGGGAGACTGACAGTTATTTTGTGTTTCTTCCATTTGGGAATAATCGCACCAACTGTTGTCACCTTCTCACCAAGCTGCTTGGCGATGGTCTTGTAGCCCATTCCAGCCTTGTGTAGGTCTACAATCTTGTTCCTGACATCCTTGGACAGCTCTTTGGTCTTGGCCATGGTGGAGAGTTTTGGAATCTGATTGATTGATTGCTTCTGTGGACAGGTGTCTTTTATACAATTAACAAGTTGAGATTAGGAGCACTCCCTTTAAGAGAGTGCTCCTAATCTCAGCTCATTACCTGTGTAAAAGACACCTGGGAGCCAGAAATCTTGCTGATTGATAGGGGATTAAATACTTATTTCCCTCATTAAAATGCAAATCAATTTATAACTTTTTTGAAATGTGTTTTATGCATGGTTATTCTGTCTCTCACTGTTAAAATATAACTACCATTAAAATTATAGACTGATCATTTCTTTGTCAGTGGGCAAACGTACAAAATCAGCAGGGGATCAAATACTTTTTCCCCCCACTGTGTGTGTGTGTGTGTGTGTGTGTGTATATATATATATATATATATATGCGCAAATCCTTGCAGAAATGTAGATGATGTATGACACGCAATTTTAGGAAAATCACACATTTAAAATTAGTAACATGCTGCTAAAAACCATTTATCTCATTAAAACTTTTCAAAAAGGTTTCCCAACACTATTGCCATACTAGATGAACTAGATTCAGTTTTTGCCCTGTTTTATATGTCGACATGACTCTCCCCACAGATTTCTCTTAGCTCTAAGCTAGGTGCAAAGTCATATTTTAAAACCAGTTTAAACCAGTCAGGGGAATGCTTTTTACTCTATTTCATAAACCCTATGGACTCATTAAATTTGTATTGCCTGAAGTACAAACAGACATCTAAATGCTATTACATCTGCCAGTTTGGATATTTTAAGTTCTACAGAGAAGGGAGGAAATGTGTAGGTCTTATTTGTCTTATGATGTGAACTAAAAGACTTAAAAACCTAAAAGTACACTGGACTAAAATCGCATATTGCTTCATAAAATAATAACACAGACTAATGATATCTTGACTCAGTGTTATAAACAATTAACAAATGTTCTCCATCAACAGCTCAGTTTTTAAAATGTGTTAGAAACAATGCTTTATATCTCAAGCTCCCCCCCATTCTACTACGCAGTGGAAAGGTCCATTTCCATAGAATCTAGTAGCAGCATTTTCAACATGATTCGAATTAGCATGTAGGCATTGGTTATTTTTGTTAAAAATGAATTAATTAAAAGGTGGATAGACAAATAGATAAAGAAAAATCGACAAATAGATAAAGGAATCAGATACAAGTTAACTGTTGGCGTATATAATATAGTTAACTGGTTTTTTTTTTTGTTTGTTTGTTTGTTTTTTCGATTTAAAAACATAAATTCAAAAACTTTGCTTCTAATCGTAATATGTTTTTTGGTTTATTCTAAACAGTCTATTTTAAGAGTACCTACATTGGGCATTCATAACCTAATTCCTTAACATCGCATAAATGTTTTAGAAAGCGATAATGGAAGATCTGTATAAAGTTTGTATCCCGTGACCTGCTGAAAGGTCTTACAATGAATGCTGCTTTGTATATGAAAGAAAGATGAGAGAAGAGGTCTCAGTGACCATTATGGGTTGACTGTGTAAGAGTGTAATTTGTATCCTTATCCTGGGCATTAAATATTGCTTTTAGTATAAGAATGTTCATAAAATATTAAGAAAAAAGTGTTCACCTGCCATCTTACCTTAACGTTGGGGATGTGCATTTAATGCATCTAATTTTTTATTTATTTTACTGAAGTGCTTTTTACTAAGTGACTATTTATTCAAATGAAGGACCATTATATTATAACTTGGTATACAATACAATTTGGTAATCGAATTTGCATTTATAACACTGTCATAAAGCACTATGTATACCCTCACCAAATCTGTCAAAGTGTTATTTACAAGGTAATAACTTTTAATTATACAGCAGTGTTCCACTCTTCACTCTTTCATGTATAGACAAAGTCATGTAAGTCATAGAAGTCATACCTCATAAGTTTTGACCTTTCCTAAATTCTCTAATGGTGTGTTATAAATTATTTGTGCACTGCTTATAAATGTGTAATAAAGGCCATATGTAGGTACTTCAAATAAAGTGTTACCTTGGAAATAACTTGGTGGGGGTGGGGGGGGATTTGGGGTATCAGGGGAAGCTTGGAATGACTTTCAATCTTCAGACCTAATTGAAAGTGTATGGCCTCTAGCATTTGATGTATTTTGGAAAATCTAAAAACTGCTCAAAAGATCCAAAATTGGTTGTAGGCAGCTTTAAAAGGTAAAGATTGAACATATTGTATAATATAAGTGGTAATTATTATAGTAATTCCAAAAATCATAGTCTGTAGTAGCATTACTAAGTTAAATAGCTTCTTAATTTGTTTGTCTTCTTTGTTATCTACATTTATAGGTTGGATTGTGTCATTTGGCTCCCATGTGTGCGTTTTATTTAGTTTGCCCTATGGCTTGTGCTCAGTAAAGCTCATAAAAGGACAAATCCCGCGAGAACCTGAAACATGCCATGGCCATGCTTTGTTACTATGGCAACAGTGTCTCTTTTGCCAGAAGTGCATCTGTGGCTAACAAGGTTAAAACATATTTTCCTATTCTCATCATTTGTTCCCATAGCGCCCATGTTCATTCAGCATTATAGCATGATTCATAAAAACCCCTCACTGACTGAATCCAACATATTGTAAATAGCTAGTGACTGCACTCAAAAGCATCTAGTAGGATAACCTGGCTTAGCAAAGTAGCTATCATGTTGGCCTGGTCAATGGCTGAGGGCTGCAGAAGAGCTCTCTTCCTATTGAGAGTTTCTTTGGAAACAAGTTCAGGCTTCTGTTGTATTTTTATATTTCCATGGAAACAGGTTTAAACATGTTCTGAGGCTCGAGAAGCTTGAAATTCTACTCTTCAGCAGGGTTGCCAGTCCTAATCTAGCTTGATCTGATCCATGTTAAGTTTAATGTCTTGTATATGATCACAGCTATCATTATCCTTGAAATAAAAAAAAATATTATTTGCATAAAATGTTGTTTAAAAATAATCATTTTAATTATACAGTACATCTATTTTAGATTTGGTGGCACAGAAGTGCACCTGTAACTGTTGTCACCTCACAGCTCCAGGATCCTTCTGCATGTTCCCCCCATGGCTATGTGGGTTTACTTTGAGTTCTCCAGTTTCTTCCAACTTCCCAAAAATGCCGGTAGGTAGATAGGTGATGTTAAATGAACTGGCATTTCATCCAGGGTGTGTTCCCACCTCGTGTCCAATGTTCCTGGGATAGGCGCCGGGTCCACCACAAAACTGACCAGGAGAAAGCATTATTGATAATGAATGAATGAATGAATGAATGAATGAATGAACTATTTCAGGTTTCCTCATCACAAAAAACTTCATACTTCTCTACTTTTAGGGGAAAAAAGTATAAAAGGTCAAATTGAAGAACCCTCTGGGATGCTAGATAGATGCTTGTTTTCCCAGAGTACTGTATACTAGGTCAAAGTCATCACTGAATTCATAACTAAACTCATAAAGATTCAATCTAGCTTTCTAGGTTCCCTAAACAGTTCCTTAGTTTCTCCCATTAAACCATTAAAGCCTCTATGTATAACTCTACAACACATGGGTTCCCTTTAAGAAATTGTTCCAAATAGAAATGCTTTAGGAAGCTAGCAACCCATAACTATCTCTATCTTGGAAGAGACTCCAAGGTTTTTTGTCAAACCCTACAACATAATGCTTTTAAATAAGAAATATTCCCAAACAGAACCCATTAGGGAAGCTAAGAACTTTTAATCATGCAGAAAGCCATGGAGGAACATTTTCCCCCTACACTCTTTTAAAAAAATTTTTAAGTGTTTAAGTGTAGACCCCTAAAATGTTCTTCTGTTTGTCCCTGTATGGGAATCTTTAAAAGTTCTATATAGAAACTTACTTTGAACTTAGAATTCTCTGAGAAAGCAAATGACTATCCAGAGAACCACTGAGGAACACTTTTCCTTGAACTCTTAGAAAAAAGGTTAAGTCTAGGAGCTACGAGGTTATTGAAAAGGATCCTTTTCAGAAATCTTGAAGTAGAATTGCTTTAGGATGCTAGGAACCCTTAACCATCCCTCAACAGACAGTTTTCCAATCAGAACCTCCAAGTAGAACCCTCTAGGGAAGCTAAGAACCCTTAAATATCCAAAAAAAAAACAGACGAGAACCACTGTTCGGGAAGAAAAGAAAAAAAAAAAAATATATATATATATATATATATATATATATATATATATATATATATATATATATATATATATATATATATATATATGTTTAGAGCTCTAATAGAGGGTTTCAATTAGAACCATTTTAGAAAGCTAAGAACTATCAGAGTGCTGGTATAAGTAGTAGGCTGGTTTTGTTGATTATTCATCATGTCTGCAGTGTTTTATGATTTATCATTCGTTTGGCAGTTTGACTTAGGTTTGGGGGTGGAAACAGTCAATCCAATTTGGCTTCTGTTCACAGAGAAGCCTGGAGCAGGTTTGTTCGGTTCTTTGCACAGATTTTCCCTCAAACTGTGAATCTCCATATGCATCAAATTTAAATGTCATGTGTAGTCCAAGCTAAACTCATTTCTGATGTTATTAGCCCCCTCAAATGTCATCTCAGATACAGCACCATAGCCTGACATTTGCCAAAAAAAAAATCAGAGAAAAAAAGTTAACTAGGTTTTAAGTTAACTCTTAACTGCAACTAGTGATGAATAAATGGATAATAATGAACTTAATATCTATCACTGACAATAAAACACATCACATAGACAATAAAAGCAGGCGTGCAAGATATCTTGGGAAATCATACGCAGCCAATGAAATAGGCCAAATATTTGAGTTGCATGGGGGAAAAAACAATGATGGAGTGATGAAAGCTGATGATGTGAGGACTCAGGCCAGGTGAAGCTGAACATTAGCTAAAAAGCTAGAACTGTGTATAGCGATAAAACACAGGAAGCTACAATAGACAGCTACCCAATCGGAAATGGCTCCAAGTACAACCCCCTAGGGAAGCTAAGAAAACAGAAAAAACTTTCCAGAAAGCTAAACATTAGCTGTTTTTATTTATTTATTTATTATTATTTTTTCTGACATGTTGGTGTTATATCTTTCACTTGGATGTTATAAGTTGCACTGAGTAAATACAGCTGGATAAAACAAAAACTGTGTCCATCTTCATTTCAGGCTGAAAAGCAACAAAATGTGATTATTTTAAAGGGGGGTGATTCTTTTCTATACCCACTGTAAATACAAAATATTAAGAGTAGAACAATCTTTTTATTAGCAAAATTAAACTGGAATTGACTTTCTAGCACAGAGTGGCCGATGGTACCCGGTATTTATTTATTTATTTATTATATAGGCTACCATTGGATAAAGCCACAATACTGATGATCTTAAAAGGAGGACAAATGAGCATCCGGCTCAAGGCTGTGCCGGTAGACGGACATGGTATTTTAAAACTGTACTGTCCAACCTAAAATCGGACAGATGGCCACCCAATTTAATGTTTTTATTTTAAACAGTTGGCAAATATTGCTGTATTCAACCTCGTCAAGTTAAGCTCCTTACATCTTACCTCACATTATTCAAGCGTTAAAAATCGCCGCGCTGAATTACTGCTTGGGCTCGACTTCTGTGAACAGTAAACCCTGCCTTCTTTGATTTGCTTGGCCATCTCAAACATTTTGACACTGACTGCTGCAATGTGCCAGAGCCCACTAAATAGATTAATCATTTTGAGTCATGTTGGCCGCACGGGCATTCACCTGGGCTGACAGAATACGTAAATGTATTTTATATATTCACGTAGCAACGGGCCGGCCCACATTGTCCAGCAGCCCACTGGAAAAACTCCCGGTGCTCCAGACGGCAATCTGCCCCTGACAACATATGATATGAAACGGACTCGAGAACAGCAGGTGCTATAGGTGCTAAAACGTGCTAGTAAGCTAGCGTACCTGAGAAAAAATATATACAGTATAGCCTATATTGTTGAAATTGTACTAGGAAAGTCGTAAGCCTATGTGCCAGGGCTCAGCCCCGCACGGCCCCGGCCCAATTTAACCCCTGCCTACAACTACTGTATGTGAAGTGGGATGCACAGTACTGTGCAAAAGTTTTAGACACCCTATTTCTTTTAGTACAAACTTTGTTATAGATTTTTTATTTTATGACTTCTACATTATCGAGTCAGTGCAAAAAACATTTTAGATTCCCAAACATTAGTTTTCTTGCACAAAAATAAATGTTACAGAAAAATGTTTGTATGTCATTAAAGAAAGCAGCATATTACGTAAGAGACACTTTTCAGACAAAAAACACAATGAAGGCTGCTGGGTTTCGCTGCAAAAATAAGAAGCGAGTGCGAAAGTCAAAGTCTCCAGAAGAACTGTGTCTGGTTCTGCAAGATGCTCAATAAAACTTACCAGCTCATTTCCTTATAAAACTGCACTAATTTTACCAGAGACTACTATTTTTATTTATTTTATTTTTTTTGTCACACCAAATATTGACTTTGTTTCATTTATTGCTGTTTACTGCTCTTTACTGTATTTTTTTTTTAATGTAGAAACATTTAATTTCATTATTTTGAAGCATCTTTGCTCTACAGCATTTCTTTGCATGTGCCTAAAACTTTTGTACACTACTGTATATAAATGACAGCATACCCAGAGTCACTTAAATGGACCTCAGACTTGACTTACCCCCACTCTCTAAAAAAGAGCAAAAGCCCTCTCAAGTTACTATTCAAGAATTCTCAAGTCACCATTCAACTGTTAAACACTGTTAAGAGTGGCCGATACCAGGGTGTGTGACAATACAGCCACAATTAGAAAGGAAAGCATCCTACCCAGGAGAACCGCAACCCCCTGATGCAGTGGATCCAATTACTGTGGACTGTCCAGAAGGCAGTGTTGTGAGACAGGTTACTGCTGAACAATTTATTTCACCTGAGATATAATTTTTGAAAATAAACTAAGGGAATTTATATTGAAAAGACAAAAAAATAAAATAAAATAAAATAAAACTTAATAAGATCCAATATGACTAATCTGTTTTTTTTTTTCATACTCCAAGTCTAGCTTTTATTGACTTCAAGCGCCAAAGTTCTTTCTTACACTGTCAAAACCCAGCTTTAATAAAAATCAATGCATTTGATTTTACATACTAGAATTTTAAAACTGTGAAACTCCAACACCACTCAATGCTTAAATCTGATGGGTCAAAAGTTGTTACATTTTGTACACATAATCTACACCTAATAATAAAAAAATGTCTAGTTATTTAACAGTGAAAAATGTATAATTGTAGATTTTTTTCTGTAGAGAACATAACATTTATAACATTTATGGAAGGAGTCTCCAGTATCAATGCTTCATCTCATCACCACAGTGTTGATTGTGGTGTGATAATGATGTGATGTTGTGTAAATTAGGCATAGAGAAAAGACACTAATAACTAACAGCTAAACACTAGAAACTAATAGCTAAACACTTAACCTATTTAAGTAATTATTCAAGTTAGTAGTTTAATTTCAGTGCTCAAAAAAGTTACAATGCATTTCTTAGGCAATTTTGCAGAAATGATAAATATCAAGATGTCACTATGCTCATAGAAAGTTTGTCCGGTTTCATTTACTTGCCAGCTTAAAGTGAAGTGAAAGTTAGGCATAATGGTGTTACTTTAGACGCATAGAAGACACCTAAGACCTGCCGGACTTTACAAAATCCAGCATTTTAAAGACTTCTAAGGATCTGTACAAACCCTGCTAATATGGAACCAGTGACTGACTATATACTCCCAACAACTTCTCGGAGCCCACAGAGATCCTTGTTCTCCTCCTGTTATAGTCAACACTGATTTTATTCAGAAAAATGCACTGATAACACATCACTGCCAGTCCAGAAGGTGTTAACAGTCACTTCTGGATGGGAAAGCTGGTGCTGCCTGACTGTAGCATGTGGTTTGGCCTTGGACTGCGAACAAGGAAAAGTAATTTACACCTGATGCAATCCCTCTGATAGAATTTTGTGCCCTTGTTCTCCCACTCGATAAAAGACTGAAGACGTGCTCTGGCAATTGCCTCTATTGTGGGATGATTTTTGCCAAGCCCCCAATTTCTAAGATGGTGTGTAATCTAGAGGTGGAGCTTCATATTTATTGGTATATTCATATTTATCTTAGGCAAGTCCTTACCACCTGTATATATTTGGTCTTTATCTGCTGCCAAAAGTCATGAACTTGTAAATGGGTGTAATGAAGTCACAATCGCATGCATGAATGTTGAGAAAACTTGTGTTACAATTGTGTCAGCTCTCCCCATAGGTTATGCATTAGGTTTGTTTTTTTTTCTTCTCATGCTTCCTTGTGGTCTTTGGAAGCAGCAGCATTATTGGTTTTTGTCATTGTTACATCTTTAAATTCTTAATGGCTGTTTATTATTATTGACTGCTTTAACACACTCCATTTTCTAGCAACCACTTAAGCCAATATAAGGTTATGAAAAGACTTGCTTGAGGCATTAAGTAAACCATTTGGAGTTAAGTGAAGGCAGAAAAATGCTGGTTTTGTTGAGCTTTCCTCATGGAATAGTCCTCTGGAGTATTTTATCCATCCAACCACTAGCACCAAATGTATGTGTGAAATGTTTTGGCTCTGGGTTTAACCTGTACTCGATGTACTTCAACTCCACAGCTCAAGCTGTCCAAAAAGACTCAGAGCCTCATCTCTGCAATGTGCCGTCTGGACTGGAATAGTGGATTTGGGAGACGGAAATATGAGATTTCTTTTCCCCCTGCAGAAAGTAAACAATAAAAAAAAAAGAGGGAGAGTAGCAGACAATATATCCCATGAGACCGATAGTGAGTTACGGTGCAATTAAGTTTAACTTTACCCAGTACACTTGAAGCAACGAGAAATTATTTTAAAAGAGAGAGAGAGAGAGAGAGAGAGAGAGAGAGAGAGAGAGAGAGAGAGAGTACATAAATAACTGGGTATGTGGTGAGCATGGATGAGTCTACAACAGTAATGAAATTCATACTCTGTCTGTAATAACAATAAAGTGGATTCATTAAAGATGTACCTACTCACACAATCATCATCATCATCATCATCATCATCATAAAGGGTGACTCTGGTCTCACTTAGTATTATAGTAAATCGTAGCGCAATCATAGTTAGTTTTCAATTTGTAGTTGCCTTCCAGACAAATAGAACAACCAGGAAAAATATAGACTTTTCAGTGTGTAGCCATGTTTAAACACATAGATCTTTCATAGTGGTGTGACACACCTTGGTGCTGTAACTATAGTGCGATTTACTCATTCTGAATCCCACCACTTGCTGCACTACACACACACACACACACACACACACACACACACACACACACACACACACACACACACACACACACACACACACACACACACACACACACACACACACACACACACACATCAGCTAAGGCCCAAACTGTGTTTACTAGGTGGATTAATTAGCGTGCACAGATGACAGATGATTTTTCAGAATGAGGGACAGGTATGTGGAAACACTGACAAAACCAAAAAAAGAAACAAATAACCAGCAAAATAAAGTGCAGTGGAAAGCAGTCATATAACTATCCTGCATACGCATAATACGTCACCTCGTGGTTAAACATATTGTGAGAAAATCAAGACAATAGCCAAATTCGAATTGGTAAGATATAACACAACAGACTATACAGTTATACAGCACAAAAATAATCCACAGCAAGGATTACCACCCCAAAGTGGATTATTTTTGTATAACCACACAGTCTGGAGTGTGTTATTTCACTTATACTGCAGCAATTTTCCAGTGATAACAATGTTTAATATTAATGAATGACACACTGCACATTTTATCAGTTTATAGTTGTTTCCTAACCAGCATATCTCTCTCTCTCTCTCTCTCTCTCTCTCTCTCTCTCTCTCTCTCTCTCTCTGGTATAAAACACAACTTGTCATTTTACCTAGAAACTGGAAAGTGTAAACTCCTCTGTCCTGACACCTTCCAGAGACTCCTTCCAAAAATATTAAGTGTCTCCTAACAATAAAAAAAACCCCTATTTTTTTCTTTGTTAAACAACAACACAGTTTTTCTTAGTCTTACAGTATATTATTCACACCTTCTGACCAATCAGATTCAAGAATTCAACCATGATGAGAGGACAGAACACGATATCTCATAGCCGAAACATTGGTCAGCACAGTAATCATATACTCTTTCTGTATTAATGCTCTTAAAGTAATTAGCTCACAATACCTTCTTGCATTACGTTAGCCATCTTTTTTTTTAGTGTTTAGGTTTCCAAACAAATCATAGGACTGAGCAGCACACTGGAGCTTGTTCTTGCCCAGTGGCCAAGCTAATGGATTTATGATTTGTGGTACATACACATGTACCACAGTGCTTTGAGTTTGTATCTAATCAGGAAAAAGTCGTTTCTCGTGAACGACCATGAATAAAACATGTTGGGAATGTACACAGTTTTGAGCAGTAATGTATTCTAAATACAAAAACAAATGATTTGTATTCAGTATATTATACATTTTTAATTGCAGAGGTCAGAAATATTTTTCGAATTCAGAATTTAATACTCATTCCTTAATATTTTTGCATGCATGCAATATTGTCTCTCATTGTCCTGCACTGTGATGCAGGATGATCTATTTATCTTTCCCAACATTATTGCCCACTTTTTCACCCTCTCTCCTGCTTCGCCGTGTACGTAATCCTCGACTCTTCATGAATTATGACCTGATTCAGGTATTTCTCTGGCGCCCTACTTTTCCTGAGGAGTCTGCCGCTGAACAATAAAAGTGAAATAACTTTGAACACGTGGCCTGCTGAAATGACATGGAACGGTTATTCCTTCCATTGTCCATATTCATAAATCGCACCAGGTCTTCACAGTGTTCTGGCTGAAAAAAAAAAAAAAAAAAAAAAAAAAGGAATTAATCAAGTTCAGAGAAGCGCTTTACAAACCGTCTCTATTAATTCCACCAGCTTCTGCCAAGCACGGAATATTTATATAGGGGTCTACGCTAAGTTTCAGGGCTTTTTGCTAATTTCCCATGTGTTTGACAGTCATGGGGTTTGCCAACATTAGGACCCAACAGAGGCCAGACGTCTTGGAGCGGTTGAATTTGGTGGTGAAATGCCTTTTCTCGAGACTCAATCAGCACACGAGAGACGTGATTCTCAAGTAGATCTCTGGTTTACTGTAGAACTATTACAATGATGTTCAAGGCGAGAGCAAACGACCTGATGAATGAACTATTAACATAAACAGGTACTGAAAATTCTCTTTGCAAGAATTACATTACATCTTTTTTTCGACTTTGTTCATACGAAATCTAACCACATCAGCATTGACACGTTATTCATTTCATTTGTTTGATGTTGTGGAACGTCTACAAAACAAATTTGTTCCTGTCATTATAGCAAATATAACCACTCGTCCCGCTAACCAGCCTCTCTTTTCTCTCTCTCTTGCAGTTAATCAGAAAATAACATGAAGCTTGTCATGTTACCAGGAAAGCTCTCTGTCGCAAAGACTTTCCCATGTTACGGCTTACATGGGAACTACAGCTTTACCTCTGTCTGTTACAAAGCACTGGCACTTGGAGACTCCTTCCATGATGTCCTCTTCTTACACACATTGTTAGTCAGTTTATATGGAGCGTCCACCATACAAGTAAATTGTTACTATAGAAATGATATAAGTCTCTGAACGAGAGTATTAATATATTTTTAGCTGACATTACTAGCAGACCTGCTGTTATGGAAAATGAATCAACTCCTCCTGACCAATCACATTCGAGAATTTAACAGCAATGTGGTATGAAAAAAACATTTCAAAAGCATTTTAGTTGATCTTAACCCACTATCTTAGTCATTTGTAGTATTTCATGGTAGGACTTCTCTTACCAGGGGGGAACGGTGGCTTAGTGGTTAGCACTTTGGGTTGGGGGTTCGAATCCCGCCTCTGCCCTGTGTGCGTTGAGTTTGCATGTACTCCCTGTTCTTCGGGGGTTTCCTCCAGGTACTCTGCTTTCCTTCCCCAGTCCAAAGACCTATGCTGTAGGCTGATTAGCATTTCCAAATTGTCGGGAGTGTGTGTGTGCGATTGTGCCCTGTGATGGGTTGGCACCCTGCCCAGGGTGTCCCCTGCCTTGTGCAATTAGTTCCCTGGGATAGCCCTGCCCCCCGTGACCCTGTCTAGGATAAGCAGGATGGAAAATGGATGGATGGTTACCACTTTCCATACTGGGAAATATCAGGTGTGCAGAACTGCAATTAAAATTGCATTGATATGTCATGGTGCTAAAATTTCCAGCAAGGGTTTTTTGTCTCCTCAGTGTGGAACAAAGACAACAAAGAGGTAGAATCAAACTCTTTGTCAACTTCGATTAGATTTAATGAATTAGTTTATTTTTTAATAAACCCATTTTTTTGTGCTAAATGGTGTCATCATGTGTTTAAAGTGAATGTATGATATGATATGACAGTATGTTCCAGTTTGGCTCCACAGTTTGCTGAAACACAGCAGCTGGTCAGGCCTGAGACATGCACTGACTAGCACGTCTCGCCATGTCTGGACATGCTATCGATTCCTGTGTGTTTCCGAACAGATGATGAAATATTCAGAGCCCCTGCTTTTGTATGTTCATGGTCAAAATGCAGGAAATGGTTATTCAGGAACCGACAGCCTGAATGGACCTGAGCATATTGTCAATATGGTGGATATCTGTCAAATAGGGGGGAAAAAACACTTGGGATGTGATATATAGGGAAATACTGTATATAGCAAAATAATCAGCGATGGGGTGGTGTGATGTGGCCCGGAATGCATCAGAGTCACTGTTACCACCCTAAAGTTGATTATTTTCCAATAACAGCATGTTCTGAGGCCTGTTTCATGAAGCAAGTTGAACAAACTCAGAGTTGCAGAATAAGTTTTGAGTTGACAAAACCAAACAAATCCAACCTGGATTAATTAAGGTTAACATGATTGATTAAGGTTCATGATGTTGGTTATCAACTTGAGACCGAAAAACCAGAGTTTGCTCAAACTAAACTCAAACTTACCTGGGTAGCCACCTTCGTGAAACAGGTCTCTGAAGTGTTGGATTTCTCTTACACCAGTGGTTACAATTTGTTAGTTTTTAAAGATGACGTCATACTTTTTATCCATTTATAGTTACATTTAATTACTTACATTATAAGCAGCCATAGAAAGTTCCCTCAGTATCCTCTTCCTCACAGATTGTGAGCTCTCTCCCATGGTGTAAAACTTAATGACCATTATAAAGCACTGTCACTGGAGGCTCCTTCTGTAAATGTTAAATAAACTTCTCCTTACTGAAAATTTCACCATATCAGTGACTTTTTTGAATCCATTAATTATTAGTCTTAGTATTGTGTAGAGCGTCCACCATTCAGGTCCCTGTGCGAGTTGTTACTATAGAAACGCTAACACATAGAACACGCACATTAATACTGTATAAACCTGTGATTTGCCTTACAGCCAGAACTACTTTCAGAAAAATTAATGAACACCAATCAGATTTGAGAATGCGAAATGGCTGTGGTAGTCAATATAAATGGTCTGCACTTATATAGTGCCTTTTAACCTTTTGCGGTTCACAAAGCACTGTCTCTCATTCACCCACACACTCACACACCAATGACATGCAAGGCACCTGCCTGCCATCGGGAGCAACTTGGGGTTCAGTGTCTTGCCCAAGGACACTTCGGCACATGGAGTCATGTGGCCCGGGAATCGAACTGCCAACCCTACAATTAGTGGACAACCCGCTCTATCACCAGAGCCAAAGCTGCCCCATTGCAATATAGTACCATTGCATTGTAGGAAAGAGTGGCATTGTGTTTTTTTTTTTTTTTTGTCTGAACTAGAACAGTACACAGCTAGAGATCCAAAAAAGGATGGCAGTCTCATGGGCTCCACACTCACAGATACAGATATAGGTACACAAAATAAACATCTGTGTCTGTGTGCTGTGTCCAGAGGCCCAGAGAAAGAAAGAAAGAAAGAAAGAAAGAAAGAAAGAAAGAAAGAAAGAAAGAAAGAAAGAAAGAAAGAAAGAAAGAAAGGATGAAGCTTCTCCTGATAGAAGGAAGACAAACACAAATACAGCCTTAAAGCTTAGTTTAAAAAGCAAAACCACAGAAACTGTGTGTGTGCGATCAGAAACTCTGAGTCAAAATCTATCCCTCCATCCATTTTCCATACCAACACAGGGTCGCAGGGGAACCTGGAGCCTATCCCAGGGAACCTGGGGCACACAGCGGGGGACACCCTGGACGGGGTGTCAACCCATCGCAGGGCACAATCACACACACATTCACACACACTACAGACAATTAGGAAATGTCAATCAGCCTACAGTGCATGTCTTTGGACTGGGAGAGAAAACTAGAGTACCCAGAGGAAACCTGCAAAGCGCGCGATGAACATGCAAGCTCCGTGCACACAAGCTGGAGGACGGATTCGATCCCCCAACCCTGGAGGTGTGAGGCAGACGTGCTAAGCACTAAAATCTATTCCTCGGATATCATCGCCAATATCCAATTTCCTCATGCACGCTACTCTCCCACGTTGTAGACATTTACTTAAAAAATTAAAATACTTTTCTGACATTAGTTTAAAAAAAACAAGAAATTTGATGTCTTCAAAAAGTACTTTTTGCTACCCGACCAAATCAAACAGCTCACTATAAAGCCGTCATTACTTATAAAGTTATGACTTGAATTCCTCAGGCAGAGGAATTCAACAACTGGCCAGTCACTACAGCATTCAAATAATGTATGTACTACTCTGTTGAGCAGACCTGAATGATTTATGCGTTTCAGACCTCAAATCTGTGCCAGCAGTGCAGATCTAGGGCAAATTAGCATCGAAGATCTTACTGACGTAATGTATGGGGAAGCTTCATGATTTATTCAAAATTCATTTAGTTCATCTAGGTTGCCCTTACTTGATTTAGTTGTGCCAGTCAATACTCTTGTAATACATCGAGGCAGACATTTTTTATTTCAGTAACCTGAATGATTATTTTGATCACCAGGGTTAAATGTGAAATGACTTCATCTCACACACGCTGCAAACCAAAGTCCAGCAGTAAAAGCTTTATGGAGTTGATATCCTGTCAGTTAGCCTGCTATAGCATTTAACGCTGTGTACTCTGATCACAGTCTTTTAAACCGCTGTACAGTAAGATAAGAGCATATCTAATCATATGTTCTTAATATGAGGTCAGGGCCAGATCCTGATACACTTCTACTGCTGTGGCTCCTCTTGATCTTCAGACCCGCCTGATTCATCTCGATGCTCTACTTCTGCATTTGTGGCTCACTTTTTACTGCTGTGGATGGTCCCACATGGATACCCTAAAGATCTGGCCTTTTCAGAATCAGTCTCACTCTTGCTCCAGTGGATAATCTCACCTGGATACTGAAGATCTGAACATCCTTTCAACACACTTAGTACTTTTTTTTTTCCCCCTAATGGAGTATTTCCTTGCCACTGTTTCCTCTGGCTTGCTTGTCAGGAATCTAAATCCAGATATCTGTAAAGCTGCTTTGTGACAAGGTCTATGTGATAACGACTGATTCAAATTGAATTGTTTCAGTACTCCTTTCTGTAACATTTAGGTCACACGAGTCGCCACTTGCAGCACAGTTGTAGGAGGGTAAAATGATGATTGCATTATAAGTAAATTTTTCAGAAAACACTTGCCGTCGACAGGAAGCACAACTTTGCACAGCCTTTTTCCGTCTACATGCATTCTTTTTCCAAAAGCGACTTACGACTGAGAAAAAATACTTGGCTCTCTGGCATTTCCAGCATCTCGAACTCACAACCTTCCAAGTGCTAGCTCGGAGATTTGAACCACTGAGCGAGCACTTTCCACAAACAAGCTCACACTGCTTCATTTGCTTTAATCACAACAGAGTCCTAACTAACACACAGTGATAATTGTCTGGGATTTGAACATTTAAAGCTCCCACTCCCCTGTTTTTCCATGTACATCAATATCGGCTAAGCTAGCTAGAATTCCAACTAGCCCGTTTGGTATCTAGCTAGAGTGGCAACTAACTTATTTGCTAGCTAGCTAACAGTATAAAGGAATGTTTCATCAGCTGTAATGTAATGATGTTGTTAGCTACATAAAACCAAATTTGAAAGCAGCAATTTAAAATTTTATATTTTTGAAACATTATCTTATAACTCCTCTTTACATTTTTTTTTATTTTTTTTTTTTATTTTTTGCTGGTTAATGAAACAAATTTGATCACATTGCAATGCTTTCTGAAGTAAAAGTTCTGCTCCTAAAATCTACACCGATATTAAGTTGATTCCTCTGGCCTCCAAGGCCTTATCTACTGAATTTCAGTTGACCTGAAAAACAATGTTTAATCCATTTATATAAAATTAGATAACTAAAGGTGGGGAAAAAATCAAATATTTCTTATGGCAAAAAACTTAAAATCCATCCATCCATCAATTTTTTTGTACTGCTTATCCTACACAGAGTTGCTGGGAACCTGGAGCCTATCCCCGGGCACTCAGGGCACAAGGCACTTACACATTACGGTTAATTTGGAAATACTAATAAGCCTACAATGCAGGCTGGGGGAGGAAACCTGGGCATCCGGAGGAAACCCCCGAAGCACGGGGAGAACATAAAAATTCCACGCGCACAGGGCGGAGACGGGACTCGAACCCCCAACCGTGGAGGTGTGAGGCAAACGTGCAAAACAATAAGCACTGTGTTGCTTTATTTTTCCTTCTACTCTTTTATTCTTTCATGTTGCTAGTTTAAATTTTCTGTTAGTCTATTTACTTATTTATTCATAGTTCTGTTCTTTCTTGTTTTTTGTTATTCTTTCTATCTTGTTCATTTTTTCTGTTGCTCTTCATTTAGATTTTTGTTGCTTGTTTATTTTTCTGTAATTCTTTCCATTTAAAAAAAATCTTTCTTTCTTTCTTTCTTTCTTTCTTGTTAGCTCAACATCTTTAACTTTTTTTTTGACTCTTACTGTAACTCCTTCTAAAATAAACAGCTCCTTACAGAAAACCCATATTAAAGTTTGCACGCATTAAAATAAATAAATAAATAAATAAATAAAATAAAATAAAAAAACCTTTATATGGATCCGTATGTCTATACTGTACAGTCTCTGTGCCAGTATTCAAATGAGCTCATTAATACAAACCTTGCAGCCAGAACTACTGTCAGAGCTGCTGTTATAGAAAATGAATGAACACCGCTGTGATAGAAATCCTGCGTTCTTATGGCGCCCCCTGGTGGCTCGGTGGTCACAGACCACTGCTTATACAGATACATGCTCCTGATTATAGAATAAAAGCATGCTGCTTATGAAAGTGTGATAGAGGATTGAAACGCTACAAAATGTCTCTAGGCTCATCTTTTTTTTTTTTTTTTTTTTTTTTAATTCGTGGTCATTTACTTGTGGTCTGTCACTGAGGTTCAGAGAGGAGTGTGGTTTGCACTTTGCACATGATGACTCTTTCATCAGGTTTAATCTCAGCGGATGCTTCTACCTCAGTGTGGATATTTATACATAATGCATTAGCGAAATGCCTCCCAGTGAATGTTTCATGAGCTTGCTGTGTAGGCCTGTGTGTGTGTGTGTGTGTGTGTGTGTGTGTGTGTGTGTGTGTGTGTGTGTGTGTGTGTGTGTGTGTGTTTCCCAGGCTATGCTTGTTCTTTTCAGGAACATGGAGGTTAAAGCTTTTGAACAGCCATTAATCAGCACTAAATGATCATCGTAGGACACGTGGAACACATCAAAACATACTGTAGCACACATTAAAATGAGCAGCTTTTAGCATGTTACAGCTCTATTATTATATATTTATATAATGTATAATATATTTATATATATATTATATAACTTAGGAACCTTGAAGTCTTGAAAGTGAAGATATTCTTCCTACTCAAAAAGCTCTTTCTTTCTTTATTTATTTCTTTCTTTCTTTCTTTCTTGCTGCATGTTTATTTTTCTCCTACTCGCTTTCTCTTTCTTTCTGCTTGTTGGCATTTCTTTCTTTCTTTGTTGCTTTATTTATTTACTTTTTTAAAATACTCTTTCTTGCATTGTCTTTCCTGTTTCCTTCTCTCTTTGTATCTACTTTTTCTACTACTCTTCTTTTTTACTCTGCTTGTTTAGTACTCTATTTACTCATTTATTCATTTGCTGCTCGTTTATTTTTTCTGCTACTATTTCTTTCTTGTATTTTTGTTTCGTTACTCTTTTTTCCTTATACATATATATTTGTTTGTTTGTTTCTCTCTCTTTATTTGTGGCAGGTTTATTATTTTTTTGTACTCTTTCTTTTTTTGTTGCTTGTTTCTGTTTTGTTACTCATTGTTGTGTTTTTTTGTTTCTTACTTTCTCTGTTTTTTTTCTTTCATTCATTCATTCTTTCATTTTTCTGTTACTTTTGTTTCTTACTTTCTTTCTTTCATTTTTCTGTTACTCTTCTTACCTTATATATATATATATATATATATATATATATATATATATATATATATATATATATATATATATACTTCTTTCTTTCTCTCTTTATTTGTGGCAGGTTTATATATTTGTGCTCCCCTTTCTTTCTTTGTTGCTTCTTTATTTTTTGTTACTCTTTCTTTCTTGAAGTGTCTTTGCTGTTTCCTTCTTTCATTGTGTCACTACTTTTTCTACCACTCTTTTCTCTTTTGTGTGGCTTTTGGTACTCTATTTACTCTTTCATTTGTTGCTCGTTTATTTTTTCTGCTACTCTTTCTTTCTCGTATTGTTTTTTTTTTCAGTTTCTTACTTTCTTCTTTATTTTTTTGTTACTCTTTGCATTCTTTCTTTCTTCCTCTGCTTCTTTCTTTCTTATTTTTTCTTTTCTTTTTTTTTTTCTTTTACTCTTCTTTCTTTCATATTTTTTTTTTTTATTTGTGGCAGGTTTACATATTTTTTTTGCTACTCTTTCTTTCTTGATACTTTCTCTACACCAGGACACGTTCACAGCTTTGCTTCCAGCTACAAAAAGTGTCATTCTTTCTCCCTCTCACTGCCCCACACAGAGCAAATAAACCAGCGTTCAGTAACACAGTCACACAGGTGTAGACAATTTCTCATTACCTGCTCACCCTCCATGACTCCTCCCCTGCTTCACAATCACTGCAAAAAAAAAAAAAAAAATCACTGGGAATTGCAAACTATTGCTTTCATGTTATTCACATTTTTCTACACATGCTCTTGAATGCTTAGCTCAATAAAATGTATTTTGTTGTTTGTTTAGAAATAAAGTTGGCTTGAAAAAAATGTGTGTGCATTTCAAGTGGAAGTGTGAATTTTAAAGCACTGAGTGTGCATTGCCTGATTTTATTGTGTACTTGCAGAACAACAAAAATTGCTATGCAAAGTGCCAGATCAACACTACACTCATCTGCTAACTGTTTATTTGAAAATCATCAGCTGCATCTGCAGAGTTAATGGAGACAAGGACAAATGTCCCATTGTTTCTGTCTCCGATTTCAGCACTGTTAAATCATCCAAAGCACTTGATGTAGGGCTGTTAATAATAATAAAAAATAATAATAATAAAAAAATAAATAAAAAGGTTTCCCAATCAGCTACGGTGATGCAACCAAATCATCTGACCAACCAAATCAAAGTAACTTTACTTTGTTGCCTGGCAAAAGTAGATAATCTGTAAATTAGGCTACATCCGTCAGAAACTGTATCCTGCGTCATACAGCTGACAAATTTAACAATAAATAATAATAATAATAATAATAATAAAAACATTCCTCACTTTGCTTTGTAGAAGCCCTACACATTTATAACTGTGGTGAAATAAATATTTATAAGAGAGTATTACTTCTAATAGCTGGTGTGAGAAACATGAAAATCTGCAACTTTGAAGACTAATAAATCCAGATGCCTTTCTTGTAAGCAAAAACAAACAAAAATACTTTTTCAAACTGTCAGTTCTTACATCTTTAATCGAGTCAGTGTTTGCTAAAATTTTCATTTCCACCTGCCAGACTGTGCATAGCTTTGAGCCGCCTTTATTTCAACCACTACTCTGATTTTGAAAAAGAAATATTTTAAATAATAAATTGTTTGTTGTGGCAGTTCTATTCAAGAAATCCAGACCGTGGAATTATGTGAACTGACTCCCACCATATAATCTAGACATTAATATAATATTAGCAGTCCCCTTATTGTGTGCTTTTTGCTGTATATATAAGAAGTGCAGTGTTTAAATACCTTTGCTGTACCACCATCTGGTGGAGAATGTTGTTACTTGTAATATTTCATGTTTCCTGTCTCCATCTAGAGGACAAACTGTAATACGGCATCTATACATGCAGTTGTAGAATTTAAGGAATTTCCTTGATCAGTTATTGCTAACATTAACAAACAGTTATTGATTAATCACTGACAAATACAAAGCTGCTTCAACTGACTATTCAATAGACTAATCTGGATTAGCATCTCTTAATTCCAAGCACTGCTGGAACATCAGCAAAGCCTTGATATGAAAAGTGCCAAAGAATTAACCCACAGACCTACTGGGTTTTATTTAAGGTGAGACTCTTCAGGTGGAAATGACCATTCTTGTCATTTCTGGTCTGCATCTATAATAAACTGTAGTAATTAAAATATCAGAACTCAACAGAAATGCGTTCATTTCATGCTTTGCTGAAGCTTAGCAAACGTGTACACACGCACACACACATACACACACACACACATACGCACACACACACACACACACACACACACACACACACACACACAGAGCGACCAATCAGCCATAACATTAAAACCATTTGCCTAATATTGTGCACTTCTACCAACAAAACGGCTCTGACCCGCCGAGGCATGAACTGTGTGCTGTGGTATCTGGCACCAAGACGTTAGCAGCAGATCCTTTAAGTTCTGTAAGTTGCGAGGTGCGGCCTCCATGGATCAGACTTGTTTGTCCAGCACATCCCACAGATGTGATTGGATTGAGATCTGGGTAATTTGGAGGCCAAGTCAACACCTTGAACTCTTTGTCATGTTCCTCAAACCGTTATCCTACTGAAAGAGGCCACTGCTATTAGGGAATACCGTTGCCATGAAGGGGCGTACTTGGTCTGCAGCAATGTTTAGGTAGGTGGTACGTGTCAAAGTATCATCCACATGAATGCCAGGACCCAAGGTTTCCCAGCAGAACATTGCCCAGAGCATCACACTGCCTCCAAGGGCTTGCCTTCTTCCTATAGTGCATCCTGGTGCCATCTCTTCCCCAGGTAAGCGACGCACACGCACCCAGCCATCCACATGATGCAAAAGAAAATGTGATTCATCAGACCATTGCTCCATGATCCAGTTCTGATGCTCACGTGCCCATTGTAGGTGCTTTCGGGGGTGGACAGGAGTCAGCATGGGTACTCTGACCGGTCTGTGGCTACGCAGCTCCATACACAGCAAGCTGTGATGCACTGTGTGTTCTGACACCTTTCTATCATAGGCAGCATGAACTTTTTCACCAATTTGTGCTACATTATCTCTTCTGTGGGATCAGACCAGACGGGCTAGCCTTCGCTCCCCACACACATCAGTGAGCCTTGGGTGTCCATGACCCTGTCGCCGGTTCACGGGTTGTCTATCCTTGGCCACATTTGGTAGGTACTAACCACTACATACCAGGAACATCCCACAAAACCTGCTGTTTTGGAGATGCTCTGACCCAGTCATCTAGCCTTCACAATTTGGCCCTTGTCAAATTCGCTCAGATCCTTATGCTTGCCCATTTATCCTGCTTCCAACACATCAACTTTGAAAACTGACTGTTCACTTGCTGCCAAATATATCCCACCCCTTGACATGTGCCACTGTAAGGAGATAATCAATGCTATTCATGTCACCTGTTAGTGGTTTTAATGTTATGGCTGATCAGTGTAGTTTGTCACAGGTGTGTACTGACCACTTAAATGCGAATTAATTGCAGGAACTAAAGCTGAGTGGGGAACTGAAAAAACGTCGGACTACATGCGCCATAGGATTGGACAGAGGAATAATCAACAAATAATCATTAACAAACCTTAATCAGCAATGTAAAACATAGGCTGATAAAGAGGCTTGGTAAAGCATGTTAGATGACAAAATGGAGCAATACACTGAGATTTTGTCACATTTACTTTTATTGTAAAGGTGATTTATTCCAAAATAGTAATATATTGTAGAGGAGAGGGAAAAAAAAAACTGACAGAGATTGAGAGAGAGACCTACACATGACCTTGGCAAGCCCTGGGTGTTGAGTATATCAAAATTCCACAGCAAAAGTTATAAAGTGTCTAAAATTAATACTGCACTCTACTTCCTACAGCTGAGTTACTGTGCCTCTACATGGATTACAGAGGATTAAAAAGGTCACAACATAGCTATTTTCAGGCTAAAATATAGTTGTTGTTTTTTTTTACACACGTCTTGGAATGGCTGTTCTTACCTGTGCTATCTGTTCAGCAGTATCATTCTGAACCATCCAAGTGCTATTATATGAGTTTCCCTTTGTACATGTAACCACAAAAAAAAAAAAAAAAAACAAACAAACAAAAAAAAACATTTTGTCAGCTGTGAATATTTGAGACGATATGATGAAAATGCTTTGTAACGACAGGAGAAAATCGATCCCTCCTCGGCAGATGGTAGCTGTCCAAATCGACTGCTCATTGATTGTGGGTGCCCCACCTTGATAGTGCTCAATAGAGAAGGCTTGATGTGGCGGCACTCACTTTGGATTAGAGGCAGGGATGGGACAAGTGGCTGTAGGGGGAGGGGGTAGGGCGGACTTGATTGAAATGCAAATCCTGCCTGATGTCCTTGACCAAGAAGAGTGTAGTGCTGTGCTTGTCATTTTACTGAAACTATACAATGACTGTAGAAACTCTGTTGTACTGGGAATGGAATTGAAATAAAAATCAACTTGACTGAATCCCACTGATTTCGGATTGGACCATATTTGGCAGAGATGATGTTACAGGATAAGACTATTCTCAGACTGTCCAATGGTGCACTGGTGGTCCTTCGGTCCACATTTGAGCCCATGTGCCCTCTGGGAGAAAGCTGTATTCTTGCTAATTCAAGAGTTTCCCATAACCCTTTGTGATATTAACTACGGCCAATCATGGTGTCCAGGTTTTTTAAGAGTATAGAAACATTAATGAATACAAAGACATAGAAATGGATCTTAAAGTGCATCTTATCATCAACACAACTTGTCAGTGGCCAACATTTCTACACTTTGGGATTAAAGGGGTACTCCTAAGCAGCTATACAGTCTGTGCCCTAATTGCACCATTTGGTGAAGCCTATATCAATAACGACTTAACAGTGCTCTATTACCCAAAACCCTGGTTGGGACCAATCATGGCGGATAAGTTTTCTGAGAGCACAGAGCAATGTTCACAAACACTGATGAAGACAAAGGTATAGTAGTGGGTTTTACAGTGTCTCTATCATCAGTTTAACTTGTCAGTGGCCAACATTTCAAATTTTGGGGTTCAAATGGTGCTCCTCAGCAGCTCTATGAGCCCTAAATGTGCCCTTTGGTGAAGCCTATATTAATTCTGACTTAACAGCGTCTATTACCCAAAACCTTGTGGGGTATTGGTTGGGAGCAATCGTGGCTGATGTGTTTGTCGAGAGCAAAGAGTAATATGTACCAGCACCGATGAAGACAAAGATGGGTCTTAAAAATGGGTCTAAAAGTGTCTCATCGTCAAAATTTGACAATTTCACATTTTGGGGGTCAAAGGTGCTCCTAAGCGGCTATATGTGCCCGAAATGCACCATTTGGTGAAGACTATATCAATACTTTGTGGTATTGGTTCGGACCAATCATGGCGGATGTGTATTTTGAGAGCACAGACCAACATACACCAACAGTGATGAAGACAAAAATATTCGAATGGGTCTCATCATTAATTTAAATTGACATTTCTTATTTTGATGGTCCAGTTGGTGCTCTTGAGTGGCTATATGAGCCCTAAATGCACCATTTGGTGAAGACTATATCAATACTTTGTGGTATTGGTTCGGACCAATCATGGCGGATGTGTATTTTGAGAGCACAGACCAACATACACCAACAGTGATGAAGACAAAAATATTCGAATGGGTCTCATCATTAATTTAAATTGACATTTCTTATTTTGATGGTCCAGTTGGTGCTCTTGAGTGGCTATATGAGCCCTAAATGCACCATTTGGTGGAGCCACGAGGATTTGAGAATTAACGCACAACAGATCCACAATTTCATGATCGATGACATTAAACGGCCTTGGACGTGGAACACAAGACTTAGTGCGCCATTTGGGATGAGGCTTAACCCCTTCAACTCTTATTATTCATCTTAAAGCACATTATACATAGTGGTAATGAGTGTGTGGATGAGTGTGTATATGATGCCCCTGCCAAGGACTAACATCCCATCTGAGGTGAATTCTCCAGCATTGCGCCTAGTTTTCTCAGGGTAGGCACTGGGATAAAGCGTTTACTGAAGATAAATGAATGATTGAATGAATTCATAGTAGTTACATTTTATACAGCAGCACTGTTAAAATATCTATTCTGAGTGGTCAGAAGGTTGCAAGGCAAATCACAGGTTTATATTAACGCACTTGCTCTAATATGTTATCGTCTCTACAGTAGCAGCTAATTCACAGGGACTTGTATCATGGATATGCCACCATATCATCACCAAAAAATCTGTTCATGTAACGTTTTCTGTGAGATTTTTATTTGTTTGGAAGGAGTCTCCAGTGTCAGCGATTTGTAACAGTACGTTTTCCGACACAGGAAAGTCTTCAGGATGGAGGATTTTCTCAGTAACCTGACAAGCTGTGTTTTTTTTTGTCTTATTAACTTAAAAAGAGAAACTGGTGAGATAATGACTGTTTATAGCTATTATAACATAAGTGACAACAGGAACTAACTTGTTTGGCAACATTAACTCAAAGTATAAACGGAGTACAAAAAAAAAAAAAAAATTAATTGTTGGCAAGTTGCTGTGGTATAAGAGGAATAAAGCACTTTGGAACATGGTGTTATAGTAAAATAATCAGCTTCAGGGTAGTAACAGGTACTCTGCTTCATGTCGGGCCATGCCGTTGATTATTTTCCTATAACAGCACACCCTGAGTGTTTTGTTCCTTCCTTGTATTATATTATATTATATCATATTACTACTATGAATTATTTAGTACAGTTTAACTAATAGGACAGGTGTGTAGTTGCAAGAGTAAGGACTGCAAGTCTGGACCCATCGAAGTGTCCTGGGAGTTTAGAGGGTTAAATCACATGACATTTAGGATAGACCTAATCAGGATTAAGATGAGAATTTAGCCCTTTCAGCACCGCAATGCTGTCTACGTAAATGGGCAAATGGTGATTTACTGTGTGAAAAGCACACTTGAATAACAACTGTACAGTAAATGTAAACTGAGTCAGGGTTCGGAAGTAGTGTAATTAAAAAAAAAAAACAACAACAACAACAACAACAAAAAAAACATAATATTCAGTAAAGAATTCCAAGCTCTGTGTTTTAGTGTGTGACTGAAGTTGGTTCGTTAGATAGTAATACATATAGCTGCTGAAAAGGCAACTAAAACTAATCACAGACATCTGTGTGGTCTTCTTTAACCATGTGTGTACTATTCTAAAATTTCTAGACACCATCTAACCATTCCGGAAAGACCTCACACTCCACGCCTCTGTTTGTGTGTGTTTGTGTTTGTACTCGTGTCTGTGTATAAGAAATGTAGAGTTCTTTAGCAGGGCTGCTCGTTGCACATGCGGTTCTCTCTGATGGGCCTGCATTTGCCTTTGCCTTTCTTCCTCACAGGCCTCACACGCTCCTGGACACCCCCGCCGCACTTCTTGGTACAGTCCGTCCAGCTGGACCACGGGCCTATTTTGCAACCTGCTGGGAGAAACCAAATGTTCAGAAAAGTGTTATTAATTAAAATAATAAATTGTTATGTTTAAAGCTCTTCTTTTTTTTTTTTTCTTCTTTTTTTCATGTTTCCCTGAAGACAAAATAATAATAATTTACACCGATCATCCTGTTCAAAATTTTACACCCCCCCGGCTCTTACTGTATCGTGTATACAGTATATTTAACTGCTCAGGACAAACAAGGGACTCATGAGCAACTATCACAAAACATAAAAACAGTCGTTAATCATCCAGGTGACATCACACAGTATTAAGTATCAAGCGTATGTAAACCTATGACCTCAACTGTGTCTATTTATTTTATATACTATATTTCACATGTTATTTAAAGTAAGATGATTTTATATACCAATTTTTGCTTATTATAATGAATAACTTTGGAACTAATCGACAAATTGTATTTAAATAGTTTAATTTACAAAAAAACAAAAACAAAGCTGTTCATTGTATTTGTCCAGTACTTTTTAAAAATATTTATTTCAAATTTTTCTTGTGTGCTGCTTTAAGGAAAACTATTATGCAAACATGGATATGAACCAGCAGAAGGTAAATGTCATACCTGGTATGTCCTCATCTGTCCAGGCAGACTCCCGTCCCGCTTTAGCTCTCCGCCTCTCTGTGGCGTCTTGCTTGGCTTTTTTGCGGTCGCTGGCCCGCGGGCCCCGTGTGCACTTCCTGATCTTACACTTCTTCCTCTGCACGGTTTCAGGACACGGGACTCCGCCAAACTCAGGCTCTAACTTCACCATGCGGGTGCGGATCATGTGACCCTTCCCACAGGACTTATTACACTCGGACCACTCGGTCCACTCGGACAGCATACAGTCCACAGCTGGAGGAGAGAGAGAGAGAGAGAGAGAGGGGGAGAGAGGGAGAGAGTCATATGAGAGCATTAACATCAGCATTAACGTCACACTAATGGTGTGGTCCATGCTAAAGTGATCATGTCTTAGTCCCTGCAAATCCCTACAGCCGCCACAGTAAGAACTTTGAAGGGTCCTTTTCTGTAAGTAAGAGAAACTTATACTAAGTGCACTTCAATGCCAAGCCAGTTTGACTGTTGCACAATCACAGTTATTTCATCTACGAGAATGCTATAGCAATTTGTAAAATGTTCTCAAGTCCACAAGCACAGTGTGCATTAGGAATCTACAACACCTGATTACGTAATGGTTTGTTCAGTTTTTAAAGGAATACTCCGACATCTTTCAATCCATATCCACAATCCGTAGCTCCCGACCAATCAGCTAGCAACCTAGAAGATGCATTGGTGGTCAGAAGTGAGTCTGGCTAGTGAGGGCATACGAGGAGATTTGCGACAGGTTGCTTAAAATAAACCAGTATGTCATGTGACGTCACACGAGCAGCTCATATTCTCATGATTTTCTGCCTCCAAAGCTACAGCGAAGACAAACAACCTTCTCATCACCAGAGTTAATCCAATCTAAGTAGAAAACTATACCAATTAGCTAGCTGATACTAGCTAGAACTCGTTGTTATGGTTACAGTGAGCCACATTCATGCTATTTTCAGGAGATCGCGAGTTTATATCCCGACGATGCAACAAGCCATTTGTAGCGGGGAGTCAAGAAAGGAAAATTGGCCGTGCTCTCACTCCCATGTCAATCAGCACATGAGCTCATGTATACGGAAGAGGGCAGATAGCGCTTTCCTCCGAGTGTGTTATGCTGTCCTGTGACAGAGCAATTATGTGGAGGTTGGCTTTGCATGTATTGGAGGAAACATATGTTAGCCCTATCCTCCCCACTTGGTAGCTGTCATGTGATGGGGTGAGGTAGCTTGTGGGTGGGAACTGGCAAGATGAAATTGGGGAGAAAACGAGGGGAAAAAATGATAACAATCTAAATAAAACATAATATAAGGAAAGGTTTTGCTAAGATGTTTTTCTTGGCTGTCTCATTTGCATTACATAGCCATGTATTTTAAAAATGAAAAAGTACCCAATAAGTGACTTCCATATACTATAAGTGAGTGCGAAGCAAACACATGATGAAATTTGTGTATCATGCAGATGCAAAGGATTTGAATTAGGCTGAAAGTGCTGGAGTATTCCTTTAAAAGGGTTTACTGGGAATATTTATGTGTGTGTTTGTGTGTTACTCACGGCACTCGGGCATCATGCACTTCTCCACTTGCTCCAGCTGTTCTGTACACTGGCCGGGCAGCGCTGGGGTCTTCAACATGCGCCGCCGCACATGCATTCCCACCCCACACGACACACTGCAGTGACCCCAGTCAGACCACTCTGATACCATACAGGCCAAGGCATCTACACGCAAAAACATACACACATTACTAATACATCATAAACCAGTTTCCCCTGTATTCTTTTCTCCTGACCTTCTCTGAGGTATTTGGCTAATTTCCGCTGAACAGTCGGTGGTCGTTTTGTCTGACGTGCAACAGCAATTTCATACACGAGCTAGGAAAAAAAAAGAAAAAAAAAAAACGACGAAAGCTAATAAAGACACCAGCAAGAAAATAACAAATCAATAAAACATTACAGACCTGAAACAACACAGTTACTCACTGTCAGGTTTTTAAATCAGAAGCAGTCAAGTGATTCTGGCTCACAGCGAGATAGTTAATAATTTGCTCGACTGCAGGAGGGATTGGGAAGCAGTGTGCCGAGGTGACTGAGGCTGTGGCGGTCAGTAAGGGTGGACGTATCAGTGTTCAGTTTATGGTGAAAGTGATGGACATTTCTAGAGAACACCACACTGGATTGACCTGTAAACATAGTTATAACCATTCTTCTTCACATTCAGGACTCATGAAAGATATCTGGACACCGAACCTCTCTGCGCTATTCTGCACCCTGGGCAAAATTTCAGTTCTCTTCCCAACCTCTTTCCAGACACTCCACAGTTCTTGCCTTGTCCTTAATAAGACCTTTCTGACACTGATGTGTTTTTCTATGTATGGTTTTCTTGGTAAACACTGAACATCATTAACCGTTTCATGAAAAGATAACTGAATTATGCGTCATTTAAGGAATAAAATACTTGGTGGTTTGTTGTTACAGGAAAATAATCAATGAGAACGTCCCAAAAGTGTTTAATTCCTCAATTTGCCACGAATTACATTTTTTATTTATTAAAGAATGACATCTCATAGTTTTGAATCCTTTTATAGTTATGTTTAAATTAGCGCTAGTTATCGCTTATGTTATAGCAGCTATAAACACTCCTTCCCTCACCAGCCTCCCCTCCAATTTGCAGCTTGTTATTGAGAATAAGACTTTCCCATGCTGCTTCACCTCTAAGAACTGAAACTAGGCAGACGGTTAAATAAACATCTCCTTACAGAAAGCTTTACTAGAACAATGTTTTTAACATTTTTCATAGTTAAATAACAACACTACTTAAAAATCTGTTTAGTCTTATATTATGAGGCGTGTCCACTAGACAAATGAAAAGAATTGTTACTATACTGTAGAAATGGTAACAGAATGAGTGTGAGATCATTACTATAAGCCTGTGATTCGAATTACATTCAGAACTACCGTCAGAGATGCCATAGTAAATTAAACAACACCTTCTGACCTATCAGAATCGAGAATTCATCATGCTTCACAACGCATCATCTTTCCCAAGTCTCCCGAATTGAGTACCTGGAAATGAGTACGTATAAGTTCCATATTCATTCAGTATTTCTAAACCTGCACAAGAACCCTGCATTCCTGCAACTTCATCCATCTCCCTAATGAAAACCAAAACACTGCTGTGCTGCTGTACAATTTTTACATCAAATTGCTTGTGATGGTTTGCTTCACAAGTTCTGAAAATGAAAACTAAACAATCACAACTGTCTGAAACACAAAAAACAAAATAATTATAGTTACTATTACAAATAGAGAAAGGCATCATTAAATAGACAGCCTCTTGGTTTTCCTTGAAGCAAAATCAATACCAGAAATGAAAAGACTGTGCTTTGCAAACACAGGGATTGGATCTCCTCGTCTTGAAGATGAGCTGGTCTTCGGCACGGACTTTATTCTGGCTTCCTTTATACACGGATTTGTTGTTAAAAAAAAAAAACTACTCTCACCAGCCACTCTAATAAGAACACCTGCACCCCAGCTCATTCATGCAATTATCCAGTTAGCCAATCATGTGACAGCAGTGCAAGGCATAAAATCATGCAGATACAGGACAAGAGCGTCGGTTAATTTTCACATCAGACATCAGAACAGGGGAAAGATATCGGTGCCGGACGAGCCGAGGACGAGATGGGAAGGCTGCGGTAACTCAAATGAGCACTCTTTACAACTGTGATGAGCAGAAAAGCATCTCAGAATGCACAACAACTTGTGTTGAACCTTGAGGTGGATGTTCTACAAGAGCAGAAGACCACATCAGGTTCAACTCCTGTCAAATATGCTGAACCCTGAAGAGGGCTCTATTTGATAGTATGGTCTTTGTCCCAAGCATCAGTCACATCATAATTGGTTAGTTATGCTAAATTATACTGGAGAGACTAAGGACACTGAGTCCCTGTCTGATTTTGTTCCCACCACTTTTTTTTTACAAGTGAAGTGCATAAAAATCTTATAGCCGGCAGCAGATACAGATCGAAACAGTTTCCAAAATGTAATTAAAGTTCTATTTAGACAGTGTTATTGTCACAGGGAAGTGTCTGTAATGTTGGTGTGGTGGTGGCTAGTGATGGTAGTGTGGGTTCCTACATATAAAACACAATCCCCCCCACACCAAACCACCAACCCCCTCCCACAGACCTACCCCGCCCTGTTTATCCACTGCCGTCTCTAGACATCACCCTGTTTAAACGGCCACGTTTAATGACAAACATTACAATTCAGGACGTCTATGCATTCAAGGGCATCTCTGCACTAACGTCAGTTAGAGAGACAAGTGTTGTTTTTTTAGCACAGCAGCATGGCTGAGTGTCTTTTAGATAAAGCATGTGTTGAGATAAGCAAGAAGGAGTGGCGTTTTGCTGAGCGCAGATTCAAATAGATGGGAAACAACAAGGCATTTATACAGCCAAGTAATATAACTGCGTTAAGAGCTTTTCACACCGAAGGCTACAATCGCTTGTCCCCCGTTCGTTTTAAATGAGAGGCGGACAGAGTAGCGAGAGTGCTGAACCCTGAAAAAACATCATGAGAGTTCAAGCTTGGCTAGCAAGCTCAGTTGGAAAAAGGGCAAAAAGAAAACAACATATGGTGTGGTTAATGTTCTCAGATTTTAGAGAAACTCTACCCTGAACTACAGTAATATGTTGATGCTGAAATATTTGTGATGTGCGTAGTGATTCTGGTGTTAATTTGTTGGTCATACTCACTGCACTCAGGCATCATGCACTTCTCCACCTCCTCCAGCTCGACTCGGCATTGAGAGCCATCAGACGCGGGCATCTTCATCATCCTCGCCCTCTTCTTCATCCCTACTCCGCAGCTCATGCTGCACGGCTCCCAGTCTGCCCACTCTGTCATGATACAGCTACTGGGGGCTAGTGTATGCAACACACACACACACACACCACAACACAGGAACACACTTTTAGTCACCAAGTACACGATATATGAGTCATTTTTCTTCTTTCTACATTCATTCCAGTGATATGAAGTATAAAATGTAAATACAAATATCCAGTAAAAGCATAAAGCCGTGTCTAGTGATTAGCATGTACGATTACGTTATAAACATCAGCCTTCTGCACTGTTGGTGTGTTTCTACTGATTACAGGTTTCAGTTGTGTAGGATGGGGTGAGGGATGTGTGTAGGAAGAGCGATCATTAACGACAGCCTGAGGAAAGAAACTGCTCAGGTGATGTTGAGTTTCAGGTTCATGGAGTACACACTTGGAGATTTGCTAGGATTTATGTTACTTGATGAGATATTTTATGATGAGAATGTTGTTGTAATGGCATTTCTACTTAAGTGTACACTAAACTAATACTTCCTAATTTTATGTAATTTTCATTTACAGTGTTGTGATTACTGATATATATATATATATATATATATATATATATATATATATATATATATATATATATATATATATATATATATATAAAACACTGTCTTGGGATTTAGATTTATTCTATTTATAAAACTATTATTAGTTATTTGCAAAACGTTCAGTAGATATGAATGTCAATAGCAGTAAAACTACTGGCCTTATCTCTGCTTATGATCATTTCTATTTAAACTACAGCCCACTGCTTTGTTGACAGTTTCCCTACATTCACACTAACAAGCAATAAAGCGACATTCGTTTTCTACGTACGTACGCGAAACGGAGACGCGATTTCAACAAGAGCGACAGATGACAACAAGTGACAAAGATACAACACGACAACCAACCTGAAAAACTCCTTTGACCAATCCTATGGCGTGTGGTGCGAAGTATTTAGCTCCCATTTACTTACCTATAAATGGAAGAAAAACTTACGGCTCTGGTTTCGTCTTTTCCTGTCATACATGACCTCTCTATACAGTGTATAGAGACGTTACGAAGAAAAATAAAGGTTGGAAGGAAGTAGCAGAGATTGTTGCCGCCTCTCTTGAGTGTACGTAGCTTGCATTACTAATCTGCCAACGAAAGCTAGTGTAAATCCTAGTGCACATAAGTGATGTGTATAAGTCATATACTGGTCTGTAGGTTATGTATTTCTCATGGGAACGCAAATTATACAAAAAATTGTATAAAATTGTAGAAAATTGGCTAAGTATAGGCAAACTTAGTCTAGAATGTATTTATTTATTCAGTTTATAATAAATTGGGGAGAAAGTGAAAACGCTTATTGGTGGGACCAGTGAGAATCTGGCAACCCTACCTATCATAGTAGCTAGCAACAGCAGTTAATTAAGCCTAGCATATCTCTACGTTTCTCGGCATTACTTATATCTCTGGATTGCTTAATCAAGTGTAATTATCAACCAATTATGTGTAAAGATGTCTGATTATTTAAAAATCAGCTTATGACTGACAACAATATGTACTTCATAGAGTATCTGTTTTGAAATATGGTGGGTTGAGGTTTAGTAGTAGTTTTTTTCTATTGAATATTCTACGTTTTGAAGTTTTAAGTGAGAGAGAAACTCAAAACAAATACTTCATTTCAGTTTGTACTTAATCAAACTTTACTCCTCACACACACACACACGCAACAGCATCCTGACTCACAGCAGTCGTCGTTGACCACACACTTCTCCGTTTCCTCCGTGGGCTCCCTGCAGCTCGAGCCGTCCTCGGGAAACACTTTAATGTAGCGCTCTCTGGATCTCATGCCCATCCCGCACGTCGCGCTGCACGGAGACCAGCTGATCCACTCGGACAGCATGCACGGAGACGCCTCTGCACGACAGCACACATGTTTGCTTACTGCTCCGTAAAGGTCACAAGGTCTTGTACACATCCACAGGAAAGCCTGAGGCAAAACTTGTCTATCAGAAAAGATAAAGGAGAAATGACTAATTCATAATGCAGAAAACATGCACTGAAAAAAAAAAAAAACCCAGGGCCTGTCTGACAGCGTGCCACTGCAGGATTGTTAGGCACACGGATTAGAAATCTTCTGAGTAATGATGCACAATGTGTACACATGAGATTCACAACAGATACAGCAATTGTTCAAACTTTTCAAAGATTTTCACAACACAAGTCCATGCATCATCGCAAACACGTGTCATTATCTGGACACAACAAACCAATGCACTGTGCGTTATCATTTTCACATTAGCCTAATTGTAATAAGCCTATTTGTTGGTCTTTTTAAGGTATACATAGTGTAGTATTCTGGCAATTACATGGAATATGTAGAATGTACAGTGGCCAATTACTGTTAGGTAGGAGCTAATAAAAGCAGAAATTAGTGTTATTATAACAGCAGTGATAAAAAATCTACACATAAATGGATTTGAGTTTAATTAGACTTTCGCACTCGCTTCTTATTTTTGCAGCGAAACCCAGCAGCCTTCATTGTGTTTTTTTTGTCTGAAAAGTGTCTCTAACGTAATATGTGCTGCTTTCTTTAATGACATACAAACATTTAATTTTGTGCTAGAAAACTAATGTTTGGGAATCGAAAATGTTTTTTTTTTTGTATCGACTTGATAATGTAGAAATCATAAAATAAAAAATCTATAACAAAGTTTGTACTAAAAAAAAATAGGGTGCCTAAAACTTTTGCACAGTACTGTAGAAAAGTATTATAGCAAAGACTTTTCAGCTCTAATGGGCAACACTAATGGGACAAATACTAAACTAGACTGTGCTACGGTCTCAAATCGTTTTCTTAAAATCTAGAGCGTTTGATAGTCAGGAACGACACATTCTCCAGTAACTCTGGTAACTTTGTACTTATGTGCCATATTAACACGTTTTCAAGACCTAGCGCCCATGGTAGATGTAATAGATTATGTAATTTGGGAACTATTCTTGGAGATTGGCGTGTGTGATACTGAACAGCATTTCCCACTCTCTCACTCTCCTCAAGCACAGACGCTCAAAATGTGTAGAAATCTTAGCACTGAAAAACTACAATGCATAAGATATATATATATATATATATATATATGCATTACAACAGCTATGCAGCTTTACAGGTGAGAAAATAAACCACTCTTAACACACTGATGGACACCATATCAATCCTGCTGCTTCTTTCTATTTCCTTCTTTGCTTCGCTCCTTTACAACCCATCAACCACAAAACACACTCACTTTATCTCCATGCAGGCTTTCCCAATTAGCCCCAAAGCAGGAGCTTGTAAATAGATTTCTCACCAGACAGAATGAATGAACTTTGGCCAATTCTCAATAGATTTCCCCATACTGCAGCCTTGTGGGACTGATTGGCAAGCTGCGTTAATGAAGCACAACTAAGCGAATCATTAATAAGAGATGTAAATTAATAATGCCTTGCTGAAGGGGGACTCCAGCGGCAGCCACACCGGCCCCAATGCCGGTCATGAATCAATATGACCAGCTAACGGACCATTAAATAAAAACAAAGCAGCACAGCTTGCAGTGTTAATCGATGGAGAGCTTCAGAGGGAAAACTAAAGCCTGCAATGACTGGAACAGGACACAGAGGAGAGGCTAGAACAATGAGGACAAATAGCTGGGTCAAAGGACAGATCGAGTTAAATATACATGCAGCAAGAATAACAAAAATGGTTCTGGAACTTCCATAGGTTGTAAAGCCATTGATGGGAATTTGTGTGTTTGTGTCTATGGCTAACGACTGAGTTTACCGAGTATTTGTAATAAGAAGTCATATCTTCTAAACATGTCATGCTTATGATGAAATCCACATTACCCATCAGCCCCAGCATGTCACATGTCCCACTGATCACTCACACCTAATTGTCAAGCTTTAGTTCTTGTCGTGTTCATGTGTTGTCGTGTGTCCTACAGCCGCTCTCGCAGTCCGCGTGTTTTTGCCTTGTGTCCATTGTTACGTTTATGGTTCTTGTTTTCACAGTTTTGGTTGTTTGTTTTGCACTTTATTCAATAAAAATCTGCGCTTGCATCCGCCGCCTTCTACCGTCCCTGACACTATGTTGCAGAGTTTTTCCCTGTTTCAGTAAAAATTCTAAAAACAACAATGCTTCTGGTGCCTTAATTTAAGACAAAGCCACTTATTTTTATTATGCTGTTTGAAGAAATTGTGTCTTATTGTAAGCTTTTTTATTTCATTTTATTTATTTATTTATTTTTGCTAATGATTAATCTTAGATTAAGGGATAAATTCTTAAAGTCTGCTTAATCAAGAGACCAAAATACTCATTTTAAGTAAGTCTATATTGAATAACTGAGTTTTCATTGCTTGTAACAAGCACAACTTGCTTAAATCTTGGCATTTTTGTCTAGTTTTAAAATCGCATTTTTAGTGACTAGATATTTATGCTATTTTCAAGAATTCTTACCAAGTCAGTTTTGCTTACCCCATTGCCCCCCCCCACCCCCCACCCCAAAGTCGTACTCATAATCAGTCAGCTAGCTAGCGTGAGCAAACCTGACAGGATTACTTGGAGGATTTCCATGCCATTTTCATAAAAATATATAATTTTGGCTGCTAATCAGCTGGATAAAATTCTGAGCTAAGTTGACATGATTACTGAGAGGAATTAATGGTTGTACTTAACATTAAAAATCTCTACGAATGATAGTTTGCTAAGATGACCGAATTTCTGTGAAGATTTTCAGGTCCTATTAAAAAAAAAAGACTTTTTACTGCCAATGCTAGTCAGCTAGCTAACAAGAAATAACCAGAGAGGAGTTCTGAGGGAATTTTCAGGTCATAATTATAAATGTTAATAATCTCTACTAATACTATTGTCAGCTAGCTAACATGAGCCAACTTGACAGGACAATTGAGAGGAATGTTTTAAGTCATATTCATAATCTCCAGTAATGCTAGTCAGCTAGCTAGCATGAACCAACCTGACAGGATTACTGAGAAGATTTTCAATTCATATTTCTAAAATGTTATTCATCTAGTCTAATGCTAGTAAGATAGCTAACACGAACTAAGGTGACAATTTCTGAAAGGAGTTTAAGTCCTTTTCATATTACCCACTAATGGTAGTCTGCTAGCTAACAAGAGCTAACTTGACAGGCGTTTTAAGGGGATTTTTAGGTCATATTTTCAGTTTTTACTGCTTAACTGATAATCAGTTAACAAACATCAGCAAACCCTCTATATTTTTGCTAACAGTTTACTAACATGAACTACAGTAAACTGACAAGATTACTCACAGGATTGTCAAGTCATATTCACAAATGTTAAATATCTCTTTTAATGATAGTCAGCTAGCAAACGTGCTAACCTGACAGGAGTTTTGAGGGGATTTTCAAGTCATATTTATAAATGTTCATAATCTTCCCTGCTAACATTAGTCAACTAGCTAACATGAAGCTGACAGGATTTTTAAGAGGAATTTTTAAAAGCCATATTCATAAACAATGCAAGTACACTGAAAGGATTTCTTAAACAAACATTAATCTCTACCTGTGCTTGTCAGCTAGCTAGCATGAGCTAACTGGACAGAATTGCTGAGAGAATTTTGAGAGAAATTTGCGAGTTAACATGAGTAAAACCTCTGAGAGGACATTTATGAATATTTAACATCGTATTTACAAATGTTAATAATCTTCAATGCTAATGCTAGTCAGCTATTTCATGTGACAGGATCTCCTTATTCCAGATATGACCTAAACCAGTTAATATCCTGATGTTGGGATATGTAAAGAAGTATTCCATGCCTATAAAAGCTTTTTTTAAATTTCAGAAATACTGTGTCCACTTTAGAGTGATAGCATTTGAACTATTTGAACTCAAAGTGTTTGGAATATAAAACTTAATTACTTTTTAATACTCTCTATAAATATACTTTTCACTGAAAAATTGTATTGGTTTCTGGCAGAAACTTTGGTCCAGCTACATATAGAGTACTTTGAATAAGTATTGACCCCCATTGAACGTTTGCAGATTTTGTAGTGTTACAACTTGGATATGAAATTGCCTAGGGATTATACATCATGTGTCTAATAATATTGAAGTGTGTGTGTGTGTGTGTGTGTGTGTGTGTACTTGAATATAAAAAAACGGAAAAGTAGTAACTGCAATTTCTATATTATCTCTAATGATTTTCCAATTCATATTTAATTCCATTGTGGCTTTCCGATGAGTCACTATTATTAAATCTGTTAATTTGCCTCTGTAAAATTGAACAAATCCCCTCTGATTTTGCAATCAGCTGCATCAAATAAGCTGTTTTTGCTCTTCACAACTCAGCAGCTACCCCATTTTATCTCCTCAGAAAAGCAGAAACACAGAGAGAAATACACACTGGCTGCATTAATGTGATCCATACTGTCGTACGCTATATCTCTGGCAAGGTTCATTCAGCTAAGGTGAAAACTTCTCATCAATTCCTGCAAACGATACACTAATCCTACAAACAGGTTCAGAGTTTCTTCATCCACAAGATGGAAATCAATTCTCTACACTGGAGTGGGAGGATAATCCACAACTTACTGTCAACACTCAAGATCAGATAAGATCAGCTGAATCCAGAACAAACCAGGACCTTTTTTTTTTAAAAAAAAAAAAATCTTTTTACCTCAAGAAAACAAAGTGTTATGAGATTTAAAGTGTGTACCAAATCCAAACTTTTAAACTTTTACCTCAGTAAAACCTTTTGACATCTTTGTATCAGTACAAGAAGAATGACTCAATTTAAAGTTTTCTATACCTTTACCGTAATAAAACAAGATTGACTCAAAGTTTTTGATATCTTCATTTTAAACTGTATGAACCCAATCTAAAGTTACACCAATGGAGAGTCTCCTGTAAAGCTTTTTTTTTTGTTTTGTTTCTCTCTTCTCCTCTTGTCTCGTCTCGTCTCCTCTTTTCATGTACGCTGAGATTTTTAATGTGCACACCTGACGTGTAACACGCTACACACTTCAGACTCTGCAATGGGAATATGATACACATTCAACCTGCTGTCTGTGGTTTGCTCTAACCAGGATCTTTCCATATATTGACTTCAGCAAAACTAATGTGTCCTAATATAAAGTCAATCTCCATCCACGTTGCACATAAAAAACTTCTTTTGTATTCTCAACTCTGATTACAGATCTACATCACCTTCGGCTGAGAACAACGCACAATGTTCTGAAATTTTGACTCTGAATTTTTTTCAGCCCTGCAACAAAAATCAATTTTTTCATATTGTTTCACATAGTGCAGTTAATTATTAATGGTGTTTAATAGGAGAAACAGTTTTCAGCAACCTCAAAAATAAGTGATAATGGTCAAGTTTTCGCTGTTAACAACAATAGAGCAAGAGCTTCTTTTCTAGGTCCCCATTTTCCAGTGATGTCATATTAGAAATAGTGGAGAAAGCAAAGTTGGAACTCCCAGAATGCAATGCACCTGAACAATGTAGTTGCCCTGAGTTACGGCAGAAACGCGACTCTAGTTAGCGATCTTTGAGGTCATGAGCACAATGATGCTGATGTTGGTATCAAGTTTAAGCTTTGAAAACTAATCTGTTTAAGCAGAGTGTACACATGATGAGGTAAAAGAGCTGGACAGGGTAAACAGTTAAAGTGCTGCTGCATCACTTTCTATAAATCCAGGTGAAGCAGGGGCTGCGTCTGAACACCCCTACTATACAGTAGGCGAAAAGCAGTATGCCAAAGGAGTAGTATGTCTGATCTTTCAGTATTTATAAAACAGTAGGCGAGACATACCGGGTGACCTACTGCTTCCGCTGAGATTCTGCAGTATGGAACCACTGGTCACTGTGGATATTGCGCTATCCCATAAGGCAACGGGACTGACACATGACAATTCCAACTTGGCGGATGTAGTACGTCCGGATTGTATTCATGCTTACCACTTACAGTGCTGTGAAATATATCTCATATTAAATTGCTTCAGATCTTCAAACGAAATACAACATAAAACAAAGGCAACCTGACTAAACACACAATACAGTTTTTATTTATGTATTTATTTATTGAAGCAAAAAAAAAAAAGTTATCCAACACCTATCATCAATGATAAAAAAAAAACGTATTGCCCCCTTAAACTTAAAATCTGGTTGTGACACCTTTAGCAGCAATAGCCCCAACCAAACGCTTCTGATAACTGGAGATCAGTCTTTCACTTACTTCTAGGACTAGGACTTACTCCTATGCTTTGGATCATTGTCTTGCTGCATAATCCAGTTGTGCTTGAGTTTCAACTTACGGACTGAAGACTGGACATTCTCCTTTAGGATTTTCTGGTAGAGAGCAGAATTTATGTTTCCCTCAATTATTGCAAGCTGCCCAGGCCCTGAAGCAGCAAAGCATCCCCACACCATCACACTTCCACCACCATGCTTGACCCATAGGTATGATGTTATTTTTGTGAAATTCCGTTTGGTTTATGCCAGATGTAACGAGACCCCTGTCTTCCAAACAGTTCCACTTTCGACTCATCAATCCACAGAACATTCTCCCAAAAGGTTTGAGGATTGTTTGTGTTTTCGCAAATTTCAGACGAGGCTTTATGATCTTCTGGGTTAGCAGTGGTTTTCGCCTCGCCACTCTTCCATGGATGCCATTTTTGCCCAGTGTCTTTCAGATAGTGGAGTCATGAACAGTGACCTTTATTGATGCAAGAGAAGCCTGTAGTTCCTTTGATGTTGTCCTTGGCTCTTTTGTCACTTGCTGGATGAGTAGTTGCTGTGCTCTTTGAGGAATTTTGGAAGGTCGGCCACTTCTGGGAAGGTTCACTACTGTGCTGAGTTTTTTTCCATTTGGAGATAATGGTTCTCTCTGTGGTCCTTAGGAGTCCCAGAGCCTTTGAAATAGCTTTGTAACCCTTCCCAAACTGATGTATTTCAATAACCTTCTTCCTCATCATCTCTGGAATTTCAACATTGCCATAGTGTGTTACTGGGTAAGACCTTTTAACCAATTTCATGCTGTTGAAAAAGTTTTATTTAAGTGTTGATTTGACTGAACAGGGCTTGCAGAAATCAGGCCTGGTTGCATCTAGTCCAGCTGAACCCCATTTTGAATGCAGTTTCATGGATTTGGGAAATTACGGGGGCAAATACATTTTCACACAGGCCCAGCTGGTATTGGACAACTTTTTTGCTTCAAATAACTATCATTTAAAACTGTGTTTTGTGTTTACTCGGGTTGCCTTTGTTTTATCTTAGATTTCTGAAACAATTTAGTATGAGATATCCACAAAAACCGAAGAAATCAGGATGGGAATTACTTTTCCACAGCACTGTATACTGATCGGTACATGCTGTATCAACGGCCGAGCAGTAGGTACTGAATGGAATGCAGTAGGTACTGTCACAGTATGTGATTTCAGACGCAGCCAAGGTCTAATTCCCACTGGTGTAAATATCAGGTAGTTAAACAGCATTGTGGGTAATGTAGGAAACTGCTAACCAAAGTGACAATTGAAAAACATTTCAGTCCAAAAGTCTGAGACCACCAGTGACAATGCTTCTATTTTGCATTCTTTTCTAATACAAAAAAAAAAAAAATACAATTCATTTTCATTACAAATTATATTATTGACAACAACTTGAGTGAAAAGTAAGATCTTTGAAATATTTACATGAATTTCAGAGTTTGAGTATTTGGTGCGTCCCCTTTTTGCTTTAATGACAGCTTGCGCTCGAGCTGGCATGGACTCCACACGTTGGTGTGAAACTTTACGATCCATTTTAGATCAAATCCACTGGAGTGTCGTCTTAACACATGCTTCAATAGAAGAGACTACGCATGAGGGAAATCTGACCTTTTATACAAAGCAGTTAACATGGCCAATATCACACATTTGCTGACATTTAAATAGGGAACTAGAAATAGTGCAGAATCATGAATATTGAACATGCAAGATATTGAACATTTACTTTCTTTGCTTTAAATATTTCGAAATTCTAAAACCTTCTGTCTTTATTTCTAAATTTAAATGAAGAAAAATAATTCGTAGATTTTCAATGTGCTCTCCGATTTTTGGACTCCACTGTAATTGTTACAACTGTTTTAATGGAGGTGCTCAAATAACACTTTTTTTCAGGTTGCTCTCGCTCCTGCACATGCATGTTTCACGTTTCTCCATAACGAACATACATCTTATATGGTATACATTAAGACTTGAAAAATTAAAAACTGAACTGCTTTTCTTCTTACTATTATTACTATTATTACATTACTACAGCAATGATTAATTACCTCCGAAATATGACAAAACTTCCTGTCCTGTTCTCTCTTCATCTGTGTGTAACAGTGTGTGGTGTAGGAAGATGACTCAGCCTCACAGACTTCGCTTTAGTGCCCTGAACACTTGACTCAGTGTGTGTGTGTGTGTGTGTGTGTGTGTGTGTGTGTGTGTGTGTGTGTGTGTGTGTGCGCGAGTGCTTGTTTAACCTGAACTCACCCTCTTCTCTACAGCCAGGTGCCATACAGGGCTCGAAGTCCTGCGTGTGAGGGCACGGCACACCGGCGTCAAGCTGAGCCTTCAGCATCCTCTGCCTCATGCGTAGTCCCTTTGAACACGTGGACGAGCTGCACGCCGACCACGGAGACCAGCTGGAGTAGATACACGTCTCTGGAGTGCTGTCTCCTGTGGCTGGTAGAGACAGAAAAGTGACTTATTACTTAAAGATGTAGCTAAATAAAAGTGGTTGTGTGGACATGCCAATTTACGTTTTGCATTTAACATGCAGAATATAAAGCGACTCTTATTTGGGACCGGCCCAAATAAAAGCGAACGGAAATAAGAGTCAACAGAATTTGGGGTTGTAGCCAATTTTCCACCAATCACAGTAACTAAATTACACAGGTCAGCAATGAATACTGCAAGTGAAGATTTCCAAACGCTTACTGAAGACTGTTTTGTTTTTTTTGCTTCCAAAAGTTGCTTTCCTTTTAACAAGGAAGTTGTAATGAAAGTGACCTAAATGAATATTTCTGATTAAAGATAATGAACAGCTCGGTATATATAATAAGTACAAAACTATTCTGGCTGTAGGCGTTTGATTAATGAGCAGTAAATGTGCTGGTGTCACTTGGATGACATAAATATAATTTGCACCCAACATACCATATGCAATTAGCAAGACGAATGCTTAATTATTAGCCTACTCGGACTGGGTAAACTTTTCCAATAGTAGTAAAAAAAAATGTTTTTGTTCTGTGATGACAGCAGAATCGAATCTAGCCTGTGCTGCCATGGGGTTTGTCTCAGGCCTTTTATTTCATTTCCCTTCATTTTGATCCTGCTGATGTGGCTCCGTGTCAGTTTCCTCGCTTTCAGCATTAGGGACTTTAAGCACTGATAGCTGTAGGGATGGATACAGGGACTTGAAATAAATATGAGACGCAGAAATCAAAGCGTAAGCAGAAAAAAACAAGTAAGGTTTGAAATTTTCTACAGAGAGACAGCGGCAAATAAATAAAAGAATGATATGACTTGCGGCTTGAGCTGTAACTTGCTGGGGAAATAAAAACTTCTAGAGTTCCTTTTCATTTTGACCCCGATATCATGCTCTGAACGTTAGCTGATATGTGATGCCGATTTGATACTGACATCCTCTTAATAACCAGTCTGTTCTGTGACGTGGCGTGATGCAAGTTCATTTGTGTTGAGCCAACATAACACCTGCCCACACGGTAAAATAGGCCAGTGGATTGGAAAACACAAGATCAAGAGGGGTGAATACTTATATAAAAGGTACATCCCTAATTATCTTTAAGTATTCTTAAATACCCTTAAGGGGCAGGTGAATAGCATTGACCAGTCAGCATTGACCAACAGCGAGTTGCTGTCGTGTGACAATTAAATCACATACGGAGCCTCGATGGTTTGAGTATGAAAACTATGTAATTATCTAAATAATGGATGACTCAAAGAATGTTTCAAGCATGAGATTCATACATTACTTCACAAATAATTAGCTTATAGAAGTATTTTAATGGCTCTGATTTAAGTGTAGCAGACTGAGATAGAGAAAAATGTTGAAGGTTTTGGAGGTTCTATTAATGTTTCAAGTTATTTATCTGAAAATTACACATAGGTCTATTGATCTATCTATTTATTTATTTACCTTTTTTAGTATACAAATTTGTAAACATGGAGTCACCCAAATAAAATTTTAATTGAACGCGAGAAAAATGACCTGTTCTGAATGCCAAGAATAATGAGCAGTGGCGGCTCAGTGGTTAAAGTCTCTGGGTTACTGATGAGAAGATCGAGGGTTGATCTTCCACTGCCACTGTTGGGCCCTTGAGCAAGGCCCTTAACCCTATCTGCTCCAAGGGTGTTGGATCATGGCTGACCCTGTGCTCTGACCTCAACTTCCTAACAATCTGGGATATGCGATGAAAAGGCTTCTTCTACATACTGCATTTACTACATCAAATTGAGGGTTTTTTAGAAAGTAAGGGACAGGAAGCAGCCAGTTAAATTTGCACATGCACAAAATAGCACAGTTTACTGTCACTGTGGCTGTGCGTGTAGCCGTCAATGCTTAAATTCCCTAATGACACCCATAAAAGCTTGTTGAGTAATGCCTCGTTCCTCATGGGGAAAACTTTAGCCTGTTAAACCTGCATGTGTCAGTGAGTTACAATCCAGGTCTATCTATTAGATGCTAGGTGTCTAAGACGCTCAGCAATATTCCCTTTTGTTTTCTCCAATTAGCTGACCGAACCTCAAGGTGGCATTTAGAAAAGTTTCTAAAAGGCCCCAACAACGATCCAACTCCAGGATTGTCTTTCATTCCTTTATCCCTCCGTTCCAAACAGCTGAATCATCCGGACAGCAACGGCACCTAATTTACAAGGGCTGCAAATTAGCACCGGAGTGGTTCCTGATCGTAAATCACGGCCGGTTGTGTGGGCTTATCGCGGCGAGAGACACCTCCGGAGGTTTACACAAGGAATCCTGCTAGCTGTCTTGTTAATTAAACTGTCCAGGAACTATCGGAATGGAGATAAGGAAGCGAGGCTCTACGCACCCTCCTCAGTCTCCTCCTGGGCTATGTCGGCCACGATATCGTCCACCGTGTCAGGAACCGTGTTGCACTGCTCTCCCTGAGGAATTGAGGAACACACAACATCATGGTTAGATCGCAATCTGTGGTAAACAAAAGCAGATCTGTCTGTGAGCCGAAAAGCCTCGTCTTCATTCCTACAGCTCCCCAAGCGCCATCACTCGTCCCAGTGGTGGGACAGACACAAAACATCTGTATTCTGAGAGATGGTGCTGAACGCCAGATCTGAAAAAGAGTAGCTGGGAAGAGAAGAGAAGAGAAGAGAAGAGTAACCAACCCCAGAATGGCCTAAATGCCTCTTTTGAACATTTGAATTTGTGAGTAATACCCGTATGATTTTCAGATGTTGATGTTATGCTCCGTGGTTGAACTTTCTAGAACAAATGAACTGTGCGTGACTCGGCAGTTCCAGCAGACTCCTTCAGCATGTAACAAGGCGCAGCTGCTCACGCTAATGTGCACAACGAATTAATCATCGCTTTAGCAATCGCAAAAAAAAAAAGAAGCATGGGAATAAAATAAAATCACAAAGCCAGAATAAAAAATTTTCCCGCACTTAACCCCTTATGTCCTATTCACTACTTAGCAATGGATGTGCCCTAGAATTTTATTATAAAATATATAACACATATTTTTTTTTAAAAATCACAATTATTAGTATAGACGCAACAATTCTATTAATATCTGACACACACAAATGTATAAAAGTAAATCTTGGCATTGGATCCAATTAAATTAGCATTATGGATATTTACTCATTTTAGTAAATAAAACTTTTTAGTTTGGCTCTTAAACTTAAAACATTCAGATTAAAACTGTCTGCTCAGCTCGAACCACATCTGCCTGGCTAACCTGTCCTCTAAATATCCGGCCATCGACTTAAATGCTAACCCTCTCGTAACTTTGACACAAAGTAAAAAACTACCTGATAATATTTTTTTTTTTCTTAACCTTAAAGCTACAGTGCGTAGGATTTTTATTTTGGCTAAAAATTAAAACAAAATGTGCCAAATGAGAAAATGATACACTAAAACATAATGATGCTGATGTGCTGTACAAAAAATTAGAATATCGTGGAAAAGTTCATTTTTTTTCCCGTAATTTAATTCAAAAAGTGGAACTTTTCATATATTCATTACACATAAAGTGAAATTTTTCAAGCCTTTTTTTGTTTTAATCTTGCTGATTATGGATTACAGCTCATGGAAATCAAAAATCCAGTATCTCGAAATATTAGAATAAAGAATTTATAATACAGAAATGTCGACCTAAAGAGCTCTAATCAGCTAATTAACTCAAAACACCTTTTTACTCAAAACACCGTTGCTCAGTGGTCCGAAGTCCTCTGTTCAGATGAAAGTAAATTTTGCATTTCATTTGGAAATCAAGGTCCCAGAGTCTGGAGGAAGAGTGGAGAGGCACAGAATCCAAGTTGCTTGAAGTCCAGTGTGAAGTTTCCACAGTCAGTGATGATTTGGGGTGCCATGTCATCTGCTGGTGTTGGTCCACTGTGTTTTCTCAAGTCGAGAGTCGATGCAGCGTCTACCAGGAGATGTTAGAGCACTTCTTGCTTCCATCTGCTGACAAGCTTTATGGAGATGCTGATTTCCTTTTCCAGCAGGACTTGGCACCTGCCCACAGAGCCAAAACTACTAGTAACTGGTTTGCTGACCATGGTATTACTGTGGTTGATTGACCAGCCAACTCGCCTGACCTGAATTTTGTCAAGAGGAAGAAGAGAGACACCAGACCCAACAATACAGACGAGCTGAAGGCCGTTATCAAAGCAACCTGGGCTTCCATAACACCTCAGCAGTGCCACAGGCTGATTGCCTCCATGCCACGCCGCATTGATGCAGTAATTCGTGCAAAAGGAGCCCTGACCAAGTATTGAGTGCATAAATTAACATACTTTTCAGAAGGTCGACATTTCTGTATTATAAATTCTTTATTCTAATATTTTGAAATACTGGATTTTTGATTTCCATGAGCTGTAAGCCGTAATCATCAAGATTAAAATGTGTAATGAATCTAGAATATATGAAAGTTTTTCCACTTTTTGAATTACATTACGGAAAAAAAAACGAACTTTTCCACGATATTCAAATTTTTTGAGATGCACCTATATATCGCCCAGACAATCCTATAAGAATAATCAGCAGTAATTCACAATCCTATCTGTTAGGTTCGAATTAGAGGGAAATTTCAAACACACGCTTCATTGGCCAGCTCAGGCACATTCAACAGCACCGTGCCTGAAAGTAGTACAGCCAAAGACTCAACCCCAAACTTCTGATAACTGAATGCAGATCAGCAGGCATTATACCAGCGAAAGCCTTTCCTCTTAAACTGTCTTCGAGCAAAGATAGCTCATGATAATCGACCCAAAACCTACTCGGCTAGCTTGCTACTATCGGCTTTGAGCCGTGTTACAAAACAAACAGACGCAGTTATACTGCGCAATGGGCTCATTACACTTCTGCGTTCTTCTTAATACTGCGCCTGTGTTTCTGGTTCGTTCTCTTCACTCTCTACATAATGGCAGTATTTTACAGTCTGTGTCTGCAAGAGCTCCTGAAGATGAATATCAGTTCCGGTTATCAGATTTGTAAGAAAGAATACTTACCTATTTTATATATAACTCATAACTACCTTATAGAAATAAGGAATAACAGCGAAAGAGACCTGCAGGACAAGTTGCTGTCTCACTATACTGACAGTGACGCCGAATGTAAACGCGAGAGCTGCACTATTTCAAAACGCAAATGCGTCACAGCATGTCGCATCTGCGAGATCACAATAAATCACAAAATAGCTGATATTAGAGCTAACTGGCAAACAATAGCACCTCAGATGGCACGATATCACTTCTTCTTTTCTGATATCGATCCCGAAACCCTGAGTCTCAGCCGAAATCGATACCCATTCCATATTTTTTCTTTAAAAATGACTGAGCTTTAAAGTGATATTTTTAAACGGAATGTTTAAAAATAAATAAATAAATAAATAAATAAATAATAACAATACAGGGAAAATACACAGCATAAAAACGAGACTTAAACAACACTGCAGATTTCATATAAAAATCAGTTACACTGCAAGTACAATAAATATAATAAAGTATAGAGCATAAATATATTACAATTAAATCACGTGTCTTTCTATGTAAACAATTACAGTAACAAAAAATGTTCCAAATCCAATCTTTTCCAATCTTTTCATACAGGATCTCCGATATCCGATCCACCATATTTTGCTGGTATCAGTGTGATATCCATCCTGGGTATCAGTTCGATGGCATCTCTAATTCGCACGCTAGCTAAAAAACAAGCTCTTGTTAAAAGAGAGAGGTTTTGAACAGAAGTAGTAGTAGAGTCTTCATATTTATTACTATTAGACACTAAAGTAAGCACCTTTCTGGCTATCCTCTCCACCAGCACTCGGGCCAGGGGTGTTATCGGGCCTCCTGAAGGGTCATAGAAGGGGCTCTGTGGGTGATCGAGGCTGGTGAGGGGCCGAATCCGCTCCTGAGGGACTGTTGGTTTGTTGGGGGACTAAGAGAGAGAGAGAGAGAGAGAGAGAGAGAGAGAGAGACAGACAGACAGTAAAGAAAAGGAGTGAGTCATTGCTGAATGCCATCTGCCAGGGGCTCCCACCTTTCATTTCCATCTGCATCGCTCATTCTCTGCGTAATATTCCCTCTCTGAGTGATTTATAGCGCTGCTTTCCTCCGAGCCTCCCCGAGAGTCACCTGTTCGCTCCAGTCGTTCCACACTAGCGACTTCACAGTGGGGTAAAAATCAAACGCCAACTGTTCTTGTTTGCTGAAGTTTTTACAAAGAGTTTTTGTCAATTTATTATTATTATTATTTTTTTTTTTAATGAAATCGATTCTGCACAGGCCATCGGCGTGTTCAAACAGGAAGGAAATGAGTGTCTCCATTTTTTCAGCAGGGGGCAGCGTGAGTGACGTCACACCGCGACGATCTGCGCGCATGTTTACAGCACTAACGTTTAAACAACGTATAAGCGGCTAAATAATACAAACACCAACAAACATTGCCTTACGATTGATTTACCTATCTGTTTCTGTCTCTCTCTCTCTCTCTCTTTCTCTCTCTCACTCACCCACTCCTTGTGTTCGCGTCTTTTAATGTCACTCAAGCCCTCTCTCTTTCCTCCTCTCTCGCCTTGCATTTTATTCCGGCTGTGTGTATATATATCCGTGAGCAATAAGCCAAGAGAAAATGTAAAGCAGCCGTGCACTTGTGTTAGGAAACAATACACCTGCACCTTGTCATTATAACCATAATAATCTGTCATAATGTAGACGAGCCGACACGACTGTTTGATTTCATGCTTGCTAAAACGTACTTTAAAACCTCAATAAAGAGATACAAAACACTTCCTGTACACCTGTTTATTTGGTTAAATTAATTCTGTAGTTTGTATATTTAGTAGTGAATGAACGCTGTTTGAATACGAATCACGTTTTTAAAAAATAATATTCACATACTTGAATGCTCTGGTCTATCTTTCATAAACTTATTGCCATTGTTCATTTTTACATACAGTAATATATCGATTTTCTAATCAAACGTGATATACAGTGCACTCAGCTGATTGTACAGTGCCATTGTATTATGTTATACCCCATGTAGTGAGCATATATAGTGAGGAAGAAGCCTTTTGGGATTCAGGGTAACTGTGTGTCGGAGAGGATTAAATAAAAGCCGTTGTTTTTCTGTGAAAGGAGGTTGAACATGGTGGAAGGAGGACTGACCTCGTAGCTGTGTCCGCTGTCTGTCCCGGCGTCCCACGGCAGCAGGTCTTTAGTGAGTCTCTGCACCCAGCCGCACTCAGCCGTGCACAGATCCTCAGCGCTCAGACCAACGTTCCAGTCAGGACTCGGGCCAAGCATGGACAAAAACGACATGAGGTGACGGGATCGGTCAACGGAGAACTCGGCCGAGGGAGCAGCACGACTGCAGGGGGGAGAGAGAGAGAGAGTGTGAGAGAGAGAGAGAGAGAGAGAGAGAGAGAAACCATGACAGACCAAGACAAAGAAGCAGAAAGGAAAGAAAATGATGGAGAGGAAAAGGGGTGGTAGATCCAAAAGACAAAAGTATATACAAAAGAGAAAGAGAAGATAGTGAGCAGAGAGAGAGAGAGAGAGAGAGAGAGAGAGAAAGAGAGAGAATGGAGACAGACCAAAACAAAGTGAGAAAAACACAGCGAAAGGAAATGATGAAAGAAGAGATATAAAAAAAAATTGATGAAACAAAATGAGGCCACAACAAAGAATGAGAGAAACAGAGAGGTGAATGGAGGGATGGAAAGAAAGCAGGACCAAGACCAAAAAAGGAGGGGAAAATGAGAGAAATAAAGAAAGGTGAAGAAGGAGACATGGAGAGGGAGAGAGATTAGGAGAAAAATGGTATAAAAAGAGAGGAGGAGAGAGAGAGAGAGAGTTCAGGACAAAAAGAAGTGAAAAAGAAAGTAGTAGAGACTAAAGAGAGATATGGGGGGGGTGAAAACAGAGAGAAGAAAGACAGACCAAGACAAAGAAAGAGATTGAGACAGAGGAAAAGACAAGGAACAAAAGAGTTGTTAAAAAAGAGACCAAGACAACAAAGGAAAGAAACAGGGAAAAAAGAGGTAAAGAGATACCAAAATAGGGGAGGGGAGGGGCTAGAGAGAGGCAGAGTCGAAGAAAGAGATGTAGAGAGAGGAGAAGCGGGAGAGATGGGGAGTCAGAAAAAGAGATGAAGAGAGAAAGAGACCAAGGCAACGTATGAGAAAAGGACACCGAGGAAGAGGAGTGACACAGAAGGAGACAGAATGAGAGGTGGAGTGATGAAGGGGAAGAGGAAGAGACAGACCTAGAAAATTAGATGAATAGAAATGAGAGCGGCAAGACAAAGAAAGAGTGAAATGGAGAGGGACAAATGGCAGGATGGGGGGAAAAATTAAAGGCCATGAAAAAGAAGAAAATAAACAGAAAGAAGGAACAGAGCAACACAAGAAAATAAGCACAGAAACAGGCGTAAATAGAGAGAAAGACAAAAAGAGAGAAAGACAGAGAGGAAGACTGCAAGAGAGGGATAGAGATGGAGTGATAAAGGGGAATGAATGCGGAAGAGGGAGAACAAGACAGAAAAGTTGAGGAAATGAAAGAAAGAGAGAAATAAAGAGGTGAATAGAGGGATGGAGGGAAAGAGGAACCATGAAATAAAAAGAGGAAAAAAATGGAGACACCAAGAGAAAGAAGGAGAGAAGCAGAAAGAAGTAACAGAGCAAGATAAATGGAGAGAGCAATCAAGACAAAAAGAGAGAAAGGTGATGAAATGGTAGCAGAATGGAATGATGGAGATAGAGGTAAAGAAAGATAGAGGAAATTAAATGAGGCCAAGACAAAAGAAGAGGTGAAATAGAGAGGTGAATGGAGGGATAGAGGGACCAAGATATAAAAAGAAAGAAAAATGAAAGACCAAGACAAAGAAAGAGAAAAGCAAAGAGAAGGAAATCAGCAGAAAGAAGTAACAGAGCAACACAAATGGAGAGAGTGACAATGAAGATATGATAGCAAAAGGGAATGAAATGAGGCCAAGACAAAAGAAGGAGTGAAATAGAGAGGTGAATGGAGGGATAGAGGGACCAAGATATAAAAACGAGAGAAAAATGAAAGACCAAGACAAAAGAAGGAGTGAAATAGAGAGGTGAATGGAGGGATAGAGGGAGCAAGATATAAAAAGAAAGAAAAATGAAAGACCAAGACAAAAGAAGGAGTGAAATAGAGAGGTGAATGGAGGGATAGAGGGACCAAGATATAAAAACGAGAGAAAAATGAAAGACCAAGACAAAAGAAGGAGTGAAATAGAGAGGTGAATGGAGGGATAGAGGGACCAAGATATAAAAACGAGAGAAAAATGAGAGACAAAGGCAATGAATGAAAGAGACAGAGGAATAAAAAGGAGAAAATAAATGAGATTTGTGTTTTGTAATAAGCGTGTCGCCGCATCAGCGAGCATTAAAATGAGAATCTTTTGTTGCGCTCTTTATCCGCAAGCCGAGGCGTGTTGTTCGGGGAGTTCAGGTCTTTATGTGAAAGCATGCTGCGTGTTTCTCTGATGCTGTCTGGGCGGCTGACCGTGCGCTCTCGTGTAATTTCCATTGAGATAGCGCTTTGTAAGGCGCCACAGATGGTAATTAATCACGTTAATTGTCCTGATTAGAAGCCCATCTCCAATGCAACTGTTGCCACTACAGCGGCGCGGGGCTGGGGCCTGGATTATGCAGCTCCTGACGCCATCGATTAACGAGCATAAAATATTCATCATCTGACTTCACCAAGCGACACTTCACACGCTAGGACTTCAAAACGAGACGCTTCTCTTTCAGTACAAACACACATTCACACACACACACACACACACACACACACACACACACACACACGCACACTCACATTTGCAGCTGTTTGATGAGTGTGAAGCGTCCATGCCGGCTGTAAAACCCCCATGTGGCCGGATGGCTAGTTCACACGCTTCCGAACACGACTAGCATGCCAAACACGATGGCGTGTAATAATTTAGCCCTCCACACACCTGAACGTGCTCCGGAGGCCCAGCGTGAATGCGTTAACTGATGTGTGCTTAAAGCAGAAGATCGTAGATTGAAGTGCACTTGGCAGGCAACGAGGGGAAATGCGTCGCTCATCAAAAGCAGAAGCCCGGCCTTTATCTCGCAAAATAAAAACACCACATAAAATATTAACAGCATCGTTAATGATGGGGGGGGGAATTCCACGTGGCCAGAAGGTGCCAGACACGAGCGCTTGCGGGAAAATCTGTCGGCCATACGGAGAAAGCCGCGCCTTCTGTCAGTGAGGCTGGGGATCTCACAGAGAGCAGAGAAACATTTCAGCGCAGAAAAAAAGAGAGAATTTACACTCTTTTCCTCTTTCGATCACCCAAGACGTGTTACAAGGCTAATGTAGCTAACAAGTAACGTCTCATACTGCACCCGGCTCTACTTTTTCAAAATGGATTACTGTTTACGCTGCAGTGCTGTTGATTTCTCGGATCTGATTGGTCGGAGAACGTGGACGAATTTTCTATGACAGCAGAATCCGAGGTTGATACGAATGCGCTCGTTCTAATACGTTATGGTTTCTATAGGGACTCGTACGGCGGACGCTCCACATAACCAGACACAAAAAAACGTTTTCTGCGAGGAGACACTCATTGAACGTTTTCGGAAGGAGTCTCCAGTGTCAGCGCTTTGTAACAGTCAGTAACATGCGATGCTAGAGAGAGAGAAAAGGGAGGCTGGTGAAGGAACGACCGTTTATAGCTGCTATAACGTAAACCATAACAGGAACTAACTTGTCTCTCGGATGTTCCACGACATTAAATGTGGCTATAAACTGATAGAAAGCATGACGCCATTTTTTAAATAAATAAAACATTGTAATTGTTGGCTGTAACTGCTGTGGTTTAAGAGGGATAAAACACTACAGCGCGTGCTGTTATAGGAAAATAATCAACTTCTGGATGGCAAAAGTGATCGTTGATCATTTTTCCGTAACAGCGCGACCGAGTGTTTCATCCATTACGTGTTTCATGTACTTTCTAAATTGTCTAGGAATCAGTAGCTCAAGATGCTGTGATGTGCAGAAATGTGTGATGTCTGTAACAGAGCTAAAAAATCAGCCAGACATAAACTGAGTCAGACGAGAAAGACCAAATTGGTTCGACCTGACAGGAAGGCTACGGCAATTAAAGGCGAATGACCACCCTGTACAACCGCGGTGAGCAGAAATGCATCTCAAAATGCACAGCACGTCGAAACTTGAGGCGGATGAGTAACAACAGCAGAAGACCTCTTTGGGTTTCGCTCCAAAAACAGGAATCTGAGGCTACAGTGTGTACAGGTTCACTGACACTATGCATCTGAAGACTGGAAAAACATCACCTGGTCTTTTTCCAATCTTCACCTGTCCAGCATCGGTGAGTCTGATCATCATTATTAGACTGTCACAGCACCTGGGATTGACTCAGCCCGTCTAGTCCGTTACGAGTTAATGCTTTTTGACTTACATTAGTGAAGAAAGATGTAACCAAGGAATTAACTAAAATCAGTTCTTGGTAATGACTCAGACTAAACACTAAGACGTGTTCATTACATTATTTGTACAGTTCAATCGGTGTGAAACATTTTCATGCTCAGTGATTATTTGTGAATTTGTTAATGGACTATAAAATGGACTGCAATGGACTACTAATGGTTTATGGCTCACTGGGGAAGGTTATGAGTGACGCAGCGACAGGAAGCAGAGCTGGAGATGGAGGTACTCACATATTGAGAGGCTGCCAGGCCGGCCACTGAGCTTTCGTCTTGATCACGGTCATCACGTCATCACCCTGTGTGTGAGAGAGAGAGAGAGAGAGAGAGAGAGAGAGGGAGAGAGGATATATTTAATCGTCAGGGGGTGTTTAAGATTGACATGTCTGTAGCAGAAAAGAAAGCAAGATGTCTCCTCCGTGTGCAAACGTCAGGCTACAGACACACACAGATGCTAAGCGCAGCACGGATGATGTGCTTGTCGTTTTACTGCAGATTCCTGGAGGTTTCCGTGACATTACAGAGGAAAGGAAACTCAGAACTCAGGACTGCAACTGAAATAGTTTTTGTGGATTTTTTTGAGCAGGTGAGCGGCACAAAGCAGCTCAAAATTAAAGTGAATGGAAATACAGACGAATCTAATGTGGAACTACACGGGACGCATTATCAAAAAAGATAGATAGATAGATAGATAGATACATAGATTGGTTGACGGATGGATGGATGGATGGATGGCAAGATGAACAGATAAACAGATATACTGTACATGGACAGATGGACAGACAGACAGACAAATAGATAGACAGACAAGCAGATAGATTTGATTGATTGAATGACTGAATGGACAGATAATTAAATAGATATAATCAACACAGACAGACAGACAGACAGACAGACAGACAGACAGACAGATAGATAGATAGATAGATAGATTTTATTGATTGATGGATAGATATAGATATACTGTACATGGACAGACACAGACAGACAGACAGACAGACAGATAGACAGACAGATAGACAGATAGATAGATAGATAGATTTTATTGATTGATGGATAGATATAGATATACTGTACATTTACAGACACAGACAGACAGACAGACAGATAGATAGATAGATAGATAGATAGATAGATAGATAGATAGATTTTATTGATTGATGGATAGATATAGATATACTGTACATGGACAGACAGACAGACAGACAGACAGACAGACAGATAGATAGATAGACAGATAGATAGATAGATAGATAGACAGATAGATAGATAGATAGATAGATAGATAGATGATAGGACGGATGGACAGATAGAATAAATAGATTTAGATGGGTGCGACATGGTAAAGACAACAGTTTTTTTTTTTTTTTTTTTACACCAAAAGGCATTCATTTTTGCATTCATTTAAATTTTTCTTTAGGGGTGCAAAATGATTGGTGAGGCAAGTTAGAACTTGTGAAAACAACTGAAGGAACTACTTACATATCCTCAATTATACACTTGAAGGGTGCCAGTAATTTATCCCTAACATCTATACTATGCTATACTATACTATAAACTCACCGTCCACTTTATTAGGAACACCTGTACATTTATGCAGTTATCTAATCAGCCATTCATGTGGCAGCAGCGCAGTGCAAAATAACCATTCGGATACAGGTCAGGAGCTCCAGGAAATGTTCACATCAAACATCAGAATGAAAAAAAAAAGTGTGATCTCTGTGATTGTGGCATGGTTGTTGGTGCCAGATGGGCCGGTTTGAGTGTTTCAGAAATCTCCTGGGATTTTGACACACAACAGTCTCTAGAGTTTACACAGAATAGTGCGGAAAAAACAAAAGACACTGAGTGAGCAACAGTTCCGTGGGTGGAAACACCGTGTTGATGAGAGAGATCAGAGGAGAATGACCAGACTGGTCTGAGCTGACAGGAAGTCTACAGTAACTCAAATAAGCACTCTTTACAACCGTGGTGAGCAGAAAAGCATCTCAGAACGCACAACACATCAAACCTTGAGGAGGATAAGCTACAACAGCAGAAGACCACATCAGGTTCCACTCCTGTCAGCCAAGAACAATAATCTGAGGCAATCATGGGCACAGACTCACCGAATCTGGGCAGTTGAAGACTGGAAAAAGACCAGGTGATGGTATAGTACAGGTGTTCCTAATAATGCTGAGTATATGTACTGTATATAGTAACATTAGAGCCACATCCTTCATTGTCACATACAGTGTATGCTCTTCAGATGATTATACACCGAATGTTAAAAGTAGTATTAAGGTGTGGAAATTTCTGGAATTTTGGGCCAGTAATGTTCATAAAAGACACAATGTTCTGCCCAAAACCTGACCACTCTCTCAGGAAAACCGCATTCTTAGTCTCAGGCTCTCGTCAGTCGGCTGACCAATTAACAGCTGGCTCGTGGTAATTAAGCAATCAGTCTCTGACCTGGCTGAACTGATGAATATGTTTCGGAGTAGCAGATGGCCATGCGCACAGAAGGAGATATTAATTCACGGTGAAACTCTCGCGAACCGCATCACCATCCAAACCTGATTTGGTTTCATTTGATGCAAAACACTGCATCAAAGATTGACACAAACATTACACAAAAATGACATTATGTACCGATCAGGATAAGTGCTGAATCTGAAATGTATGCATGCTTTACAGTACTGTAAAGATCTTGGATCTAACTCATGAGACATTTTAGGCAATAAGGAATCTCATGAATGATCCCTGGCATAGAAAACACAGGCAACTGCCAAAGACGACAACTCGCCAGCACCAGGATTAGGGTTAGGGTTAGGGTTATATAGGTGCTCGTTAAATGGAACAAGTGTGTGTTTGTGTGTGTGTGTGTGTGTGTGTGTGTGTGTGTGTGTGTGTGTGTGTGTGTGTGTGTTTGCCTTATTACACAACACTGCTTACTGCTTACTGGATGTGTGGAATATATACATAGAGAAACTATGCACACAGCCAGAAAGGTCAGGACCGCAATACCACTATATGACATGATAAAGAGATGCGTGTGCGTGTGTGTGTGCGTGTGTGTGTGTGTGTGTGTGTGTGTGTGTGTGAAGAGAGCGGAACAAACTTCAGCAGTAAAAACCACAAGAGATGAAATCCAAACTCTGTTATTATATTTACTTCACTGACTTTGCCTCAGGGAAGGCTACAAGGATCTTTATTTATTGATTTACTATTCGTTATTTGTAATAATAAAAGATTAATTTTTAAAAATTTTGTTTTTAATTTTATATTCCAGACAAGAGAATTCAAGTTTTTTTTTTTTCTGTTGTTGTTTTTTTTTTTTTTTTTTGGTCCTTGGAATAGTGTTTGGTCATTGGAAAGGGTAGAGGCAAGGAAAATAATGAAACAGGTCACAACATCTTAGTGTCCACATGTCATCTTGTCTTTTATCCTGACCAGGAATCACATGTAAAAAAATAAAATAAAATAATAATAATAATAATAATAATAATAATAATAATAATAATAATAATAATAATAATAAAATAACTTGACTAGCTGCCCTTTAAAGATTTAATGATGGCACCACTGTCACCAAAGACAGCTGATGACAATTCTGGCAGTGTCTGATTTTTTGAAAAAATGATAATCTCAGAGTGTAAGGAAGTTCATCTTCATCTTCATTATATAATCTGGCATAGAGAACGTTACTGTACGGTCTGTTACAGAATCACACAGTCTAAAACTGGCTTTATCTACCTACACTTAACCATGAGAAACTAGCAATCTACTAATATAGTGTTACATAGTAAAGTAATAGCTAGCTACTAGAGGTAGTTAACTTAGGCCATGCCCTTTTCTCCATTTTGGTTTTCGAACCAAACTGTGTTTTGGACGTTTATTCCGAAGCTGTTTCGAAACCTTTTTGGAAAAAAGGAATATATATGGCGGAAAAAAAAAGAAAAACCTGAACACAATTGAGTATGCAAGTGTATATCTTCCTGTGACAGAAACCTTGAAACAAACAAAGCAAACTCCATAAGTGGAGACCTCCATGTTTTGTTTTGTTTTTCAATTTTTCACATAACTCTATTCAGATGAACTGTGTGATTGTGTTCAGTAAAAGGGATGCATGGAATGCATTGAAATTTGGCCAGAATAGAGTCGAGAAGCTGTGATATGCTGCTTTCTGAATCAAATGACCTTCATCTCAGGGCCACAGAAACTTACTCGGCCTCCACCTGAATAAAACACAGCAGTCATGACAGCATTTAACCCTTTAAACTGCTTAAGATTTACTGATGGGTCCAGATTTACAATTCTCACTCTTGGTAATAAAATCTCACAGTAAATAATTTATGCTAGTTATTAAATATATATATTATAAAATGAACAATAAGCCGGGACTTTAATAGCCTATAAAGGTGAGCTAATGGTAATAGACTGTTGATAAATGATATGAGTACCCAGTGCTGATTATGAGGTAAGAGTCCCGAGACCATGAAAAGATGGATTAACACAAACGTGTCACCATACGTGCATAAAAATATAGAAGTGTTTCTACACACTATGGGTTCTCTTCATTCTCATTATTTACGACATGACCGTCGATTTAAAGGAGCATGTATGGCTCGGGACACACAGCGCTCTTTAATTATTCATGTACTGTTATTTAGAAACATTAAACTAATTTGGCACTGTGTATGTCTCTCTCACCTTCTGTCCCTGTGTGCAAGTCAGTTCAAGTGAAGGAGGCGTGGCCTCTTTTCATGTCAGTCCTAGTGAAGGAGGTGTGGCCTCTTTTCATGTCAGCCCTAGTGAGGGAGGCGTGGCCTTTTTTCATGTCAGTCCTAGTGAAGGAGGCGTGGCCTCTTTTCATGTCAGTCCTAGTGAAGGAGGCGTGGCCTCTTTTCATGTCAGTCCTAGTGAAGGAGGCGTGGCCTCTTTTCATGTCAGTCCTAGTGAAGGAGGCGTGGCCTCTTTTCATGTCAGTCCTAGTGAAGGAGGCGTGGCCTCTTTTCATGTCAGCCCTAGTGAAGGAGGCGTAGCCTCTTTTCATGTCAGTCCTAGTGAAGGAGGCGCGGCCTCTTTTCATGTCAGCCCTAGTGAAGGAGGTGTGGCCTCTTTTCATGTCAGTCCTAGTGAAGGAGGTGTGACCTCTTTTCATGTCAGTCCTAGTGAAGGAGGTGTGGCCTCTTTTCATGTCAGCCACAATGAAGGAGGTGTGGCCTATTTTCATGTCTGTCCTAGTGAGGGGGGCGTGGCTTCTTTTCATGTCAGTCCTAGTGAGGGGGGCATGGCTTCTTTTCATGTCAGCCCCAGTGAAGGAGGTGTGGCCTCTTTTCATGTCAGTCCTGGTGAAGGGGGCGTGGCTTCTTTTCATGTCAGTCCTGGTGAAGGGGGCATGGCCTCTTTTCATGTCAGTCCTAGAGAGGGGGGCGTGGCCTCTTTTCATGTCAGGTCTAGTAAAGGGGGTGTGGCCTCTTTTCATGTCAGTCCTGGTGAAGGGGGCGTGGCCTCTTTTCATGTTAGGTTTAGTAAAGGGGGTGTGGCCTCTTTTCATGTCAGTCCTGGTGAAGGGGGCATGGCCTCTTTTCATGTCAGTCCTAGTGAGGGGGGCGTGGCCTCTTTTCATGTCAGGTCTAGTAAAGGGGGTGTGGCCTCTTTTCATGTCAGTCCAAGTGAAGGGGGCGTGGCCTCTTTTCATGTCAGGTCTAGTAAAGGGGGTGTGGCCTCTTTTCATGTCAGTCCTAGTGAGGGGAGCGTGACCTCTGTTTATGTCAGTCCCAGTGAAGGAGGTGTGGCCCTTTTTCATGTCAGTCCCACAGATGGGGGCGTGGCTTCTGTGCTTGTCGGTTTCTGCTTCTGTCTCCCACTTCTTAAAGCTAACAAAAACATTTAAATCAAACTCACTGTAAAGAATCACAATGTATCATATTGAAAGAAAAATCTTATTTGTCAGCTGGCTGCTTTGTACATTGGCTCGAGGATTTCATATGAAAAAGAGAAACACACGCACACTGCCACACATTTCCCCTCTCAGAACATCACATTGTTTCCAACATGGTGTGTGTTTGTTATTTCCCCATGCGCTTTCGTTTATGTTTTGCCATGTGCCTTTGTTTTGGTTTTGATCCTGTCTCCGCCTGTTATAATTGATCTGTAACCCATTGTTTTCACTTGTCTTATACTACATGTTCTTCAGTGTTTTTGACCCATGCGAATTTGAATATGCTTGTGATAACCCTGCCCATATATTGATCACAATTCCTGGATAAACGAGCACACTGACCTGCCTCCCACTAACACGCGTTACACACACTATTGCACTGCTCGGACACATGACACACATGTATATGCAGTATATACATGTATATGTATGTGTATGTATAGGCAAACCTGTGCATAATCCTGACACTCACCTTAACCTCAGAAACCTAAAATAACCATTTTGCTATTTTTTTTTTTAGACTTCATGCTAAGCATTTCATGCTAACAGGAATTTGTTCCACTTCTGGGACACACACATTTCCTAACTGTGGGGACACTTGACATGAAAGCATGTCAGATATTCAGAATTCCTTTTGAGATGAAGACAGCTGCTATGTTTCCCTTGAACATGCCCCTGAATTGTGAGAAGAGAGGACTGCCTTGATGGTTGGCGGAGGTACCTGGAGCATCACTGCGGGGCGTGCACGTCCCTGAGCAGAGTCAGCTCCAGCGCCTCGGGGAAAATCCGCTCCTGACTCTCCCGTTCTCATGGTTACAAAGTTTCACATGAAAAACTTCTTTGTCCCTTTGCAATTCTTTCTGTCGCTCTCAAATCAAAGGCCTGTGTTTTGGTTGCCCAGAAACCTAATTGTTGAGGCTAAAAAAAGAAGTAGGTAATATAATGGAACAGCGTATGACAAGCTAGTTAACTCTTTCACACAGTACACTGGTGTCCCGTTCTTCCGGTGGGGCCGCAAGTCTGTTATAAGATTAGTCAGGACACTGCTGGGTTTCTTTGTGTAGAGTATCGTGACTGCTGGTGAGCAGGGCGATGGGAATGGGGAGAGGTGTGAGCCCCCTGCTGGACAAATAAGTCACACCTCCGCACAATAACGCTGATACAGAGATAAAACTGACAGCACAGCTAAAGCTATTTTGATAGTAAAACAGTATACAACTGACAGAATCAAATTATAACATTTAAACCTAGCTATCATGTTTATTGTCTCGAGGTTCCGTTTGTCATCTGTGCAAGCTAATTACTTAATAAAAATCATATTCAGACCGAGTAGTGGTCTGTTACAAATCCCACCTCTCAGCGCTTTGTTTTCATGCTGTTATTTTTTTTTTAGTTCACATCATATGGTCTTTTGTCGACGCTATGCCATGTGCGTTTATTTCTGTCCCAGTTCTGTCTCCGCCCCTGTTCTGACATTTACTGATTACCCTAATGTGGTCACCTATTCTATACAAAGCCCTTAATTAGTTTGTCCATGTGTACCTTGCTATTTCTGTTCCTTCCTGTTTTCTCAATTTATGATAATGGATTATCCTTGTTTAATGTTGTCTGTCTGTGTTTTGACCCTGACCACGGACCTTCGGATTCAGATACTCGGTTTCGGCCCCAATATAAATTTAACGCTGAGTTTACGCACTCGTGTTCTGTCTGTAACTGCACGTTACACGGACTCTCTAGTCATACACCATATGGACTCTATACAGCACGGAGGTGCATTACACCATCGTGAAGCGTCTTAGGTTTAAACGTTAAATGAAAATCTCTGTTTCGTGAAAGTCATCCAGGAGTATCTAATAGCCCGGTCACTAAATCTGCTCGTCTCAGGCGCCAGGGTTACTATTTGCCACCCGTGAACTTGTACGCACATCATATTATATTTATTGCTAATAAGCTTAACGAGATTTATTCAAATTCATCTTTTATTCAACCCAGTCACCATTTTATCTCTCATATACTATCGTTTTTTTTTCTTCTTTCGCCTAGTGAACGTGAGCACGTTTTGTGTTTAGATGAAGGCTAAACGTTCATAAGAGCTTCTTTATATGTATGATCGGGAAAACGTGGCTAACAGTTAAGCCACGCACGCACATCAATTACAACTTGGCTTATGCGTGAGAAAATGAGAATGCTGTGTAGAAAATGAGAATCGCTGCAGGTTCCTGGATCCTTTATACCAAGGCCATGTTTTATGCTCTACAGCCAAGTGCCCTAGACTCACCCCGACTGATAGAACAGCGGCAGAAGGACAGAAGGAGGAGTGGAAGGAAAGATGAGAGGAGGGGGAGTGAGAGTGTGGCCGAGTGCTTGCAGAGAGCTGTCAAAGGAGCAGCAGAGTAGCTGCACCGGAAAGGTCACACACACACACACACACACACACACACACACACACACACACCTTTCAGATGCAGCTGCCTGCAAAGAGGCTTATATGACCACACACAGCTGAATAACACACTCACACACACACACACACACACACACACACACACACACACAAATCTACTGCAGAGGAAGTGAACAATCCTCCTGAATGAAAGTCTTGCACAGTTTGGGCATTTTTGTGCTCCAACAAACTTGCTAAACCTGAAACAAGTGCATGTGTGTGTGTGTGTGTGTGTGTGTGTGTGTGTGTGTGTGTGTGAGCAAAAATCAACAACCTGTGCTGTAGCTATACAGGACCAGAGCTATTAAATCTGTTATGAGAATCGATTGTTATTAAGCGATAAATGAATTTAATTGAATGACGATACTGCTGCCAAAAATGATGATATTGAAGCAATAAATCTGACGTATGCATTATAAATACTTCTACAATACGGACTATGCGTTTCAGAGAAGAACACATTCAGACTGGTTAAACACTAGAACAGCGGTTTTAGAACTATTTCGGGCTGCGGTACCCCGTTTCAGTGATCCTTTAAGTCTATTTTGCTTTCATTTGTCACAGCACAACATTTCATTTGAGATTATGTTCGACCTCACAGCAATTATGGAGCCGGCTCCAAGTGTCGGCTCCAATGATTCTTACTTTGTGACTTATTAAATCCATAAATCCATTTAATCATATTAGTAGTTCTGATTACATGAAATGAATTCAGGAAAAAAAAAAAGTCACTTTAAAAAGTCACAGTTTTCGTTTCATTTTAAATACCCTCTCTCAGTCCCTCCAGGATTTTGCGATCGCAGAAATGAAAGCAAAGTCAAGCGCACATTCGGAGGAGCTTTGGCAGATTTTCCACAGATTCGGCCTAAGACGCGCCATGTGACTTCATCACAACACGTATTCGGTCGAAGCCCTCTTCGATTCACGTGCATCGAACATGAGTACAGCTAAAAGGTCTCATTTACCAACAAACATCACTGCGAAAGACCGTACAGAACAATTTCGCGCGATCGCAATTTCGTCAATTGAAGTAGTTTTCCGCAAAAAAAAAAAAAAAAAAAATTGCACAAAAAAACACACATTTTGAAAAAAGCCACAAAAATCAATCATTTTTGGTTGCAACAATCACAAAAAAACCTGTATGGACTGCTTTGTAATACTGCTGTTTTGACAAATACTGCTCTACTGTACATATTATTACTGTACATACTAGATAGCTAATTCATTTGTTCATCTTCCCATATTATATGACAGCTACCATCCGATGGCTAACACATCCTTCCTCTGAGACATGTGAAGCCGGCCAACTGCGTCGTTTCGAACTTGATAACACACTCGGAAGAAAGTGCTGTCTGCCCTCTTCTGCATACATGAGCTCACAGACACACATGATTGGCTAGTGATGTTCGCAGTGATTGACAGGCGAGAGAGAGTATACCATCCCTCAAACCCAGAGAGCACGGCCAATTATGCTCCCTCGGCTTCCGGCCATGGATGGCTGTGACATTTTCTGTATTTGAACTCGCGTTCTCCTGACGATAGTGTGAATGCTTTCCTGTTGCGCCACTTGAAAGCCTTGTGTGACATTTCAATCGAGTGTTTTAGTTAGTAATGAAGCGTGTTGTTGCGCAAATAGTGTCCACAGAACACGTGTGATTCGGATCAAACAAATGCTCTCTGTACAGAATGGTGCTCATATGCCTGGTGTGAATTCGAGGTAAGACAAAAAGCCTGTTCTTGGCCGGGCCGCTTTGGTGGTCTGGCAAATATTACAGTCACGCAGCACAGAATCAGCCCCCATGGACATCATCACCTCTCCAACTCCGGTCATAAAACCGTCCATCTGTAGTGCTGCTCTTTATTTTTCCTACACACAATAAACACAATAACCTCTGTCTCAAATCCACCTACACACAAAGACCTCTCATAGACGCTGCGACCTTGCGCAACCCTTTTCAGTGCACTCCATCCACAGCTTCATCCTCACTGGATGTTTACTGTTAAGGTTTTGAACCTATGTGACCTTGGTCTTCAAAATTCTGTGGTTTGGGGGAAATTCTGGAGAACAAACTGCTTATGCCCACAACCTGTAAGCGGATCATGCGGCCAGAGGCAACTCTGTCGAGGTGAGTGATGTGGCTCCAGTCGATGTGATTTGTGGGATCGTGTTAGTCAGGGCTAGCCGCTAGCCTGGGGCTGAGGGAAACAAGCTGACGAGGTGACTTCACCGGCTCCAGAGTGAGCAATAGTACTGAACTAAAGGAGCGACATGTATTAAAAAAAGGTTATTAAAAATAAACAAACAAACAAACAAACAAACACATAAATAAATAATATATATAATTTGTAAAACAATTACTCACTAAATGATTTTAAAATATATGTATGGAATGAGTCTCCAGTGTCGCAGCGTTATTTGATGTGTTTTTTCCCTGAAACTGGAAATCAGATCAGGAAATCAGGGCGGGACCTATTGAGTGGCTCCTCCCTCTTTTAAAAAAATATCCAATAGCATTTAGCTTACCGCACAGCACGGGCTAAGCCGTACTTGACAGTTGGTACCATGGATTTTTATAATGTCACGTCAGATTCTAGAGAGCATTTGATTGGACTGAAAAGCTGAAGTACAGAATGATGTCATCAAAATTGTTGATCCGTATCGGTGGTAGAGAGAGTGTGTACATTTTGAATGCATACATCTTCTAAATGTGCATTCTGTCTTTGTTTTGAAGCGCACTAGCTTATAGATAACCTTAAGGCTGACATATTCACACTAAAAACCATAAAACTTCTATCTTGATTTCATAGGGACTTTAAGTTTTCAGACAAAGGAAAGCCCTTGTGACCGAGGGATTGTGACTTTGCGATTTCTGGGTTCTAAGAAACATAACAAGGTACTTTTTTGTCTTATTAACTTCTATAGAGAGAGAAAAGAGTCTGGTGAGGGAACGACTGTTTATAGATGCTATGACGTACAGTATGCGAGAACTAGCTTGTTTTTTTCTTGAACGTTCCACAACACTAAGTGTAACTTTAAACGGATAAATAGTATGGTGCATCACTCTTTGAAAAAAAAAAAAAAAAAAGTTGGCAAAAAGGAATAAAACTTCGCACCAGACTGCATCGTTGATTATTTTCCTGTGACAGCATGCATCTTTATTCAACAATGATGATTAATTGTATTTATGGCTTACTTAAGGGATGCTTAAAGAGGGTTGGAATTAAAGTCTTCACACACTTCCTGCCGCAGCACGAACCCTTGCGCTTTCTGTTACATTGTAATTTTCTGGCACTCAGAACAAACCGTCCTCTCGAAAACAAAAAAGTTCGACAAAATATCTCCAAAGCCGAGGCTTTGTTTCAGACGCATCCCGTCTGAGTGCTCAAGCTTGAAAGTTTATGACAGGGAGTTTGACATGAAGCAGGGCAGCGTCTTCCTCTTCCTCACACATTTCCTCTCGCTTGACATTTTGGCTGCTCTGGAAAACCTCAGGAGAATATCTAGACATGTTCTCCGTCTAATTGGACCTTCTGTTCATCTGTTAGAGACAGAGAACTGATCAAACGTCACTTACCGATACTTCTAATTCAGAGCAGCTGTGATTAAATGCCTAATTCAATGCAGGAAAAAAAAAAAAAAAAAAAAAAACGTGTTTTGGGGTTTGACATTGAATTTAATTGGTGATGTTGAGTGTGGAAAGTGTGCGTCCGCCGCTGCGGTGCTGTGAGTTTATAATGCTGGGCACAGGCTGAGGCATGATGACAGATTTCACACCAATTAAAGGATGCACGTTGTTTTCAACACCATTGTACTGAGATCGGAATTATCAGCAGATTCTCATGAGGTTTAGTCAAACTCCGTTCTGCTCCTTATCGCTATGACAAACACCGCGCTTATTTTTCTAAAAGACAAACCTCCTGCTGTGTTGAGAAATGTAAGTTGTGATTTGTTTTCTAGTCTGTTTATAGCTTTTTATACCACAGCACTGGTCAATATCTGATTACGTAAGGTGTCCAGGTAAGGTTTGATACCATGAGGTGTTAATTAAGTAAGGAATAACACACAACGGACCATGCTGTTATAGGAAAAAATGCACACTGGGGGGGGGTGTGATATGGCATGACGTGCAAGCGGAGTGCCGCCACCCCCCACAGAAGTGCATTATTTTCATATAACCACAAAGTCTGAAGTGTGTTATTCCACTTATACCACAGCGATCTGCCACTGATTACAGTGTTTAATTTACTAATGAATGACACATCGTGCATTTTAATGGCTAACAGTGACAGTCCCCTCCAAAACTATTGGAACGGCAAGGCCAATTCATGTCCTTGTTCTATACACCAAAAACATTTGGGTTTGAGATCAAAAGATGGATATGAGAGGAGAGTTTAAGATTTCAGCCTATATTTACATCTAGATGTGTTAAACAACATAAAACATAGAACCTTTTGTAGCAGACCAACCACTTTTTAGGTGAGCAAAAGTATAAACAGATAAGTATGGAGTAAATTAAAGAAAATATCACTTAATATTTGGTTGCGACTCACTGACATCTGCTGCTCAACTGGGTTAAGGTCTGGTGATTGACTTGGCCAGTCTAAAACCTTCCACTTTCCCCCCCCGATGAGGTCCTTTGTTGAGTTGGCAGTGCGTTTTGGATCATAGTTTTGCTGCATAATAAAGTTCCTCACGATCCATTTAAATGCATTTTTCTGTAAATTGGCAGACTAAATGCTCCTGTGAACTTCTGAATTCATTCAACCATCATGAGTTACATCATCACTAAAGATTAGTGAGCCTGTTCCAGAAGCAGCCATTCAAGCCCAAGCCATGACACTACCTCCACCATGTTTCACAGTTGAGCTTGTGTGTTTTGGATCATGAGCAGATCCAGAGAGCATTAATCTAAACCTAACGTTCATGTTACAGCCGGAACTACTTTCCGAGTCGTGCTGTTATACGAAAAATAATGCACACCTTCTGACCAATCAGATTTGAGAATTCAACCGCGCTGCGGTATAAATTTCTATAACAGCAGCTCTGACAGTATTTCGATTTTCTAATTCACAGGTACTTACATAGTGGACGACCCACATAATATATACTATACATAATATACTAATAAATGAATTATACATCATGGTATTTAACAAAGACACACACAGAATAATGGATATTTAAATTGTTGTTAATTTTTTTGTTCATTTAACATTGTCTCCAGTGTTAGCGCTTTGTAACGGTCAGTAAGGTTTCCACGACTGAAAAGTCTTCAGAACAGAGGAGTTTGCACTTCCTGGTTTCTTCGTGACACATGACACAGTTTCATTTTTGTCTGTTATAATAAAATAATAAACTTTGTTGTGGGAAGAGTAACTCCGCTTCTTGTCAGGTCGCATCACGACATCCCGTCGATGATTATTTTCCTATTACAGCAAGCCCACGCCCCCCAAGGGTTTTATTCTTCACATATTGCAGATTATGCTGTTACGGCTCCAAGCATACCAGAATTCATTACTGAACTTAAAATTAAACTGCATTATCATTTATATAACTGATTACACACTCCAGAGAATAACTATGGCAACGATGCAATGTTTTGATTAACAAGGTGAAAGAAGATTAGAAGGAATTTTTTTGCAGACCGAATGTAAGTTTATGACTTGAAGTAAAATGGTCTCAAATGGTCTTGGCCTCAAGACTGCGACACCATGAAGCTCAGCTGAGAAACAATGGGAATAGAGCTTGAATGGGGTTTTTTATGGGAAAATAGCTCAACAGTTGGAGAGAAAAAGAAGAGAGAGAGAGAGAGAGAGACAGAGAGAGAGAGAGAGAGAGAATTTCTAAGAGAATCAAAATTCTAATAATAACTACCTCATACTGGAAACATATCCAATGCCTTAATGTAGTCTCTAGAAGATAAAAACAAACACCAGGCACAGGCACACACACACACACACACACACACACACACACACACACACACACACACACACAGTCTCTATGTGTGTGGTTCCGTCTTGCTGCAGCGCTGTTAAAAGGCTTTTGTTGTCGATGCTACATAACGGCTAAAATAAGAAAATGGGACAATTACATAAGCCTACTTTCTTTTCCCTTTCCTCTTCTCATCTTTGTTTTTGTCCCACATCTGCCTTTCTACTGCAGGAAGCTCCAACCGAAAGCTCCTCCACTCTTCTTGACTCGCAATCAAAAACAAAAAACTCACTAGCTCTCAGGATCTCCAAACACACAGAGGAAGAAACGTTAAAATAATTCTAGCAAAAATGCAGGCCTTCTTCTTCTTCTTCTTCTTTTTTTGGTTGCAAAAGAGAAGATTTGGTCTCTGGAAAATGAGCTGAGCTCATTCATCAAATCAGTCCAGGAATAAATCTGATTTATTTACAATACTGGTCTTAGAGGACAGTAATTGGATATTATCATGATTAAACATCACAAATTTAAAACATACGCTAGCCAGCAGGCACCAAGTCTACACTTTTCGAGCAAATGGTTTTCCTTTACTGTTCTTTGGATGATCTACCTAAATACATTCCTCTTGGAACCCTTTCTGGAAAGGAAACCTTCTGGTGTGTGGTGGTACTTAGGAAGAACCCTTTAATGATGCTAGACGGAACATGTAGGACTTCTTGAGACCCAAGGTTTGTCTGTATCGTGTAAGAAATGAGACAATTGGAGGCATGCGCTTATAGGAAAATAATCAGGGTGGTAATAGTAACTCTGCATCACGTAAAGCCACATCACATCAACCCATTGATGATTATTTACCTACAGTGGTGCTTGAGAGTTTGTGAATTGTCTATATATCTGTATAAATATGACATCATCAGAAGTCCTAAAAGTAGATAAAGAGAACCCAATTAAACAAATGAGACAAAAATATTATACCTGGCCATTTATTTATTGAGGAAAATGATCCAGTATTACATTTCGGTGAGTGGCAAAAGTATGTGAACCTTTGCTTTCGGTATCTGGTGTGACCCCCTTGGAGAGCAATAACTGTAACTAAACGTTTCCGGTAACCGTCGATCAGTCCCGCACATCGGCTTGGAGGAATTTTAGTCCGTTCCTCAGCACAGAACAGCTTCAACTCTGGGATGTTGGTGGGTTTCCTCACATCAACTGCTTGCTTCAGGTTTTACTTACATGATGTTTTAGGTCATATTTATGCAGAAATATAGAAAATTCTAAAGGGTTCACAAACTTTCAAGCACCACTGGAAGACTGCACAGAAGCATTTTATTCCTCTTATAGGACAGCAATTTGACAATTATTTCAATTTTCATTCGTTAAATAATGACACGTGACGACACTTTTTAAAAATCTATTTATAGTTACATTTAATGTTGTCCATGAAAACAATTTAGTTTGTGGTTGCACTTACATTATAACAGCGACTGTATAAACTTTCCATTAAAGTTAATAAGGTTAAAAAAAAAAAAAGGCTGGCACTGGAGACTCCTTCCATAAATGTTACACAAACATCTCCTTACAGAAAACTTCACCATACCAACGTTTATACATTTTTCTGTTACATAACGGAATGTTTCATTTAACCGATTTAACTCTATTATGATGAGCTGTTACTATAGAAACAAGAAAGTAACAGAATGATCGCATTAATACGAACCTGTGGTTTTCCTCACAACTACTGTCAGATCTGCTGTTAGAGAAAATTAATGAACCTTCTGACTGATCAGTTTAGAATATGTACTAACACTAACACCTAATAATTAAGAAAACTAATTTATTCTTAAAGATACGACCATGGGGACATACAGGACATCACTACGTTGTACAGATTTGTGTGTATATTATTATGCGTAATACACTTATATCAGGGATGCTAACGATTAATCGATTAATTGTCGTTAATAAATTAATTGAAAAAACGTAGCGATGGTCGATTAAGCGAGGTCATCATTAGAGCGTGTAGTTTTGAGGTGCGTGCCGGATCACGCGAGGAAAAATGAAGCGAGCGCGCCGTAGTTACGTTTGGGAACATTTTAGTTTAAATGGCGATAATGTCAATCGCGAACATTGTGACTGTGTTTTAAAATACAATACAGCCACGAGCACCACGATATACCATTTGAAAAGGTGCTGCATCCAGCAGCCTCCGTGACAGGATATGAAACCAACGATAACCTCCGTTTTAGCCGGGGGGGAAAAAAACTGGAGCTCAAAAGGCAGAAGGAATGACTGAACGACTGTGAAAAATGATTGCAAATGACGCATCGCCTTCGATGACACTGATAGGCAACACGGTTTTCGAGAGTTGATCAGTTTCATTCAGCCGGACTACGACGTTCCGTCAAGAATGGAGTCCGAAATGGATTAGCATATCATCTAACGGGTACTTTTAGCTTCTGAACATGTAATATATAAATAATGAAATGTTATCCACGTGAGGTAGGTAAGTCTCAACTTCAAGCAGGACCGCCGAAGTAATATCTAAATGGTGTAGGCCTGTAACACGTTATGGACATTCATGAGTAAAAGTAAGTTTTTTCGTATTCTCAGAATTTTCCGTAATATGCGCGATATCCTATGCACATTTGGGAAGAAAATAACACACTTATAATAACAAAACAACCTATTTGCTCACATGGATGTGTAACGTCTGAACGTAATGATTGATTCGTTACAGATGCACGCAATATGAATAGGCTCACATGCACTCCGTTGCCAGAGTGCGCATCTGAGACGGCGTTAGTGACACATTGTATATTATGGTCATTATACAGTACCGTGCAAAAGTTTCAGACACATGCAAAGAAATGCTGTAGAGCAAAGATGCCTTCAAAATAATGAAATTAAATGTTTCTACATTTAAAAAAAATAAATAAATACCGTAAAGAGCAGTAAACAGTAGTAAATGAAACAAAGTCAATATCTGATGTGACAAAAAAATTAAAATTAAAATTAAAACAGTAGACTCCGGTACAATTAGTGCAGTTTTATAAGGAAATGAGCTGGTAAGTTTTATTGCAGAACCAGCCACAGTTCTTCTGGAGACTTTGACTTTTGCACTCGCTTCTTATTTTTGCAGCAAAACCCAGCAGCCTTCATTGTGTTTTTTTTTTGTCTGAAAAGTGTCTCTTACGTAATATGCTTGTTAGGTTTCCTCTTCTCCAGCTCTCGCTACGCTGCAAGGAGTAGCGAGTGGCACGCTTCCGCATTCCACCGCGCGCATTCCAGCGCTATTCAAAAACTCTCCGATGGACGTTTCATTCATGAACTCACGTTTTGTTTACCTCTGCCATGTGCTCCGATGCTGTCATATTCACGTCATGTCTCCGCCTTCTGTGTTTCCCCATGTGCGTTTGTTTTTGCGTTGCGTCATGTCTCTGGCCCGTTTCCTCATTGGTTCGCCGTGTAATGTGTAAGGATTGGTTTCAGGTGTCTTTGATTAGACATGGGACTGATATGTGTTTAAATACGCCGCTCCGTTTCCGCTTCGGGGCGGAGTATTAGTTTAGTTTAGCTTAGATGTGTTTAACCTTGCGCGTTTTCCCCTTAGCTCTTTTTTTTCCGTGGTTTCCAGACCACCTCCTAGCCTTGCGCGTTTATTTCCGTAGCCCGTAATTCATAGTTTCCAGACCTCCTTTCTAGCCTCGCGTACTTATTCCTTAGCTCGTATTTCGTGGTTTCCAGACCACCTTCTAGCCTAGCGTAGTTTTCCCTGGATTTACTACCCGTCATGGATTACTGTGTTTCTTATTTGGATTACTGTACCCTTTTTTGGATTACTGCCTCTTCGGCTAAGTACAGTATTATTTTGGATTACTGTGACCTTTCTGTTTATGGATTTATGTTGGATGGAGTTTTTTTATGTTCACTTATGTCGGAACTGTTCCCAATAAACTGACCACTTTCCCCAGCAAGTGCATCCTGCTTCCTTTACCCCACGGGTCGTCACAATGCTGCTTTCTTTAATGACATACAAACATTTTTCTGTAACATTTAATTTTGTGCTAGAAAACTAATGTTTGGGAATCGAAAATGTTTTTTGTACTGACTTGATAATGTAGAAGTCATACAATAAAAAAAATCTATAACAAAGTTTGTACTAAAAAATATAGGGTGCCTAAAACTTTTCATCTGGGTGAGGAAGCTGGCGTTTTGAGTGGGTTTTTCACACCCTGTCATGCCGGTGGCTATATGCCACTGCAGTAGACGCATCTTGCGGTATTAAGGTTAACAATTAATCGATCATTAATTTACATGACGTCCGATCATGGGAATTTGTGTAAATTGACATCCCTAACTTATATACAATTACATATCCAAAACACTTCTTTGTCCTCTGGTGAGTGTACGCATGTGTTTCATGCCGATAAAACTCCTCCACTCCTCAGATGCTTACTGACACTGCAGGCTTGCTTCATCAGTTTAATTGTCCCTAATAATTTGTAAGCTGGCATTTACGCTAGACGCTCTTTCACTAAGATTCATTAATCAACTCCTCCAAACGGCAGAAAGCCCATCACCGTCCGTGCCGGCGCTATCGTTTTCCCCAAAGGGCCATGAGTGTTCGCAATTAAAACCATTCCTTCGGTGAATTAAAAAAAACAGTAGCAAGATAAGCCGTCAAAAACGTGTTTAGGTAAGAAACGTATCGGCGGAAAGGAAGGTCATTCATCAAGACGTGTTCTGAAAAGCTGAACTTTCTCCAGAGCAACAGGATCAATAAGTGTAGGAGCAAACCTAATCTCCTTTGGGACTAGAATATATTGATCTGCTGTACATTAGGGAAAATGCAAATGGCAAAAACATTTGCCTTAACAAGTTTTTCAAGATACTGATGCTGACCAGAGCAAAGTGTGATGTGTAGGTTCTGACAAAAATGCTATGCAATCGAAAGATGCTTCATTAAATCCAAAAAGTTCAACCTGTTCGTTGCCATTCCGAGCCGCAAGAACAAAAAGCCACGAGCGACATGACAACCTGGCATTAAATGAAAATTTATGTGACGATTGAGTTGCCACACAAGGCTCCAGCCACTGGTTGGGGGGAAGGAATGAAGCTTTAATTGACACTCGAAACGCCAGCATCAATCTGTCCCCTCAGTTAGAGCGGATTATTTGGCATGGGCGCGCTTGCATGCTGCAGCTGATTTCCCCGCCATTGTTGCTATATTCATTAGCTCTCGGGCATGACTCGATTTAATTAGGGCAAAAGAATTGGAATAATTGCAGATGTTGCAGTACATCTTAGCCACGTGAGGTCCGCTTCTCATTTGTGCTCCAGAAGAAGGAGTAGAGCTCCAGATGGCCCACATTTAGAGGCCTATTCCTCACTAATAAGGGCAGCCAAGCTATAAAGTCGAGCTCAAAAATTCTGACTTTCCACTTATGGGAACATCAGCTGTGCAGTTGTGCACCCCTCCTTCATACAACATGATTAGGCTGTAAAAATCCATTTCCTTATTATTTTCATGCCAGCTGAATTGTAGGAATTAGCACCTGAAAGGACAACAAAGCAACATTTTTGGAATCCTGTACTTCATACGATGAATTCATTACCTTAGTGCTGGGTTTCAGTAGCGCACTGCTGAAAAGACTGAAAAGAAGACGAGGATGCTTGTAAATGCCTCGACCTTCACTGAAATGCACTTTATCCAGGCCTTAGTCTCGCAATTATTTTCAAATCCCACTGCCGTTCCCATAGAACGGACCTATTAGTCGGAAAAGAAAAAAAAAAATGACCCGACGGAGCTCTGAGGTCGAGGCTCCCTCTGGAACAACTGGAAAGCTACAGCTCACCGTTTCTCCATTCGGACAAGTCCGATGTATCCCATAAAATCATCGCATATTATATTACTTTCCGAATGCAATTATGCCGAAAATCTTCTCTTATTCCAACCGTTTTTTTTTTCTTTTTTTTTTTCTGTGGGCGAGGGAATGTAAAATTACCACAGTTCGGTTCGTCCAGCTGAAAGTTTAAGCATTCATTTTAATGGGTCACTGAAATTTAGATGAGCTGCTTTAATGACACTGTTCGAGGCTGTAATTGCTCATTTTCTCCTCTGGTCTGTGAGGAAAAATTCAATCGTAAAAATTTCCATTGGTTCAGTTCTAAGTATACTAAACTTGGCGTGATGTTCAGCCTACATGCAGCAGCACCATGTAGCACCGATAAAGGCTTCAATCATTATAATAATATTACTTGCCGTAATATTACACTAGGACTTTGCATCTGACTCACTGTAATTTTATGCATCAGAAGTTAGCTTGATTGTAACGTATCGAATGGCACTTTACTCTATAAGACATTGGCCCGCCCCCGACTCAAATCTGAGCAATATTGGACAGACGGTTATTGCCAGGTTCAAAATGTGTAAAAACAAGCAGCTAAGTGCACCAGTTAAATGGAAGTTTGATCATAATTTTAGCATGAGTTGATCACAAGCCATACGTTACTTGAAGCAGTGTAGAATTTCAGTTGCACCACAAACACTTAAGGTACGTCATAACTACTAGCACCTGAGCGTAGATCAAATTTTTTTGCTCAGAGTGACGTATTTCACCATCACCAGCCAATCAGAAACATGATGGAACATAAACAGGAAATGCATCAAGGCGTGTCGAGACACAGGGAAACGGTTAACGTTCGTTTTTGTATTTGTTTTAGCTGAATGAACAAAACCAAAAAATACATTTATGGATATATAGTATATAGATATGAGTAGGATGTTGCACCTACTTGGGAGTCGGTCTACGTTTCATAGCCTAAGGCTACATTGAAGCTATGTCACTTGGTGCAAATGTTAATTTTTGTAGTCCGTAAACTCAAACATAGTGACCATTTTCGTTTGAACTAGGCTACGACAGAACTTACTTTTAACTTCTGCAGTTGGCTGTTGGAGGAGAATAAAAACGTGGTCTATCAGGGAAGCCCTGACAACCGAGCTGTTTCAGATAATCTCTTCACACTGGAGTGTGCTGGTACTGGTCATTACCTTCACACCTTTCCAAAGAACTCAGCAACGCACTCGTATAAATCCACTCCATTACCAGGTGACATCAACAGGCATCGATGGAATTACAGGAGATCGTCGCGTATGTCCTATACGCTAACAGAAAGCCTTAGTGTTGCATTCATTGCATTGAAGTGTACGGTCTCTTCGGATCCGGGACTCTATAGAGATGCAAATGGCCCTTTCACTGTGTCTGTCATCTTGGCCCCTCTGAGCTGTTCAACTGCAATTATCTTGTCTTCCGTGCTCTCGAGGTCTAAGCTCACATAATGGGAAGTGATGCCCGAGGTGAGCCAGTCGAGCAATTAAGCCAGGGGAGAGTTGAGGGACCTGGCAACCATCCCACGTAGAATGTGTCACTCACAAATAAGTGTTTAAGTAAAGGGGAATCGGAAAGGGTGACTCAGTCTAATTCATGGGGTTAACAAGAACCTCAGACGCTGGCATGAAGAGAAACTAGCAGACTGTATCTGAAAGATGGCATTCTCTAAGGTCCTAACCTAAAAGGTACAATTAGAGGTAAAAGCACTGATTTGAAGGGGGGTGATAATGTAGGACTACAGATATATAGAGTTTACTGTTCTAAACCGTAACATTAACATCATGCTAAAGTAGAACATGGCAATACGGTGGCGGAAAGGGTCGCACTGCTGCCTCGTAGCTCCTTGGCTTGATCCTGAACTTGGGTTTGCGTCTGTATGAAATTGTGCATGTTCTCCCAGTGTTTCTGTGAGTTTCTTCTGGGTTTTCTGGTCGTAATGCAATAGTAAAACACTATTTTCTCATGTGAAGTTCCAGCGAAAACCCAGATTTCCGCAAAGCCATACAGAAATATCGTCTTCAACTTGTCGGATTTAAGGTTTTGAATGAGCCAATGGAATTCTTCACAACTTTTTTTGCACTCCAAAAAATGGTCCAAAAACTGTGTTTACTTTTTTCCTGTTCCAGTAGAACGTTGACAAAGTCATCTTCCAAACTACGCCTCCCTATTTTCGGAGATCTGTGATTGTGAAATTGTGAAATGAGAAACTTCTTTTACTACAAAAATGATTTCAAATACCACTGCTCTCCAAGTCATGTGGATTTTTTGCCATCCGTTAAACAAATAAAACACATACAGTGCCTTGCATAAGTATTCATCCCCCCTGAATTTTTACACATTTTGTAGTGTTACAACCTGGAAATAGGGTCGACCTGTGTGCTATTAAAGTGTCACACGATCTCAATATAACTACACCTGTTCCTCAAAGGCCCCAATTTTGGAACATCCTCCGAAGTGCCATTAAATCTATTGTTAAAACGTGGAAAGAATACGGCACAAACATGACTTTGCTTGGCAGAGACTGTCCACCAAAGGTTATTGAGCAGGTAGAGGGGATTAGTCAGAGAAGCAACCAAGAGACAATATAATTCATCACATATAATCCAAATAACTTCCATTTCAGGTTCAAGGGGGGGGAGGGGGGGGGGGAATTGGGGGTTGAATGCACTGTACATTTTGGTGTATAAAGGCATTTACTTCAAAGCAGAATGTGACAATTCTTTGAGACCTGTAATTTCTCTGGGACCAAAAAAAAAAACCAAACAAAAAAAAAAACCATTCACAGTGAGCTACTTTATATTCCCAACGCTCCAGTTAGGGGTTTTGTGTTTTGTTGTGTACCTTTTTGTTCGATAGTTTTGTCTGAAAGCTTCAGTCAAAAGCCCAAATTAAACCCTGCCACTCTTTTGTTCGATAACACAAGCAACGGCGAGAACAATTAAAAATGTGAAGGAAAATCTTTTAATCTTTCTTCTAACCAAATGCAAGCTCACAGACCCTCAGGAGAAAAAAAAAAAAGTCCAAGCTCATGGACGCTCATGAGAAAACAAGTGCTAATGATGAACATCTTGAACCCTCTCAAACAACCCCCCTCCCCATTGGTCATGCCCCTTCTACCATTTGGTGGGAAAAGTTATTATAATAAATCCATTATACTGCCACGCATTTTATTAAATCACCTCCTGTGTTATATTCGTTATGTTATTAAAGAGACAATTACATATCAGATATCGCATAATATCTTATCATGCTTATCAGAAACAGCTCGTGTTTGGTAGTCGCTCTCAAGTGTTGACTCACTCAAGAACAACACTTCACTAGTGGTTACGGTTTTATTCTAATGACCAGGATGTTGTGAGTTTATTTCCTTGATGCAGTGACGCTGTTTAGGCTCGCGCTCGGGTCTCCATCGGTGGACGGTTCATGATTTCAGCAAAATAGACTTCATGTTGAGACTGTGTCGAATCTCCTGACTACACAGCTGCACTTTATCTCATGTATCATACAGTTATAGAAGAGATTTACTTATAATTACACTATCCAGTGTCACCCAGATGAGGATGGGTTCCCTTTTGAGTCTGGTTCCACTCAAGGTTTCTTCCTCGTGTCGTCTCGGGGAGTTTTTCCTTGCCACCGTCGAAATTGGCTTGCTCATTGGGGATAACTTTATCGATTTAAAATTCAGATCCAAAAATTATGTATCTCTCTAAGGCTGCTTTATGATGATGTCTATTGTTAAAAGCGCTATACAGATAAAACTGAATTGAACTGAATTGAAGTTAGTCCTCAGCTGGACTGGATTCTGACTCAACTGTAAGTCACTTTGAATAAAAGCATCTTTAAAATCATGATATGTAAATGTAATGTAGATGAAGCACAAAACCCTTATAAGATATGCATTATACATGCTGAACACACAAAGGAATAAGACCACGCATTAAAGGAGTAAAATAAGTGCTGAATATTTAATCCTAATGCCTTGTTTGTTTGGTTGGTTTTCTTGCTCCATTTATTCCTTGGCCTTATTTTTTATTATTTTTTTTAGCTCCATGAGACAATTCTGTTGACAGGTTCATTTCTTCCAGATAATAAATTCCTTCCACAAAGAGCGCCAGTCGAGAAGAAGTGGACGAGCAGGAACGACCCCACAAAACCACGAGATTGAAACAAACAAGATTAGTTTAGCATGTATAATTTAGATTAGACAGGAACAAGCTCATTGATTTTTCATTCATGATGCTCACTTCGAAATTCATAATGTGCTTTAGACGGATGAGAGACATTAAACCAAACTGAACTGGTATTACAAAATGTCTCACCCTGTTAAATCACTGTCACCAGCTCTATACCCGTGCAGGGTTTTTTTTTTCTTCTTCTTGCTGTACAGTATGTGAGGTTGAACACTCATACCAACGTGAGCAAATAACCTAATGCTATGGCGGGAAAAAAATGACAAAACAGCATCCAATGCAATATAATCTCATTCTCTGTTATTTAAATCTATTAACTCTGACTAAATATCTTTTTGGGGAAAAAAAAAAACAACAACTCTGTGACACAAACACACACAATTTAAAAAGGCTTCTCGATGAGCTCGAGCTAATCGTTATGCTAAAAAGATCATTAGCTTATATTGTTATGCAAATACCCCGATCATTCATTCCGCTAATTTAATAAGGGGTGGGAATCTCGATTGTTTTCTTTCCGTGTGTAACCATGCAGATCGCGTCATGCTGTCGCCATTATTAACTGCAAATGATGTCTGCGTGTCATCTGGCTCGGTGCTCGACACTCCATATGATGAATATAAATTCATTAGATCTTGATCCCTGACACCTGTATTTGAATATGCATATAATATTCTCATGCCTCGCCTCGACAAACACTCCGACTGTAATTGGAATTGGAGTTAATGCTGAAAAAAAAAAAAAGTGGAACTAATATTCCATCGCTGAGGACAAATAATTGTAAATCTACCAAAAACACAATGTTTCATAATAAAGCATGAAGTCAATATTCAGTGCATGAACGAGCTGTAGAGATTCCTAGCAGATACAACCTCCGGCTATTTGTTCCCGGTGATGTAGTTAACTTCACGCTTTATTGCATCAGAATGTTGGATATGTAATCCACAAACTGTATTAAAACTGACATATTCTCACAGGGCAGTATGGGAATACACACAGTCCAACACTTACTCCAAATACTATGGCATCTTGATAAAACCAGATTTGATGCGTGAAAGTGTAATTTCTCGAAATGACTGGCGGCGTAGTAAAACATTATCGCCTTAAACACTCGGAATATAACACAGATAATTCAGTAACTTTTTCTGAATTATGAATAATTCACTAGCTACCATGACTAAACACATCGCTAACAAGAAAATCCTAGCAGGCAGAAAAAGAAAAAAAAAATCCGAGTGTGTTGGTGGATGAGATGGCTGTTTTGTCCTGCCGTACAACAGTAAGAAAACGGCAACCTTTCCCCTTAAGTGAAGCGCCTTTTCCTCTGGGAGAACTTTACTAGCGTTTGATTTGACTCTAGATGGTGGCCCATCTGTAAACAGGAAAGATGATGAATATTAACCTGGATCCACCGGTGGATCCTGAAGGGTTAACGGGTCGTTAAAAACATTTGGTGTATGCCCCAAGTTGCTTTGTAGTTTAGCTCAAATCCTAATCCAGTTCCTGATCCGGTTAATTAAGGCCGTTAAGAGCATCTGAATATCAGAGCCAGAACTACGAATGGAGGAAATAATCATTTATACAATGAAAGGCGATGCTTTCTTGAAAGATTATGCATTGATGAAAGAAAGTTAAGAATGGATTATTCAAATCACAGTTCAAAACAAACTTTTTTTTTCCCTTTTTAATTGGCCGGTTTTGGAAGCTGTGTAGGCACGTTGACATACAGCTACACAGCTTACGGTAGCCATGTTTAATGAGAGAGAAAGACGGATGTCGTTGGAGAAGGCAAGTAGTAAGGAACTTTCACAGCAAGAAGTCAAACTAGCACCTTTTATTTATTTATTTATTTATTTATTTTTTGAAGCTGACATTTGGGAAAACGTTGGGGTTTTCTGAGGTCCCTGGTAAAAAAAAAAAGTGAAAGAGCTTGACGAGATTTTGCAATTTGCAAGACCTGCTACACCAAGATGAAATACTTTGTCACACAACCAATGTGACAAATCACATCGGGCATTTCCACCAGCGCTAGTGTTATCAGGAAAACCTGTTCTGGCTAACCAGAGAATGCTTGAACAGGAACTTGTGTTAAGGTTGGCACCCAACTCTGATAGGGCAACAACAACAAAACAAAAGATAACTAAATCTATTGCAACATTTATTGCTAAGGATCTGGTTCCTTACACAGTTTTAGAAAACTAAGGCTTTGGATTTCTTGGATCTAAGCTACAATATTGCATCCTGGAGGTTCTTCACAGACACGGCCATACGAATGCTGCACAGAGACACAAAAGCTTGAGTAATGGAGTTGAAAAGAAATGCACGTCGAGTGGCAGTAACCTGGAATTCCTGGATGTCCGTTGCCATAGAGTGTCTAAGGCAGTATTAAGGTGACTACAAAGGTACATATGAGGAAACATATATTTGAGAGGGGCTTCAGAGGCAATATGTCACAACATTGCCAAGATACCAAATATTCTTTAACTACACCAGATATTCTTCAATAGAAAAAAAGATCTTAAATTTAAAAAAAAAAAACTATTTTTAATAACGTATTTTTGTCTACAACCTGCTACACCAAAGCTGAGGAACAGGATTATAAGATATACTGCCTTCACTCAGATGAGGAGATCTTATGAGGCAGCATTCTATACACAAACACTCACAATGGTGATTTCATCAAGCTTGAAGGATGCCTGAATTTAGGGACTAGAAGCAAACTGGGACAGAATTGTGGTCCAAGCACCAAACCTGTCAGAATGTTCTACGAGGCCTGAGAAATATGCTGAAGTGCCGAGGTGTCCATCACCAGAGTGGTGCAACATCAGTCTGCTCTGTCTATCAAAGCAAACTGCAAAGGTGCAATCAGAAAGCGGAGCCCGACAGGCTGGTTATTAATAGATAACATTTGCCAGTAAGTTTCCTCCTGCCTCCATGCCCTCAGGTGTTAATTTGCATTCCAGTTACAAAAAGGGAAGAAGTGGTCCTTGAGATACACAGCTAATAAATGAAGAATGAGACAATAAATTATCCGGTAACAAAAATGTGAAACCAAAACAGCAAAACTGCAGCTTCCACTGTTCTGTTTCTATCAGTGAAATGAGCTGTCTACACCCATAAGATGTTGCAAGATGTTTCTTCTGGAAATGCGGCTCTTTTACTTTTTAAAATGAGAAACACTGAAGACTATGAAATCCTCCATTAATAGATGGAAGTGTTAGAATTACAGATATTTTTTCCATTATAAGCATATCCATCTCCTCTCCCAGCTTATTAAAATCTTTACATATGTAATGTAGCTTTGCTTCTATTTAATTACATTTCAAAACTTGCTCAGACAAAGTTTCTGAATGATCGTTTTGCTGAAAGCAAGTGGAAACACATTATTGAGAGGATCTTAACTGATAGTATTGCCTGCTGGTTTGGGAACTGCATTGCTCTTGATGAGAGTAGTATGAACTGTCTAGGTCATCACTGGACATAAGCTTCCCTCCCTCCAGGTCATTTACACCAGGCAGTGGCTGAAAAGGACATGGAGGATAATCAAAGACCCAACAAATGAACTACTGCCTTTTCACATTCCTGCCTTCTGGCAGACAGTACTGCGGTATTGAGACATGCACAAACAGACTTCCTACAAGCCACAAAACTGCTGAATTTTTCATTAATTTTTCATGTTCAGTAAGGTCTTGATCCAAGTCTGGGTGGCGATGGATCAGGAACCTATTCCAGGAATACTAGTTGGGAATACACCCTGGAAGGGACATTGTACATAACATAACCAAAGCATAATCCAAGCATAATCCAAAATCAGGGTCAAATGAGCAATGGTCAAAGACAGGAATATCCACAAAAATACAAAGTAGACAAATCCAAACAGAAATATTGATCCCAGAAAAACAAGTCTCAGAACTAAAGAGTTGGCAAGACTTCGCAAAGATTAAAAGTTTGAACTGGGTTTATACAGTCCATACACAGGATGTTGAGTACGTGTAGAAACACATGTACTCAGAACTCAGTTACTCAGAAACAATCCATCTACTGGCGTATTTTAAGGAGGTGGTTGAAAACCGGAGACCCCATCCAGACACTGGGAGAACATGTGCAACTCTGCACAAATAGTAACTCAAGCTTAAAATCGAACTGGGGACCCTGGAGCTGTGAGGCATTAACACTACCAGCTGCACCACCATCCTGCCCCATGTATCTTTTAGTATTTTATTTTTCCCATACCTATTGTATTCCTATTTAAACTTGGGTTATTGGGTTATTGGGTTTCATTGGAAACCTTAAAACTGCCTCCAGGAACCTGGAAGGTTATTGAAAGCTTCCAAAACCTTAATTTAATTAAGAAACCCTGTTTACAACCCTGTCCTCTTTGTTTTCTAAACTGCTTGCAAAAACCAAGAACCTCTTACTGTTCTGAAAAATAATAAACATTAGAACTTCATTAAAAGTTCATACAAATACTAAGGTTCCTAATTTATGAAGTAGTTCCCTTGTGTGTTGTAGTGTGTTCTGGTACTTGCCTTGTTTAGCATTACCCTTGTCATGATCATGATATGGTCATGAATATGATATTGTTGGACAGGTTAACCTTGCCTACTTAACTAAACTGCTTCAGGCTCACACTGTGTGTCACCATGAAACAAACTTCATCTTTACATATCGTATAAGAGCTAGGAAGCAACAGAGCTTTAAACAAAATGGTGATTCCATCAAGCTGGAAGAATGCCTAAATTAAGGTGCTAGAAGTGAATTGAGACAGCTTTGGGGTCCAAGCACCAAACCTGTCAGAATACTCTTCTATGCAGAAGGCCTGAGAAACATTGCAATATGCTGAAGTGCCAATGTGTCCATCACCAGAGGGGCACAATGTCAGTCTGCCCTGTCTATCAAAGCAAACTGCAAGAATACAATCAGAAAGCGGAGCCCGACAGACTGGTTATTAATAGATAATATTAGGTTCCTCCCGCCTCCATGACCTCAGGTGTTCAATTAATTTGCATTCCAGTTACAAAAAGAGAAGAAGTGGTCCTTGAGATACACAGCTCATAAATAAAGAATGAGACAATAAATTATTTGTAAAGCCAACTAACAATAAAGTGAGAACAAAATAAGGAAGCTATGGAGATGCAGCACTGTTTTTTGTTTTTGTTTTTTTTATGAGAAACGTAGAAGATTATAAATTCTTCCAGCACATTGGAATTCTAGCTAATTTCTTCATTCTAAAAAGATCCATCATTAGCACCATCTCATCTTCTGTGTTAGTAAAGCTATTAATATGTAATTGTGGCGAGGTGGAGGGAGTGGCCAGGCTGTGAGGACGCACACCTGGCACTGATTAGACAAATCAGTGGGAGAGAGAGATAAAGGAGCGCTGGAAGCGCCGGAGAGAGAGAGAGAGAGAGAGAGAGAGAGAGAGATGCACGTGCATTTTGTGTTCCGTTTGTGTGTTTTATGTTCTGTTTCTGTTTCGTTTATGATTAAACTTTACGTTTATGTTCAGCCGGTTCCCGCCTCCTCCTTGCCCGTCTTTAATTGTTACACTGGTGCTGAAACCCGGGAAGGAGGAGGGGCGCGCTGTCAGACAGCTCTCGCCGCTGTGGGAGGACCGCGACACCGAGGAGTCGGTGGTGCTGGAGTGATTGCCGAGGAGAATGGAGGAGTGATGGAGGAGGGATGCGGAGGAACCGCTGCCGTCCGCCTGGAAGGGGAGGAGCGGTTGCCGTCCGCCAGGAGATGGAGGACCCGCTGCTGTCCGCCGGGGAAGCGGAGATGTGGCTGCCGTCCGCCGGAAAAGGGGAGGAGCCTGACTTCCGCCGGGGAAGCAGAGATGTGGCTGCTGTCCGCCTGGAAAGGGGAGGAGCCGCAGCCGTCCGTAGGGGAGGAGCCGCAGCCGCCCGCTCGGAAGTCCAGTGCCATCGCCCGGCGTCGTGGGGGATCGCTTCCCAGTTGGCTGAGAACCAGATGACAGTGTCTGGGGACCGGAGTGTTTTTTCTCTCTCTCTCCTCTCTTTCTCTCTGGCTCACTCTTAAGCTTGCTTCTTCTCTCTCCCCTCTTCCTCCTCCTCGTCTCTCCTCTCGCTTGCAGGTAGAGTGGCAGCACCACCCTCCCGAAAGGGTGGGAGGGGGTGTACATCACCCTGGAACATGAATCTGGCGGCGGAGGAGGAGTGTGGTGAGGTGGAGGGAGTGGCCAGGCTGTGAGGACGCACACCTGGCACTGATTAGACAAATCAGTGGGAGAGAGAGAGATAAAGGAGCGCTGGAGGCGCTGGAGAGAGAGAGAGAGATGCACGTGCATTTTGTGTTCCGTTTGTGTGTTTTATGTTCTGTTTCTGTTTCGTTTATGATTAAACTTTACGTTTATGTTCAGCCCGTTCCCGCCTCCTCCTTGCCCGTCTTTAATTGTTACAGTAATGTAGCTTTGATTCTATTTAACTAGACAATATATGGCCAAACATACAGTATGTGGCCACCTGAATGTCACGCCCATATGTGGTTCTTCTCAAAACTGTTACCAGAAAATTGGAAGCACACAATTGTATAGAATGTCTTTGTATGCAGTAGCATTATAATTTCCCTTCACTGGAACTAAGAGGCCCAAACCTGTTCCAGCATGACAATGCCCCTGTGCACAAAGCGAGCTCCATGAAGACATTTGTCTGAACACCTCTGGGATGAACTGGAACGCTGACTGCACCCCAGGCCTCCTTACCCAAAAACCTGACTAATGCTCTTGTGGCTGAATGAACCCAAATCCCCACAGCCACGCTCCACAATCCTGTGGAAAGCCTTCCCAGAAGAATAGCACTGTTACCACTGCTCTTTAAAATATCCTGGCTGTCAGGCTGCGCTCGACCTCCTGAACTCACCACTGAGGCTTCCTGCCTCGTCATAAACCTGCATCCCACTGTGAATGTGTGTGTGTGTGTGTGTGTGTGTGTGTGTGTGTGTTATCAGGCTTTCCTCATCACAGAAAGCTCTAGAGCTCTAGGCCTAGATTAAGTCATCTCTTTTTGACTGTAATAGTGCCATGAGAGGCCCAAAACGATGCAGGACTGCAGGTAATGGTTCCAATTTGCACATTTGTAGCAATTATTTTCAGCAATGTCACACTTAATTTCTTCTCACACCAGCTCCCCCTGCCTCTCACACACACACACACACACACACACACACACACACACACTTTTTTAAGCTCTTGGACGTCGAAACATCCTTTCTGCTTATTGAATTTCAGATTTATTCAGGCAGTTTTGTACTCCTTGGCTATTTAGAAGTGTGATTATTTCTGTGAGTGAGGCTTTAAAACTAGTCTTTTATGTCCCTGTGCCAGCAGCCTTTCCGACTGCTTCCTCTCCCAGGCCGAAGCCATCACGACCCGTTTTCTGCATTTAATACCCTGTGGCATCCTTCAAAGTCCGTCCAAGTACTCCGCCTAATCAGACCGAGACTCTGCTCCAGGCAGGCTGGGATGTGGTTGAATTATCATTAGCCATGGTAACAAGTATGGAGAACTGTAATTACTAATGTTACCCAAACAGCGTGTCTTTATTGAGAGGACAGTTCACAAAATAGGACATAAGACTGAGACGTGCCACATTTTGAAGTGCAAAGAATCTTTGTTTAGATTTGTGTTTAACGTCTCACCCTTGCTTCAGTGGATAATATCACCTGGGTACTGCAGATTTGCACCTAAGGCTATGTATCCACTGCACGTGAATTCGTCACTCAAAATTTCACTCCCATTCATTTCCAAATAATCCCACCTGTTTTCTAAGTGACTGGGGTGATTTCACGACTGTCCCAGCGTTTGGCCGTGTACTGCTTGTTGAACACACAGATTTAGCCGTATACACCCTACATTTGTCATCCTGGGACGTGTTGGTGTTGTGTTATGCTTGGACATGAAGCAAGTCAAAAGTCAGCCTCTGCATCTGGCCAACAAACTAACCATCAGCTTTTATTCATTCATTACATTCATCTACGTGCCCACCGTATTGACACTGCACGGTAAAGTGCTCCTGTTGGTCAATAGGACTGATATTTCTCCAAGGAAGTTACATGGCTTACTTAATAACTTCTTCAAAACAGAAACGTCTCCGGGCGAGATTCGACTCCGAGCCTGCGATGACGAACACATTTAAGAAGCAGCACAGATGTGTTGTTAAAAATAGCAAAGCTATTAGTCTAACAACATTCTTCAGTAGTGAGGTGGAAGCGCTGTTGCTTTTAAATCAAGTAGCGTATAAATTTTACTACCCAAGTAGCAGTCTAATGTTGATAAATGCTGCATCATTTCATTTTCTTAGTATGCACATACATCTAATCTATCAATACATTGTTCTTGTGGAGTCTGTGCTTAAGGACAAGGGTTTTAGTTAATTGTGTCTTGGCAATAAAAATGGTTTGTTTGTTGAAGATTAGCTACACAGATATAGCATCGATCATGGTTGTACCTTTATAAGTTATAACCTATAGACTTTTGCAGGGAAGCTTGTACTGTAGCTTACAATCTCAGGGAGAAAAAAAGTTCCTCAAGGGTTCTTCGGATGGTTAGCATTTCTAGATTCCTACTCGTAACCTTTTCCAAAGGGTCACTCTTTGATATAAGGTTCTATAAAAAACATTTAAGGGTTCGTCCAGAGAGGCAAACTATAGAGAACCCTTTATCATGCTAGATGGAGCCTTTTTTTTCTCTAAGATTTGTAGCTATGTTTCATAAACATAAGAAATCCCATTTAGGTTGGCTATTAGAACATAGAACATCTATATGTTTATCTATACCATGTTTATCTATATTTACCCATGACATTTATATGAATTTGGCAGGTGAGTTCACCCAAAGTGACTGAAGAAGCAGCAGAAACCAATCCAAACACAGTGTTGCTGAAGAACACACTGATTCAAGAGCTGCAGCTTGTGCCAAGTGACCAGAAACAAACAAAACAAACAAATGTATAACAATAAGAGTAATTTAAGAAACCAGGTCATCAATCACCTCAAACATAGACAAGTACAAATAATTTACTAAGTCAGAGAAAAAGCACTGAGGGTGTTTTCAGAATTGAAAGTGAAATGCGTTGAGACGAGCTTCAGACAGTTCCTGAAGGTTGTAAGAACAGCTACATGATATGGGCAAAGCTCGCATACTGCGATTATAATTCTTGATAACTGGTTATATACAGTATAAAGTAATATAATTGATGATACACAGTAAAATGCTAAATAACTGGTGATAAAGAGTATAATGCCTAATAAACACTATAAGGCCAAAAGCGTTTGTAGACACCAGACCATCACATTCCAGATTTATTCCCCTTTGCTGTTATAATAACCTCCACTCTTCTGGGAAGGCTTTCCACTAGATTTTGGAGTGTGGCTGTGGGGATTTTTATCCATTCAGCTACAAGAGCATTAGTGAGGTCACGCACTGATGTTGGGTGAGGAGGCCTGGGGTGCAGTCAGCGCTCCAGTTCGTCCCAAAGGTGTTCAGTGGGGTTGAGGTCAGTTCTTCAGCTCCAAACTTAGCAAAACGTGTCTTCATGGAACTCGCTTTGTGCACAGGGGCATCGTCATGCTGGAACAGGTTTGGGCCTCTTAGTTCCAGTGAAGGGAAACTGTAATGCTACAGCGTACAAAGACAATTGCGCGCTTCCAACTTTGTGGCAACAGTCTGGGTAAGAACCACATACAGATGTGGTTAGATGGCAGATGGCCTAGAATCTCTGACAGGGGCTCGGAACACAATAAATCATTTCTTAGAGCTTATCAGCATATTACACGTCTTTGTGATATTGAAGTATTGCATGCGCCAATCATCAATAATAATAATCAATAAATGATTATTTTTGTGAAGGGAATCTACCGTGAGAAAGACACATACACACACACACACACACACACACACACACACAAATAATTCATTAGACAATCACATCTCTGATTCTACACAGTCTACATCAATAAGTAGTAACAAGGGCACTCTTAACCACAGCACTACTGTAAATACACAAAAAAAAAAAACATTGTAAATAGAATGCCATTTGAGGCCAACTTTAAATACATAAATATGACACAATACAGTATGCTGTATATGCTGTAGTACAATGTGCTGGATCAAGTGCTATTTTATTAGCTGATGAATAATGAGTATGGAATATTGAATTAATATTGCAAATATTATAATATTGTACAATATTATAAATATATTGGCACTACTGTATACTAGACTCCTATTAGATGTTTATTTGACTGCTTCACCTTCATGCCACCTTCATTTATATATATATATATATATATATATATATATATATATATATATATATATATATATATATATATATAAAACAGCGCATTAGACTTTTATTATTTGTCATTTTTAAAATAAATTAAATTACATTTTTAAATTTAGTCTGCATTTTCTATCCCTGATTTTTCCGGGCTTAAAAGCAAGTGCTGAAATGCTAGTGAAAAACACCGTCTTAGACGCTTCCATTACAAAAATAGATCTGGCAACCTCGGAGGCATGAACTACACGAAGGTAATCTGCATAATCTGATTACATGAAATTTCCCCTGTATAAATGTTGAAATACCTTTTAGTTGATCATCACTGAAGCGAACTGCATTCTGTACATTTAATTTTTGTCCAAACTGATCATTTTTTACTCACCTACCCCTAGGCCCTCTTTACACCTCTTTATTCCTTTACGGAGCCTCCTGGCTGTCAGTCATCCAGCTGCTATATGTGTGCGTGTACGTGTGAGAAGGTGAGAGTGAGGACACGTGTGTGTGTGTGTGTGAAACCTCTGTATGAAGACATGCCTGCATGCTGGCATCGAGCTCCTCATACTGAGTTACAGGAGAATACTGACAGGAGCCGAGCGCTCATTTACATCGGGAAAACCGTAGCAGGAGAGAGCGCCTTATTGAAAACAGATTTATGAGGGCTCCCTCATGAATTGGAAAAGCATGGTGCATAATGTGAGAGTGTGTTTGTGTGTGTGTGTGTGTGTGTGTGTGTGTGTGTGTGTGTGTTATTGCCGGGATATGAAGCCTGTCGCGGATAAGAAGGACTCGAGGGACCGGGCCATATCAGCTGAATCTTATTACAGGAATATTTTGGCTGCACAGCTGGAGCGAGGATCCTTTCTGAGAACAATTCATGTTCCTGTGGGGATTGAGATGTGCACCGTGTCCTAATACACACCGCTATTCAGCTGAAATACCTCAAGGCGTTGTCATTTTACACACACACACACACACACACACACACACACAATAGGGGGTCTGTTAAAGCAACTTCTGATAAACCTCTCAGCATTTTTACAGTATCAAATCAGCATGCTTGACAGGTGGCAGTATGTGCAGAGCTATATTGCGATCTACCATCAAGTGTGTATGAGTGTGTGACTAAAGATGCGCCTTCATCACGTACATGGAAACGTGAGTGTGTCCTGAAGGATGCTGTTTCCAATGCAATTTCCTCTGAAATGGATGTAACTGATGAAAGGATGGCGATGAGAGGGGGTGTGTTTTCTCTTGATCGCTCCATAGCACGTTTCTCCGAAATGAATCCTCAGAGGGATACGGCGAGGCAAGACGGAGATCTCAGGGATTTGTTTAGTAAAGAGGAGGAACGGTATGTCAGCGGAAAGCACTTGGATATTCTTGTGACACCGAAAGAAATAGAGATGTCCATCACACTCAAAACAGACAAAGCCAAACAACAGCATGCGACTTTGGGCCCCGAGTTCATATTTTGCAATCTATCTTCATCCATCATTCTCCTTAACGTCCTCTGCTGATCTCCTGCGCTAAAGAAGATGAAGTGTTTATACTCCCCAGATGTCGACTGATTTCCTAATCATGCAGACATGCAGTTCCGCCTAAGCTCAAAGTTGTAGTTTTCGAAACACTCGGGCTCTGAGTGTCAAAACAGGTGCAGACCTGCTAACACATGCCAAAATCATGCAAGCTGAGCATGACGTCTTTCACGGGAGCAACGTAACGTGCTAAAATGCAGTTGTGCATGTTTATGCCTAAAATGAAAAATACACTGCAGAAATCAAGTGATTTTCACTTGCAGTGTAATTTATTAAGCCTGAAATTCATTTTGACGTGGAACTGCATGTGCGAACTAATGCGCCTGAAGAGCATGTATTAAATTTGTATGTAAATGCCTGTCTCCATCAGTTGACGAGTTGACGACAAGAATACATCACTTCCTTCCATCTATTTATTTATTTTCTGTACCGCGTATCCTACAAAGGGTTGCAGGCTAGCCTGGAGCCTGTCCCAGGGGATTCGGGGCACAAGGCGGGGGACACCCTGGATGGGGTGCCAACCTATCGCAGGGCACAATCGCACACACACACACACACACACACACACTCACACACCATGGACAATTTGGAAACGCCAATCAGCCTACTGCGCATGTCTTTGGACTTGAGGAGGAAACCGGAGTTCCCTGGAGGAAACCCCCGAAGCACGAGAAGAACACGCAAACTCTGTTCACACTTATAAACTTATAAAAAATGAGGAATTTTCTCTTAGTAAAACAATCAGAAAATGCCTCAAAATGATGACTTAATATTACTGTGGCAACATAACAACGTTTAAATCGAGCCTCTGAAAAGATTTTCATTCATATTTACCTTATTAATATAATATGCACTCATATGTCCTCACTTGTATTCATTTATTCATATCGTATATTGAACAGATTTTCACTATACTCTTCAGGCAGTTTCTTTGCTAGCTGAACTCACCACGGCTACTGGGAACGTTTAGCATGCACTTGTACACTCGTAATATATCATAGTAAATCATGACTATAATCTGTAACGTGGCTAAATGTAACGGTTTAGGTTTCTGTTTTGGTCCCGTCTCCACCCTCCCCCGTCCTCACTTTAGCTTATTACTTGATTGTTTTCTATTAGCCCTTGAGAAATGTGTCTATTTATACCCTGTTATGTCTGCGTTCAATGTTATTATGCGTCTCTGAGGCACTTATTTTTGACCCGTTGTCGTTCATGTTTTTGGATTTGCCCTAGTAAATATTACGCCGAGTATCCACACACGAGCATCCTGTTCTCACCAGACGTCATACCAAAAATTTCGACGTCCTCCTTCAAGCAGGGTTTATTTTGTTTACAGAAAATAAAATGACTTTTTGGATGGCGTGGTGGTGCAGCAAGAAGCATCGCTGCCTTACACCTCCACTCTCCCCCGGCTGGCATGGGTCGCTTCCAGGTTCTCCGGTTTCTTCCCCCTTCCAAAAGCATGTTACTGGGTGGACCGGGTACGCCAAATTCCCCTGGGTGTGAATGAGTGTGTGAATGTGTGTGTGTGTGTGTGTGTGTGTGTGTGTGTGTGGTGTGATGGACTGTCATCCTATTCAAGGTGTGTCCCCACCTCGTGCCCAGGATTGGCTCTGGATTCAGTGTGACCATAAACTAGGATAAAGCACTTACTGAAGATGAATATACTAGGACAGCTGATATCACAAATAAAAAATTAAAACCACAAATTGATTTTTTTTAAAAGTGTGAAACACTTTCAGTGCTCTCGCAAAGTTATTTTATATTGTCAGGTGCCGCTGTGGCTAAATTCTGGTAAATTCCAGAAGATAAAAAAAGCTGTTAAGGAAAAAAACGGATTAAAATATTACAAATTGACTGAATACTAAAGGATTTAGTCTTATAAAATTGATGTGCTGTTTCCTAAACTAAACCTAGACTAAAAACTACCATTTTCTTTTTCTTTTTTTTTTTTTTTTTTACAAAAATACACATTAGTGGTCAAAATTAACATTACATCCCAAGTTCAACTCGACACTCTGTTCAAGTTCCTTTACAAAATATATTTAATGTATTCAAATATATTTATAATATTCCACACCTGGCTCGAAACACGTCTTAGAAATCTGGACACGTGGCCACCAGGTGTGGCGTGAGAAATACAGTGATTACCTCCAGTCTCACAATAAGATGTCCAGCTCCTGTGAGGCAGAAGATAATTCATCATCAATGCAATAACCTGTTCTCATAGCAATATCTGCCCTGCTGAACTCTGGATCCACCATGTGCCATACACAATTGTAGCTTGTGTTTCATATTACACAAGGAGCCTAAGGGATCTCCCAAAAATAAATAAATAAATAAATAAATAAATAAATAAATAAATAAATAAAATTTAATAAAAATTAAAACAAAAGAGAATTACCTGTCGAAAAGATTACGGTGGCCGATACTGAGATGACCAATCCGCTTTGGCACTTTTCATATTACTATCTGTGGACACACACACACACACACACAGACTTCTCTCTGGGTTAGGATGCTCATGAGAGCTTGAGCTTAGTGTTAATATTATTGGAACAAAGTCCTCTATGAATGTTTGGGATTTCTGTGTAATCCTCAAGCTTACTGAAGCCCAAGAGCTACACAGCTACACACTACTACACATACAGCCAAACACACACACACACACACACACACACACACACACACACACACTACAGTTTACACCACAGCGCTGTTGAATTCTCGATTCTGATTGGTCGGAAGGTGTTGATGAATTTCCGCAGTAGCGCCGGCTGTAATTCAAATCACAGGTTTATATTAATGCTCTCGTTCTAATACGTTATCGTTTCTATAGTAACAGCTCGTTCACAGAGAGTTGTGTGGTGGAAGCTTGACATCTAAGACTCGAATCTAAGACCCAAAATAGTCTATGGTGAAGTTTTTTTTGAGGAGACGTTTATTTAACATTTTTTGGAAGGAGTATCCAGTGTCAGCGCTTTGTAACAGTCAGTAAGTTTTCCACCACGGGAAAGTCTTCAGGACAGAGGACTTCCGGGTTCCTCGGTAACATGTCAAGCATGACAAGACTTGTCATGGCAGTGGTAGCTCAGTGGTTAAGATGATGGACTACTGATCAGAAGATCATGAGTTCAAATCCCAGCGCTGCCACTGTGGACCCTTGAGCAAGGCCCTCAGATGTATAAATGTAAGTCGCCCTGGATAAGGGTATCTGCCAAATGCTGTAAATGTGAGAATTTTTTTTAAATTACTACTTTTTTTTTTTAATGAATCATTGACAAAACAGTTCATAAAAATACTCAAATTTCTGGTGGTGACAGTAACATCATCACACTACTCAATTATTATTTTCCTATAACAGCATGCCTCTAAGTGTTTTATACCTCTTCTTCTTCTGTTCCTGTCACAGACAAAATAAAAACGCCCAGAAAAAATGACAGAAAAGGACAATATTTCAACTACTGTCCCACCTAATTATTCTTCGTTGCAATACATTCCTCACTCGTGTAACTAAACACTATACAGGCTTATTCATTTTCTGTTCTCACATCCTAATGAGAATTTAATCGGACAGCAGTTAAGCTTGTAGATAAATAAGACTCATAGACAGTGTTAATTTAATTTATAAGACAAATTTATGTTGTCTTATTAGTGTCTACTTAGACTGATCAAGATCTCAGACTTTTCCAATTACGTCCTGATTTTTTTTTTTTTTTAAACGAATAAAAAAAAATTACAAACATTTCTCATTTCACTTAGACCCATTCCTTAGTTAGAGAGGCTGTAACATTTATGTTCCTCTACAAGCTACTCCATCACAAGTAGCTTAAAAAGGAGCATTCAATAAGACTTCTGTCGGTAATATGAAAATATAATATTAAATATCATGATACAGGGTTCTCTCTGTGCTTCAGGGGTTTCCTCCTGATTGGCATTTCCAAATTGTCCATACTGTGTGCGACTGTACCTTGCGATGGCCCCGCCCCGCCTTGTAACCCAAGTTCTGTACTGCCATAGGCTATCCCAGGTAACTTGGGGCATAAGGTGGGGGACACCCTGGATGGCACAATCACTCACACATTACGGACAATTTGGAAATGCCAATCAGCCTACGACGCATGTCTTTGGACTGAGGGAGGAAACCAGAGTACCCGGAGGAAACCTTTGAAGCACAGAGAGAACATGCAAACTCCTCATACACAGGGCAGAGGCAGGATTCAAGGCCCAAGTGCTAACTTTTATCTTATCACCCATCCCTACTTCTCTGGTTTTGTAGTGGTGCTTCACTTTTGACCAGCGCCATAAACCCTAAATATATGAGATTCATCTTTTCTTGTCGTCAACTTTTTTGAACAAGCCATGTCGTCAATTTGCTAATCGGACCAGCAAGTGCAAGTAAACTTTTAAAAAATCGAATCTATAATCTTCTGACCTAATGTCTCTAACATGTCTAGCTAGTCTCTGGTCTTTGTGATTGGCTACACCACAACAGAGGATCTAGCTCAGATCTACAGATCCAGCACTGGTTCATGTTAAGAATTTACGGTCGCTGAACGATGGACAGTTTTGTTTTCCATACATTTGTCTGCTCTGCTACAGCATTTCTTTTTTTTTTTTTCAGAGAACTCTGCTGGAATACTCCAGACTGTGGTCCACCAGTTGATGACCCGTGCACTAATAGTGTACTGACCTAAAATAATACAAACTTTAGTTTTCCCATCAGAAATTCCAGGTATAAACTCCAGTGTTTGTGCTACGGGACTTTCACATTGTGAGTCATTCCGAATCTGATTTAATTAGCACTGCATTTCTTTAGACTACACATTAGGGAACACAGCCAAAGAAGAGTTCACAGCATCGGTGACAGAATGACAAGAAGGCCTGCCGAAAGCCTCACAGAATTCGAGCTTTCAGCAAAGAAAACAAATCTTCAGCCACAAAAGGACTCCAGACACCTCGCTGAACTGTCAGCTCTTTTTTTCCCTTCATTCTTTGGTAAAGTTGCGTCTGTCTGAATCGTAGCCAGGAGAAGCATTAGTCTTGTTTTTTTGTTCTTGCTTGTCTCTACAGAACGGCCAAAGCTGAGCTGACAGACCTCCCAAAAACCTGCCAGCCATGCTGAAATGAGACGATTGTTCCGCTGTAAACTGATGAAACGCATTTTTCAGATACAACACAAGCAGCTCGAACCCAAACAATGGCGGCTCGCCCGGCCTACAGGAGTCCGATGGCTGCTGTCCAAGCACTGGTTGGCTTAGAATTGTGGGTAGGAAAAAAAAAAGTCTTACAGGATATCTCTCCTGTCATTGCTTTGTTCACAGTCGTAGACTAAGAAAGGTAAAAGTCTGATTCGTCTCGCTCTGCTCTCCAAATTGGCTTATTTATTCCTTTCAGCCTCTTCTGCCTGACCCGCCTTAACCAGAGGAGAAACGCTGTCTAAAGGGAGATGGATGAACTTTGGGTCAGCTGTATACAGAGTGGATTTTATATATAACAGAGTAATAAGAGCTCTTCCACCTGAGCAAAACTTACATATAATACATTTACGTTTACAGCATTTAGCACATGACCTTTGTAGTCTCTAGCAGAAACATACCCATGCAAGGACAAACAGGTCTAAGAATACCATCAAGCTGAAACGAGACTAGTGTATGTTGTAGTGCTAATTTTGAGGCAACACGGGTGAGACAGCGATCTGGACCTATTTCACGATTAATGCTCAAAGCTGATACAACATATTTAACATAAAACTCAGTATGAAAAGTTCATTTCTAGCAGCACACAACAGCAACTGACGCCGCAGCAAATGCCAGCTAGGAGAGAAATTATGTCTACAGATAATGCAACAAGAGGGAAAATAACAGCTCTTACCCAGTACGTTGTTCTTTACGATCAGCCACTATCACTCAATGACAACGAGGGCGCAATTCATACGCAACGAAGACAAATGATCGTATTTTTCTTACAGCTGTACAGAAGCGCTTTTCCGAGGTGAAACAAAACCCACTCTCCTCCGCCACAACCCTACTCAATCCAAGCTCATTAATGGAGCTAGCGAATGCACTTCATTTAAAATCAACCAGCTAACAATATAAAGATCGAGCCTGGTAGTTTAAGTGCATGAACATGTACACGTGCTATTTTTAGGGCCACTATGTAAACCGGAGACACATAAACAAAGCTAAATAAAATGTGCCATCAAGCCCATCTTTGATTAATACCATACAGGCTACTAATTTGTCGTATCGTCAATCCCGATACTGACAAATATCACAAGCAGCAGTATCGGTACTGGTATGAAAAACGGTATCATTAGATCCTTAGATCTATCTAAACTTAAAATACATCCTTTAAATCTGAAAATGATCAGACAAGAAATTATTTTCCTCATGCTGAGGCTTATCTTTGTGCACCACAGCGTGATCACTTTCGCACACCCAAATCTGTAGAACTTTCAAAAGCATGCAAATGAGCCGCAGGTCATTTGGAACTATGGGACGGGGAGACAGAAAACAGCAGACTGTGATAATTAATGCAGCAATGTCCAATCAATGCATCAAATGTTTTCTTTGAAGACCAAATCTGTCAAAAGAGTGAAATACAATCACCAGGACTTCAAAGAACATCATGATTTGTTCTATCAGCCAGCTAACAGACACTGATAGAGCAATGCAGGGGGGAAAAAACAGTGAATTGGTTGGAAAAGTTCTATAGGTGAGCAACAATAAATCGTTGAACAGGATATACTTATAGATATTCATAGACACAGCAAATATTTAAGCATTGCTGGGTGAACTTCAAGCAATGGGTTCGTTTTAAATGCTGAAAAACCTGGAAAAAGTTGAGCTCTTGGCCAGTCTAATTGGGCACATGTAGTATAACATATATTTGTCATAAATGATACTAGTCTTATATCGATAGGCTAAACTAGTTTACTGTCCAAGTTCAATGGCTCAATAAAACGCCAATTTAGAAAATCTGACAAGAGAAAAATTTATACAAAATATGGCCAAAAGTTTGTGGATACCTGACCACACCCATATGTGGTTCTTCCCCAAACTGTTGGCACAAAGTTGAAACCACATAATTGTATGCTGTAGTATTACAATTTCCCTTCACTGGAACTAAGAGGCCCAAACCTGTTCCAGCATGACAATGCCCCTGTGCACAAAGTGAGTTCCATGAAGACATGGTGTGTTAAAGTTGGAGTGGAAGAACTCGAGTGTCCTGCACAAATTCCTGACCTCAACCCCACTGAACACTTATGGGATGAACTGGAACACCAATTGCACCCCAGACCTCCTCGCCTGACATCAGCGCCTGATCTCACTAATGCTCTTGTAGCTGAACGAACACAAATCCCCACATCCATGCTCCAAAATGTAGTGTAAAGCCTTCCCAGAAGAGTGGAGGTTGTTAGTTATTATAACAGGAAAGGAAGGACTAAATCTGGAATGGGATGTTCAGCAAGCACATATGTGTGTGATGTTCAGGTGTTCACAAACATCTGGTCATATAGTGCATGTCCCTAACCAAAACCAAAGTACTAAGTCTTTAATAATTTTTTAAATATAGTTTTCCTTAATTAATTGCCAACATGTATCTTTTTGTTTTTTCCTGCGATATAGCTCCTGTGGGGGGAAAAATCCCACAGACGCTCGATCGGATTGAGATCTGGGGAATCTGGAAGCCGAGTCAACACCTTGAACTCTCTGTCATGTTCCTCAAACCATTCCGGAACAATTTTTGCAGTATGGCAGGGTGCATTATCCCGCTGAAAGAGGCCACTGTCGTTAGGGAATACCGTTGCCATGAAGGGGTGCACTTGGTCTGCAACAATGTTTAGGTAGGTGGTACGTGTCAAAGTAACATCCATATGAATGCCAGGACCCGAGGTTTCCCAGCCGAACATTGCCCAGAGCATCACACTGTCTCCGCTGCCTTGCCTTCTTCCCGGTGCACTGACTGACTGTTGACTTGCTGCCTATTATATCCCATCCCCTTGACAGGTTCCATTGTAACGAGATAATCAATGTTATTCACGTCACCTGTCAGTGGTTTTAATGTTATGGCTGATAATATATACTGTATATTTATATGTGCTATTTGAGGCATTTCTATCTGCCAATAAAGAATTACCATTATTTTATTTACATTTCTTAAAATAATGATTATAATAATGAAATAATGACCACACACACACACACACACACACACACACAAACGTCTATAGGATTCTCTCTTATGTTCATATACTTTTGAACGGTTTTTGGCACTCATGTCATACACATTAATCTGTGTTATAGTTGAGACACAGTTACCTGTAGCAAGTTTCTGTTTTACTCTTCTGGGAGATCTTCCTGAGATGAATACTCTGAACCAATTTCAGATGCAAAAACCTTATTTATATACTGTTTACTCCCTGTACTTTGCATGTGACCTAATTTTCCAAGTTATTCTTGGTGTATAAATGCAAATTGGCAGAATTTATTTGGGATTTATTTGGATTTTAGTAAACAATGGCCTGATGAGAAAAAAGCATTCGCTTTATCGTCAGGAGATCTCAAGTTTGAATCCCGTGGGATCTGTGAGCTCATGTATGCGGAAGAGGGCGAATAGCTGTTCACGTTGGTGGTGTCAACATAAAAAGCTATTTAATATCAAACCAGTAACAGTAAAAAAATTTTTTTGATTTTTTAGAATCAAGTCAAAATAGGCTGCATATCTAGCTACATTTCTCTGTTGGATGTAGCTGAGCTCCAGGTTTTGTTCTGTAACTTGTAGCTTAGTTAACTACATTTTACCACTGAATTCATTTGCCATTTTGTAGTACTGAACTTTCGATACACTACTAAGTATAGGCACACATCTTCATGGAAAAGTGTCTGGGTTTTATGAAGTTAAATCAGTCTGTTAAATCAGTTTTGCATGGAAATGAAGTGTTCAAGACCAGACTATTTTCATATGACGTTCCGTGATTATGTGACGAAGCGCCCAGCTCCGTCCTGCAGATTGCCTCACAACCTTGATGAAACACCTGAAGGCTCTTTCCCTCTGAGATCACTTGAACATGAAAAGTGAAACACGTCCAGCTCCCCGTCTGAGTGTTTTTGCCAATCTAGGTTGCTTCTCGCTCTCCAGCAGCAGCACTAATGAACCTTGTTGCTTGTGGTTGCATGCATTACTCAACACTTTATTACAAGTTATCTTTCTTAGTCTTGTAAGACTGTAGCATTTCTAATCTGATTCGTGAGTTGTGTTTGTGGCATTCCTGAGCACTAGCACTCACTAAGAAAAACTCATATTTCAACTGAAGCTCTCTGTGTAAGTATGTCTATGTGCAGATGTGGTTCGTTCTGCATTTGTTTTTGTTTTTTTTCCTCAACATGACACTTGTGCCAAATATTTGAGTCTATAGGATCAATTCTGCGCTCTTTTTGGAGAAGGCATCAATTTTGCATCCATCTTATCTTCCCACTGGTGAATTCTTTCAAAATTGCAGATCAATTGCGTAATTTTGTGAAGTCTATTAGTCAAAACAGCTCACTTGTATACAAACATAATTCGGCATTCTTTTCTTTTTCTTTTTTTTTTTTTACAAGTTGCATTTGAATCTCGAAGGCCTTCAGAATCTTCTTACGATCACAACAAAACTTTCCCCACATTGCATAACACTGGAAGTAATATGACAAAAAAAAATAATTCTGAATCCACTATTTTGGGTGTTTCTACCTGAAAGCGCAAAATACATGACTTTAATTTAGCACCTGCTTCGTGTTTCACATTGAAATCAGTAATAATATGTGCAAATTAATGCTATCAACAGGTAAGAATTAAATTTGCCCAATCCTGTTTCTACCATTTGACAACAAAATGAAGGCAATATCTGATTATAATTTCTTATTAATATTTTTTTTTCGTTTGGCAGTGCAAATCTCCAGAGCACACAGCATTTCTACAGAACTACACCTCTGTCCTTTGCGTCTCATAGCTCAGTTAAGTAGCTCACATCTACAAATAATGCTGCAACCCGAAAATACATGTTTGTTTCACTTCCTACAGTCGAGTCGATTCAGTGTCGAATCACTTTCTCACTGAACTAGAGTTCACCTGGATGTAGACCGAGACCATCTCACTTAGACGCTCGGTTGTTTTGGTCCATACCCGAGTGGGATTGTTGTGTTCTCACCTGCCTAAAGAAAAGCAGTGAGGAGAAAAACGCTCCAAGGTTCCCTTCAAATGCTGCATATATGAAATGCATACCCTTAGTAAATCAGGACCGTGCTGTTCATATGAGCGGACCCTGAGTTTGAACAGCTTTCACACTCAACCAAATGTATTGAAGTCTATACGCCAACAACCTGAAGTCCAGAAAAAAGAAAACGTGAGGAGGAAAAGTGAGGACATGCCCTTAGTGCTGCAGCTCGCTGCTTATTTTGGATTCCGCTTTTGGATAAAAGCATCAGCCACATAAATAAATGAAAATGTAAATGTTCTCATGCTGTTATACAAATTGTGATTTTACACTGGTGTAGTGGCGTGTATTTTACAGGATCTCCACACCAAACATTCACCACCTACTCTCCCTATTTACCCCATACTGCTTTTGAGTAGTACATATATTATATTCCAAACAACAAGAACATTCATATTAATGATAATAATAATCATGTTTGAAATCAGGATCTTTTAAAGATCCACAATCACATCAACTACCTTTAACTGTCATGAACATATTTACTTTAAGCCAGTTTATAACGCCATTGCCTACTAAACAGGTCATTATGAAATGAGCAAGAAGTAAGAAGTGTAAGATTCACCTATGTAGTAGGACATATATTACATTGATATTGTGATAAACTGTGTCACAATACACTTTTCTGAGATATCTCACACAAATATCTTACTTACAATTTATTTTAAAAATTGTCTTGAATCTTTAAAACCGTAATTATTAGAATTCATTTCTCTGTTCTCCTTTTCCTTTTTTACTGTTTCAATCCCATATAACACTATAAATATTGTGTATTACATAATTATTAATATGCACAAGCAAAGCTTACTCAGAGTAGCGCATGATTAGATGTTGACCTTTAAAGGCAAACTGCAGTCAAACCAACCATCGTAGCTACAAACTAGCTGTTTTGTGTTTGTTTGGATCTCTTATCCATCAGCCCAGTCCTGTACTCACAGCCCTCGAAGACAAATGGTGGCGTCAAAACAAACCAAGCGGCAACATCGAGACGGAACCCAAGCAAGCGGAAAAATCCCCCGAGGGCATCACAAGCGAAAAACAGCAGTATGACAAATGGACAAGACGCAAAAGTCAAACACAGCTTTGATAGAGTAGCTGACAGATGGACGACGGCACATCGAAAAATATATGACAACGCTGATGTATGATGACGCAGACAAACAAGGGCTCAAGACACGGCTCGATGAAGATGATGGAGGACGAAAAGCAGTCGTCGTCGTCACAACAAATGCAAATCAACCAGAGAGCCAACATAAGAGCAGAGGGTTAAAAGATGAGGTAATCCTATAACTGAATTATAATAGGTGAGACAATCCTTTAATACAACTCTATCCACATGCAGGGTTAATAAATCCAAGTATAAATTGTGAATGTTGATTACCTTTGTTTATACCACAGCACAGGTGAATTCTCAATCTGATTGGTCATAAAGTGTTGATTCATTTTCTATAACAGCAGCACTGGCAGTAGTGTCATTCAAATCACAGGATTATATCAATGCGCTTGTTCTAATATGTTACGATTTCTATAGTAACAGCTCATTCACAGGGAATTTTATGACAGACGCTCCACATCAGTAAGGAAAGTAATGTGACGAGGCATGCTGTTATTGGAAAATAATCAGTGATGGAACACTGCAATGTCACGTATTTAGCCCATGTTTGTTTACGTTGCCAAGAAGCCTTTATTTGCCGCATATAAATTACAGCACAGTGAAATTCTTTTTTCACATATTTCATGTCTTGTCATTGGTTGATTCTCTCGTGTGTCTTGATTACTCTCACCTGTTTTCAGGTTGCCTCTTGACTACTTTGTGTATTTATACCCTCGTGTTTCTTTGTTCGGGGCGAAGTATCGTTCGGTTTTAGCCCGTTTGACTTTACCGAGCTGTTTTGTTCTTTGTAATATTGCTCCGGTTCTTGATCTAGTTCTGTCCCCTGGTTTGTTTATTCTGGATTATCCTTGACATTGCTGTTCGCTGATCTCCTGTCCTCTGCCTGTGTATTGTTCACGATTTCAATTCACGTTTTGGATCTGTTTGTTTGCTCTTCTAATAAAACGCTTAACTGCACCTGCCTCCGTCTAAGCCTCTCCTACCTGACATTATACAGTACTGTACATGAAACCCTTGTATCTGCACCAGTATCACTGTCGTGCTGAGAAGGTCCAAAACCTAAATACTATCTACATGGTCCTATAGTCCTTTCTGTTGATGAATACAGTAAAAAGTATCTAACAAATTGTCCATTGCACCAGGCAAGCTATAGTCAGCAATTGAACAAGGATAAAGGGTAACTATATGGTAATAATTCCTGAAATATTACAAACTTATAACCTTTGATGAAAGATTAAACAAAGAACGTGCCCTGACTGAATTTCTTATGAACAGACGATTGGCATATCTGCATATGGGCAACGACGAAGAAAGCTTATCTATGATCAGTCCGAGACTAGGCATTAGAAGTCAATGCATGTCATTGTGTGAAAAGACGAAGGGGGACATGTTGGGGATGAACCTTTCGTAGGTGCCCTTTAAATCCTTTCTTGGTCTTGTCTCAGTATTAAAAAGACACTAGGTTTGACACATCGAGCTACAGCTGACCTTCTCGATCTCATCTCCCTCTGTCTCCCTCCCACTGCCCGCTCGCCTTTCACTGGCAGGGAATTAGTGCAAAAATTAAAAGCGCTACAAAAATCTGGACCATACCGACTAATGAGACTAATCAAGATGCACAGCTAAACTCCACCTCCACTTGAACCGATCGACCTTTGACATGCTATTTCCGAGGCCTAGGAGTGTGTGCGATATTGAAGTGTTGACTAAAGTAACTTTGACAGCATGATGGCAAAAAGAATGTTAATGAGGATGTTGTAACTTCAGGCAGAACTCAAACAGCAGAAAGCACGACACTGATTTTGGGTAAAAAGAACTGTCTCAAATCTGGTAAATACCTTTATCCCGTTCACACCTAGTCGTTTGTATCCAGATTCTGTCTCGGTAGGATTTTACACTTGTGTACGCACGTTTACACTTGTAGTCAAAATTGTCATCAGGATAACACGTCCTCATTTGCGGATGCTAATAAATACCCAGAGATCCTATCACATATCGCGAAGTCTTGCCCTCATGGTAGTACTGCATTTCTGAGCTGTTTGTATATAGGCTGGATTTATGGTTATTAGATGTATGGACTGTCGATTGATCGTTGAGTTGTGAACTTGCAAGTGCACAAAATTGTTTTCCACGGTCTTTCGCAGTGTTGTTTGTTGGTAAATGAGACCTTTTAGCTGTAATCATGTTCGACGAACGTGACTCGAAGAGGGCTTTGACGGAATGAGCGTTGTGATGACGTCACATGACGTGTCTTAGCCTAAATCTGTGGAAAATCTGCTGTAATTTTGAAAAATTGCAAGCTCCTCCGAATATTGCGGCGATTGCTTGATTTTGCGTTCATTTCTTCGATCGCAAAATCGTGGAATCTTGGAGGGACTGGTCTATCTTTCTATCTATCGATCTATCAATCTATCTATCTATCGATCGCTCCAATATTTTCAAGTATTTTGATTTTCTCTGCAGTTAATCATGTAGTAAAACACATGTAGCAAAACTAAATAAAAAAGATTATATAGGCCTACAAAGAAGCATCAAATTTAACACTTTACAAATATTATTAATGTCATTAAGTGATTAAACATCCACCATCTAAAAATCCACTATCCAGATGAGTTTTTCATTGCCACTGCCATCAAGCAGTTCCTGACTGCACAGCTAGTAATATTATTAATCCCTTCCATTCCCATCCTCAACATGAAATGGTGGAAATGGCTCATTTATCTGCCTGTTTAGGCCATCATTTCTGGATGATTAAATCATTTATCACGATTTTTACACTGGTAAATTGAGGGCAGGAAAAGAGATCAACATATAGCCTGATTCAACACAACAATTACCCATACACTGCACACTAAAATACGTATATCAACTAGAAAATGAACAGATTATTTGATAATAGAGGGTGTATCTCAAAGCATTGATGAAAGAGCATGGCTGTTTCATTCCTATATATTAATTTCAAAGTTGGCAGCATTTTTGATTCTCAGTTCTGTCTGGTCCTATATTCTCATTTATACAAATACGTGATCAGTTTTTTTAGTAAGTCCGATTTGCTTTCATCACAGCATGTCTCATTCACAATTACATTCTACCCTACAGCAACAAAGCCCTTTCCATTATAAAGCCGGTTCTGGTGCTCAGCAATTCTTAGTCACTCATTAAAATGCTGTTTAAAAAAAATAGTAGTTCTGATTACACTAAATTAATGCCTGAAAAAAATAATAAAACCATTTCCTGCTTTTCCATTTTCTTCCACCTAAATGTCACAATTTAATTAAAAGGGGTAAAAAGGGGTACACTACACTCATTTGGCTTAGGATACCACATGCCTCTTTTATTTTAACAACGTAAACAGAAAATTTGTAACACTTTCCTTCTAACCATTCGGTTCTCCCATCTGTGCTTGTGTGTAATTTGTACTTTGATTGGACAATGTGTGCTCAGTCTGTCTATGTTTAATTTCTCCTCCAAAGGCATTTTGGGGATTTTTTTTTTTTTACTCTGGATTACTGAGTAAAAAATCCACCTTGTTCATGTACACCACACCTGCCACTGTATTTCACACTCACCTTCTTAATCATTGCTGATGACGTGATACGGATGTGTCAGCAAAGCAGGCTAAAAAAAAAATCTAGGGGGCGTGTCACTGTGTGTAATCACCTGACATGACTGTCACTGATAGGCTGCATGAATAATCTACAGTCTGGGCTAGAAAGAAATAGCCCCAGCCTTGCTTCTCGATTCTTCATACCATTCTGTTTGTTTTTCTTATGACCACTGGACCTAAACAATCTGCCATTAACATGTATAAAGGAAAGACATCAGACCTACGATAGATTCCTATAAAATCATACCAAAAAAATCAACATAACTGATAAAAAGTCCTTAATATATATGTAGAGAAATGAAACCTCCCATTTAATGTCCAAACTAATTGCATTCATTTATTATAAAAAATAAATATTTCATTTTATTTATGTATTCATGTATTTGACTCTTTGTTTGTTTAAATAATAATAATAATAATAATAATAATAATAATAATAATAATAATGTTGTTGTTGTTTATTTTTGGTGGATGGCCATTTGTTTAACCAAGACAACAAGTTGAGAACATCTTTATACTGCAAACGTTGGAAAACATCTACAAAACCTAAAGTGAGACTTTCTCTGAGTCTGAACCTGCAGGACACTGGGGAAATCATGACCTAAACTCATATATTCTCTTCCTGCATCTGATGGACGCTAATCTGCAAAGACCACCCAGCAGAGAATTCATGTCCCTACCTTCTGACGGATCTCCTCCTCCATTTTGACGGGCGAGCCCAACTCGGCCACCTGGCGCACACCCTCGCTGGCATATCCTCCGTATTCCCACAGCACGTAATTCCTGGAGTGAGAGGCGCCGATCAGAGCTGACCAGTGATTGGCTCGCCCTGTTATAAACAAAAAGAAACCATCAGAAATGCAGCAGTCGGATTTGATTTGATTGACAGCTGTTAAAAGAACCTGCATAGAAGCTCCTTAGGAATTCCATAATGCTGTAAAAAGCTGAATACTGAAATAAAATGGAAAAAAAAATTGCAATATAATAATAATCATATAATAATCTGATTACAAATTCACACTCAGGAAGTGAATGATGTTGAATGCCATCAACATTGCAGAAGTGTAGGGGATAAAATATCTGGTTAGGAAACCTGCTAGAACGTGTTCGACCTATTTGGGAAAATTGTTCGTAGCTCATGTCATCATAATGATTCACAGCAACAATATGATTATTATCTGATTTTGGCTGTTGCCTGATTATTCAAGCAATCGTGTAAACTGCAAACAATGTATATATATATATATATATATATATATATATATATATATATATATATATATATATATATATATATATATATATATATATATATACATACACACACACACACACACACACACACACACACACACACACACACACACATACATATATATACACATACTGTATGCAGTTTGAATTTTACATATTGTGCTTCTTCTTCTGTCGGTTTATTGGCAGGCTGTGTTGTGTACTTAAAAAAAATGTCATTATTAACGGACCTATGGAGACTGATTTATTTTTGTCATTTTCAAATATTATATAAATAGTATTTTGCAATTTATGTAATTACAGCACCATTTATTCTCCTGTATCTGCATTGTATCCTGATTAAGATTTTACCCACATGCAGTCAAGAGCTTCTTTCATTAGCCTGATTGCTTGTTAATATGTGAATACAATAACATCCATCCGCATTTTGTGTTCTTCCTAGTTTATAATTTTATGCAAATGTTGTCAGAGACGTTTTGGCCAAATGCTGATTTCTTGTTTTTATGTATATTATATCTCATACTAAATTGTTTCAAAAATTAAAACAAAATCTAACATGAAACAAAGGCAACCTGAGTAAACAAAATATTGAAGCAAAAAAGTTATCCAATAACACCTGGGCTTTTGTGCCCCCGTAGTTACTAATTTCCCAAATCTATGAAACTGCATTCACAGTGGGGTTCAGGTGGACTAGACGCAACCGGGCCTGATTACTGCAAACCCTGTTCAATCAAATCAACACTTAAATAGAACTTTTTCAACAGCATGAAGTTGGTTAAAAAGTCTTACCACGTAAGACACTATGCCAAAGTTGAAAGAAATTCCAGAAATAATGAGGAAGAAGGTGATTGAAATACATCAGTCTGGGAAGGGTTACAAAGCTATTTCAAAGGCTCTGGGACTCCAAACGACCACAGTGTATGCAGTGTATCCATTATCTCCAAATGGAAAAACTCGGCACAGTAGTCAACCTTCCCAGAAGTGTCTGACCTTCCAAAATTCCTCCAAGAGCACAGCAACTACTCATCCAGCAAGTCACAAAAGAGCCAAGGACAACATCAAAGGAACTACAGACCTCTCTTGCATCAATAAAGGTCACTGTTCATGACTCCATTATTATAAAGACACTGGGCAAAAATGGCACACTGCTAACCCAGAAGAACATTAAGGCTCATCTACATTTTGCCAAAACACACCATGATGATCCTCAAACCTTTTGGGAGAATGTTCTCTGGATTGATGAGTCGAAAGTGGAACTGTTTGGAAGACAGACAATGATCCAAAGCATAGGAGTAAGTCCTAGTCCTAGAAGTAAGTGAAAGACTGATCTCCAGTTATCGGAAGCTTTTAGTTGCGGTTATTGCTGCTAAAGGTGGCAATTCGTTTTTCACATGGGTGATAGGTGTTGGATAACTTTTTGTGCGTCAATAAAAAAATAAATAAATAAAAACTGTATTGTGTGTTTACTCAGGTTGCCTTTGTTTTATGTTGGATTTCGTTTGAAGATCTAAAACTATTTAGTATGAGATACACACAAAAACAAAAGAAATCAAATACTATTTCATAGCACTGTATTTACAAGTATTTTTCAGCAGTAATGTTTTTACCCCATTTTTCTCCTCTGATGTCCTTTGATGCCTTCTAATGTCTGTTACATTTATAGTGAGTTTCAGGAAAAGTAAAAAAAAAAATTTTTTAAAAATTAAACTCAAATTATTGAGTAATAAAACCATCTAAAATTGGGATATGTTTTGCATATAATCTGACATGCTAGAATCATAAAAAGACCAGGTGTAGATTTTTTATTTTTTTTTTTTACCTGATTTTCATCTAGTATTATTGTTGTTTAGAAAAATGGGACCTTGATTTAAAAATGTTGTAGTTATTCTAAAAACTTTCATTGTACAAGGAATTTTTTAGGGTCATTAAGGATGGTTCTGAGATGCACCCCAAAGCTAAGCAGAGTTACTGCTATCATCCTAAAGTAGATTATTTTCATATAACAGCACGTCCCAGAATGAGTTTTATTCAAAAATATTCTATATTAAAGTACTTTTTATCCATTTATAGTTACATTTAATGTTGTGAAATGTCTGTGAAACAGGTTAGTTCCTATCACTTCACATTACAACAACTTTAAACAGCCCTTCCCTAATTTTCTTTTGAAGACTTGGAAAAGTTAGAGATTTAGCTCGGACTGTTACGACGCACTAACGCTGGAGACTCCTTCCACAAATGATAAATAAAAGAACACATCTCCGTATCCACAACAACTACAGATTTTTTTTTTATCCGTCCATCATATAAGTCCTTCCGAATGAGTTGTTACTATATTAACGATAACGTATCAGAACAGTGCATTAATATAAACCTGTGGTATGTTGTGGTATAAAGCATAATAATAATAATAATAATAATAATAATAATAGTAAACAATTTCAGCTTTCCTTATTACGATATCACACCCCTTGTACTGATGAAGCTTGTTAAGAATATTTCCCCATAATGAAGCACACACACACACACACACACACACACACACACACACACACACACACACACACACACACACACACAAATATTAGAATAAACAGGGCTGCTTTTATTTCACTAACTGCTAGGCCATATGCAGGAACAGAAGACTCGCACACACACAAACTGCATGATTATATCCAGCATTAAATAATGATTCTTCGAAATGATCTCTAACATCCAGGTCAGTGGTCCTGCTCTCTCTACAGGATTTCTCCTCTCTCAACTGTTTCCTAAAAGTCTTCTGTTGTTGTCCCTCAGCAAACAGATGACCGTATGCTTTCACACACACATACACACACACACACACACATCTGTAATGACTAAGAGAGAGGCAGAGATCCCACTTCCTGTCTTCATAATCACCCACACGGGAGGCATAATTATGAGATGAGCTATAATTTGATTACACATTAGCTCACTGTTTACTAGTGAACACAGGAATAAGCCATTTTATGCTCCGGATCTGTTATAATGCTGTTTTTATCAGGCCTTCTATTATAAAATGGGAGACAAATAATGTTTTGTCTTTATGGTTACTTCTATTACACTTGGAAAAAAAAAAAAAAACAGCATTAAAATAGCACACGAAGACGTACAGAATTATAAAAAGCAGCAGTAAAATACTTCAAGATACTACATGGCTTAAATAGCCTGCTATATCCATATGTAACTTTTATTTATTTTTATTTTTTTTAAGGAAGCTAGTTAGAATTCTTCAGGTCATTCCTATGTTCCCAGGTTCCTTTGTTCCCCAGTTCAATATTCTGTTAACATACATTGAGAAAACTTTTCCAAAGGCTTTATGTTTTATGTAGTCAAGACTCAGGACTCGTCAAGACTCTTTTCCCAGGGCCCAATAAATGTATTACCGTTTAACGTTAAACACCAAATATACATTTAAATGAATAATAAAATACATTAGTTTAAAATCCATCCTTCATCCACACTTGAAATGTATGAAAGTTATGAACCCTGTTAGTCTACATTCATACATTTATACAGTTCAACTCCATGCATGACATGAACAGTAGTGAAATGTATACACTGAGGAAGTGCTATACTGTAGCCTATAAAACACAGTTAACAGTCATAAAAGGAACAATATGTTAAGTTTGAACATGTCCCAGCTCTCACTTATACTGAAGCCTAACTCCAGCGTTAAATCACCATGTGTTCATTATGTGACATATAAATCTGGGGAACATAGAACCCTGGGAACACAGATGAACTGCTGTTTTCATGCTAGCTAGTTGGCAGCTAGTTAGCTAGCAAAGTTAACAACAAAGCACATGTATTGATACTATTTTCCCCAAATATTCAGTTTGATGCTAAAAACTGGAAGATTTAGTACTTTTCACCATAGCTGTACGGTCTGCTTTGATACTACTTTCACAAACAAACATGCATAACATCAATTTTCAGGCATGTTTGCTAATTATTAGCAATCTGACCATTTTACAAATGGTGTTCCTTTTATCAACACAACACCGCGCATTTAATGTATTTGGTGTACCATATTGAATTATTTTATGGTCCTTACACATACCCATAGTGTTTTTTTGTTGTTTTTTTTTTGTTTGTTTGTTTGTTGTTGTTTTTTTTACTAATTTGTTAAACATAATAGCATAGCTAGTCATTAGCATGTATGTCATTAGGACATGAAGAGTTGAAGATGAGCGATTTTAAAATAAATCCTAGGAAAAGTCAAATCAAACTAAATATCAGCTGAGCAATATTGTGAGTGAATTAAAAACAAAAAAAAACTATAAGATGATTTTCTATGCTTAAGAAAGTAACATGTTCACCTTCTGTGGTTTATACAATACAAACTCATAGCGCTGTTACTTCTTTCTATGGCAGCATAAAATAATAGTTCTATTTTTAATATTTCTATTCATAGTTCTTTAATATATGAATGCATTTAAAATGTGTAGAGAAAGCTTCCTGCCTAATGTTTGCCTTTTAATAATTAGTGCACAATAATAATATAATTTTAAAAACTGATTTCATACATAAGTCAAATTGTTTATTTCACTGATGGTGCTCATATTGAATTTGGTGATTATGGTTTGGTAAAGATAATTTTCAGATACCGGATATACAGATATAGGGATAAAGGGTATTAAAAAGAATTTATCACATTTAGAATGGAAAACACAAACTTTTGAACCTTGACTCTTTTCATTACTAATATCGTAAGATATAAAATTCGACTATTTTAAGAAAAATCTGCGAATCCTAATACACTAAAAGTCCTGCTGGTGTCATTTCTTTTAACATCTTCATTTAGTTCCACGGGTGTGCATACTTCTGCACTCTAATATATCTATTTAGCCGAACAGTTCTTGGAAAGCAGACGCTACTATTTGACATCAGTGACATTGTGAGAAATGAATGAAAAATCATGCTGCGAGTGTGTATAAAACACTCACGGGGATAATCTTTGGGATGCACTTTCTCACTCCAGTTCCCGAGGAAGGTGAGCCGGTACTTGGCCGTTCCACACGCGCAGCACTCCTGCAGAGGCTTTTCTGTGGTTCTGAGAGGATCTGCAGAACAAGAGCTGTAGATTAGTTACAGACCAAGCTGACACGAGGTCTCACGCAGCCGAGCACATGTGCACATACACACCCCCGCGCCAGTCTGCACGAGATGCACACACACGGTACAATGGGCCAAGAAAATTACACTGAATTGTCCAAAGAAAAAAAATGTAATTATAAGGTTCTAGTTGCATAGCTGAGGCGCACTTTTGTAATTACCTTTCTCGCACAGCCTCCTGGTGAGAGAGCCCTCATCCTGGAAGGATATTATCTTCCTCTGTACCACGCTCGCCCTGTGAAGAAAAAGGGAAAAAAAAAGGTTACACTGCTTTCACATATTACTCCACTTTTATATGAGACAAAACGCCTCCGTTCTGAGAACAGATGCTCGCTGAAGTATCGAGAACATTCATGCTGTTTTTCTTGGTTTAAACAGACAACTTTAAAGCAAGAAGTCACAACTGACTCATCTTAGAAAACACTTACACTAAAAGTCACACAAGTAATAATAATAATAATAATAATCACAACTTGTGAAATTTACGTTCTTAAGTTTCACATGATTTTTTTTCCACGATTCATTTATTTTCAGACGCTAACATTTCACCCGTAGTTAATGAATGTGTTTGTACTTTCACAGGTGATAGAAAAAAATATTTTGGAAATAGACTGAAAAAACTAGAACTCTTTGGCAATAATTCAGATCATCCTGTTTGCAGAAAGAAGGGTTGTGCGTATGATCCCAAAAACACCATTCCCACAGCGAAACATGGTGGTGGTAGCATCATGATATGAGGCTTCTACTCTGCAAATGGTACTGGGGCATTCATTTGTTTTCACACATTAAATGTGCGTTTTTATTGTCACATGTGCTTTTTATAGAATTAACTTATGTTCACCTGTTAAACCTTTCACATGTACAGCCGTGGCCAAAAGTTTTGAGAATGACACAAATATTAATTTTCACAAAGTCTACTGCTTCAGTGTTTTTAGATCTTTTTGTCAGATGTTACTAACTGTTACTGAAGTATAATCACAAGCATTTCATAAGTGTTAATGGCTTTTATTGACAATTACATGAAGTTTATGCAAAGAGTCAATATTTGCAGTGTTGACCCTTCTTTTTCAAGACCTCTGCAATTCGCCCTGGCATGCTGTCAATCAACTTCTGGGCCACATCCTGACTGATGGCAGCCCATTCTTGCATAATCAATGCTTGGAGTTTGTCAGAGTTTGTGGGTTTTTGTTTGTCCACCCTCCTCTTGAGGATTGACCACAAATTCTCAATGGGAATGAGAAGGACCTCTCAAAGGTCTGGGGAGTTTTCTGGCCATGGACCCAAAATGTCGATGTTTTGTTCCCCGAGCCACTTCGTTATCACTTTTGCCTTGTGGCAAGGTGCCCCATCATGCTGGAAAAGGCATTGTTCGTCACCAAACTGTTCTTGGATGGTTGGGAGAAGTTGCTCTCTGAGGATGTTTTTGTACCATTCTTTATTCATGGCTGTGTTCTTAGGCAAAATTGTGAGTGAGCCCACTCCCTTGGCTGAGAAGCCACCCCACACATGAGTGGTCTCAGGATGCCTTACTGTTGGCATGATACAGGACTGATGGTAGCGCTCACCTTTTCTTCTCCGGACAAGCTTTTTTCCAGATGCCCCAAACAATCAGAAAGGGGATTCATCAGAGAAAATGACATTACCCCAGTCCTCAGCAATCCAATCCCTGTACTTTTTGCAGAATAGCAGTCTGTCCCTGATGTTTTTCCTGGAGAGAAGTGGCTTCTTTGCTGCCCTTCTTGACACCAGGCCATCCTCCAAAAATCTTCGCCTTACTGTGCGTGCAGACGCACTCACACCTGCCTGCTGCCATTCCTGAGCAAGCTCTGCACTGGTGGTGCCCCGATCCCGCAGCTGAATCAACTTTAGGAGACGGTCCTGGCGCTTGCTGGACTTTCTTGGGCGCCCTGAAGCCTTCTTCACAACAGTTGAACCTCTCTCCTTGAAGGTCTTGATGATCCGATAAATGGTTGATTTAGGTGCAATCTTACTAGCAGCAATATCCTTGCCTGTGAATCCCTTTTTGTGCAAAGCAATGATGGCTGCACGTGTTTCCTTGCAGGTAATCATAGTTAACAGAGGAAGAACAATAATTTCAAGCACCACCCTCCTTTTAAAGCTTCCAGTCTGTTATTCTAACTCAATCAGCATGACAGAGTGATCTCCAGCCTTGTCCTCGTTAACACTCTCACCTGTGTTAACGAGAGAATCCCTGACATGATGTCAGCTGGTCCTTTTGTGGAAGGGCTGAAATGCAGTGGACATGTTTTTTTGGGATTAAGTTCATTTTCATGGCAAAGAGGGACTTTGAAATTAATTTGAAATTCATCTGATCACTCTTCATAACATTCTGGAGTATATGCAAATTGCCATCATAAAAACTGAGGCTGCAGACTTTGTAAAAAATTAATATTTGTGTCATTCTCAAAACTTTTGGCCACGGCTGTAGACTATGTTTTTGTTTTTTTCATGTGTTTTTTCACATTTTTCATTTAGTTTCATGTGTAAATTTTTCACATCTCATTTCCCCCGGAAATGCACCCTCTCATTTTCTCACGTGATCACATATTACATAATCACATGAAATGCATGTGATTTTTTTTCCCCACACTGGAATAACATCTGATGTGCCATTCAGGAGCACAGTTAAATAACTGCAGAAACACTAGAGACTGAGTCTGTGCCTTATCTCAGATTAATGTCGACCAAAACCCAAGTGAAAGCTCTTCTCTTTTCCCAAAGCTTTCACCACCTACAGTACCTCCCCCGTTTAGAAATGCCAATCCCCGCCCACCTCCGTGTCCCAAACGGCTCCTTATGAAACGAGTTACTTTTTTTTTTTATAATATATATTTTGTAAAGTGCTCCATGGGGTTTAGGAACGTGCTTCTTAAGTATCACTAAGTGTTACTCTTTACTTATTAATAGCCGTGCCATAACTTGCCAATTAGAGGTTAGGTAATGATACGGCTGCACAGATTTATTTTTATTGGTACAAAGAAAAAAAAAAGGGGTTGGAAGAAATCTGGACTGAGCCGATCCAGATGTCTCTGTATCTCTAAACTCCATTTAGCACATGTCCATTTTTTAAATTATTAATGAAATATCATCAACTGAATCTCTGTTGGCATTGTGCTTTATGGTTTCTTCTGCCAGGCTCAGTGTAGAGGCATGGCCTCTGAATGTGTCAGTACCTGTGTAGGAGGTGTTGCCTCTGTGCCTTTCAGTCTCAGTGAAGGAGGTATTCCCTCTGTGCCTGTCAGTACCTGTGTAGGGGGAGTGGCCTCTGTGCCTTTCAGTGAACGAGCTTTGATTCTTCAAAGTAGGAGGTGTGGCCTCTGTGCCTGTCAGTACCTGTGCAGGAGGTGTGTCCACTGTGCCTTTTAGTATCTGTGCCTGTTACTATCTGTTTAGGAGGTGTGGCCTCTGTGCTTGTCAGTCTCATTGAAGGAGGCATGGCCTCTGCATCTGTCTGTACCTGTGTAGGAGGTGTGGCCTCTGTGCCTGTCAGTACCTGTTTAGGAGGTGTCTAGGTAGAATATAGATTTTATGTAGAATTTATACTGTAGTCAGTCTGTCTTTGTTTGCTTTGGGGGAAATACTTTATTCATCCTCAGTAACGCCTTTATTCTGGTCAGGGTCACAGCCTATCCCCGGAACACTGTGTGTGACTATCTGAGTGGGAGGCGTTACTCTTCCCCCTGTCAATCAGTGTGATACTAGCCAATCATGAGCCGCTGTGAGCACATAAATATGGAAGACGGTGGTTAGAAGGGTGGCTTTCTCATGAGTGTTTAGCTGTACTGTGATGTAACATGAGCATCAGTTTGTAAAGATGCGGGGAAGCATGTTCAAGCCTTCACCCTGCCCATTTGTTGTGTTGTCATCTTTAACCTTCGTTTCCCTTGTCTTGTCCACTACTAAAAAAAGAGTTTAACAGACAATTTTAGGTCCACTTCCTCAACAATGTTCACCTTCCCTGAGCCTCTTCAGATATGAGCATTCTGACACTTCCAGACTACTGGACAGCCCTGAGTTTAAAAGAAGCCTGTGAAATCGTCCGATCCATCTGAACAGCGGCTCCCAGGAGTTTAAAGCGGAGTGGGATCACACACCTCCTCGCCACACCTCCAGCATGTTCACCGCATGCTAATGCAGCCTTACTGAGTTCCAGTGGAGCTGCCAACCGATATAACACACTGATACTGTGGTGAGCTGTCCATCTTCACTACAAAACACTTGCTTGTATGTTGTTTAAGGAAAATAATCAACGACACTGTGACGTGATTCCTGATGCAAAGCGGTGTTACGGTTACCACACGGAAATTGATTACTTTCCAATAACAGCACATCGTGAGGTGTTTACTTCCTCTTATACCACAGCAAATTTCCAACAAATACTGAATTTTATTTGGTTTTTTAAAGTACGACACATCATACTTTTTTAACATCTGCAAAACCCATTGCCTCCCAATGGCTGTTATTTTTTACATCATATTTAACGCTGCAGTTTCCCCAGGTCTTCTCACGTATGCTAACCGATTCAATCCGTCTGTGTGGCATCGGTGCACAAGCCAGTCGAAGTCTGACCACCGTCTTTTCTCCTGTATTGACTCCACCATGTTCAGTATTCAGCGTGCGCCTTTACATCTTAACGCTGAATGATGTGAACGCCTTCTTAATAAAGGTGGCTATTTATTTTAAACTTCTTCTCCTCTCATTCCCCCATGTGATTTCACTTGCACTGTGCAGATATCCCCGTCAGCACCGTCCCTCACTGCAGAAACTGCAAATTTACAAGGACATTAGAGTAAAACCGTCCTGCTCAGCACATCACACCTTACAGCAGGTTTCTCCAAACAGGGGCCCGAGGGTCAAATCTGACACGCTAAAAAGGCTTTTTATTTGACGTACTAGAGAAAGCCAGCTTGAAGTCATCTCATCTCCTGTAGAGTGTAGATACAGGTAACACATCTGGCTCTAATATTGTACTTTTGTCCTCAGTCTCACAAGCAGATCTCACATCTGTAAAGCAACTGACTCGAACCCCAAAACTCTACAGATTTTCCGTTGTTTTTTTTTCCCCCAGCAAGTTTGAAGTCGATAATCAGAATTTATCCGGTGTAATGGTCCGTGTACGTTGTGTTCGTTCGTTTTAGGTTTTAATCTGGTTTTAATTTGCTTTTAATCACATGAGTATCACATGGATTTAATCTGGATTAGCATCATTCTCCAAATATCAAGAGTGAAGAGTGATTATAAAATGTTTTGTGTGACTCGTTAGCAGAAATGTGGGGCGAGTTGAATTGGTTATTTGATGACTAGACTACAAGGACTCACAAAAACCAGTGTGGCTTTAACTAATATTTCATGCTTTAGGTTAACTTCATGCTGTCACTGTAGTTATTTGCTGTTATTTGCATATTCGGTTTTTAATTTGTGTCAGCCTTGTAAACCGCTTCAAATGGTGACATTTTGACGTGTTCTATCATACAGTACAGTATATACAATACTGAAAACTTCGGATTTTTGTAAAGAATTACAATTCTGTCAAGACTGCATCTTTCCCACTGCAGACAAGAAAAAATAAAACAAAAACAAAAAAAACCAGCGGCGACTATTAAATGCTTTGTTGTCGTTTTCTACAAAATGATACGAGGTTCCTTTTAAAATGCAAATCCATGTATTATGCAGTTATTAGTACAAAATTAAATACATTTCAAAGCTTGAAAACAATTTTTTAAAATATATTTTCAGGCATCTGTACAAAGCAAACAAACAAACAAACAAAAAACACAATCCTGCAACGTGCTACACATTTCAGCCAAATTCCAAAACATACAAAATGCTTTGCATAGGTTTCAAAATGCAAATAATTCATGACTTCACTGTATCATTAATGCCACATTGCTGAGATTTATACATTTTTTTTGTTTTATTTTATTAAACCAATCATGTGGCAGCAGTGCAATGTATAAATTCATGCAGATACGGGTCAGTCTTTCAATTTCATGCAATTGCAATTCAGTTCAAGTAGTTTTCTGCAAAAAAAGCACAAAAACCTCAGCAAGTTGCATGGCAAATGTTGAAAAAGGCCGCAGCAAAATCAAGCATTTCTGGCCGGAACAATCACAAAAAAACTCCTGTACGGTCCGGTTTACACAGAATGGTGCGAAACACAAAAAACATCCAGTCAGCAGCGGTTCTGCAAGCAGAAACGGCTTGTCAGTGAGACAGCCAGACTCGCTGGATCTGACAGGAAGGCTACGGTAACTCAAATAACCACTCTTTACAACAGTGGTGAGCAGAAAAGCATTTCAGAAAGCACAAACTGTCAAACCTTGAGGCAGATGGGCTACAAAAGCAGAAGACCACGTCAGGTTCCCCTCCTGACTCAACCAGACTCTTGTATGCAAGATGCAAGGACAGAACACCACAGTCTGTAGCTGAAATATTTGCCAATAGCTTTTTTGTTGCAAGCACGATGCACTACATTGTCTTATACTTATTCTTTTCCTATAGTCTGTATCAATACACTGTATTAATGAGTAATAATATGTTAGATGCCACTTTTCAATCTAATCTAGTCTGGTTTCCCAGTAACCAAAACATGGGTCTGAGTTTTCACATGCCTGGTGGACTATCTAATGAATTTATGATGTACATCTGTAAATGTTTTGACCTACAGGCTACATTTTTCTGTGAAAATGATGTATCTGAGACCAAATACACGGCAACCACTGACAACTGCAAAGAGATTTGAATTCTCTTTTCAAATCAGTAATTGTGGTTCAAGGCGACCAGACGTGAACTAATAAAGCGTCTCAGAAACGTCTCTGAGATTTTACCGCCGAAAGTCACCTTGACTTACAATACATCTATTAGACTTTCCACAAATTCTGAAAAAAAAAAAAACAGAGGTCATATTCTCCTGGAGACCTTGAGAAGAATGTAGTAAGAAGGTACTTCATCTTACTTTGTAGTTAGAACTAAACCACGGAGAAGAGAATGTTTTCTCTTTCCCGGAGCAGCTTTACACATTTGCACCTCGAATCCACTATGAAAAAAAATCACAGATATTTCATACTGCCGGTATAATCACCACAGGCAAGTTTCACACACACGTTCACCTTATGCTGTGCAGGTTGTGTTTCAAATTTGGGTTGCAGAAGCTTCCTGCTTGTCTCTTGTTTAACCTTCAGAGTTTATGCTTCAAAGTGACTGAATGTGATATCATACCAGACTGAAAACCAGAAGAAATTCTAAGTAAATCCCCTCCCAATCCCATGGAAAGCTTTGGAAATCATTTCAAAATTAATTTGTAACACTATACAGAAACATTTACCAAAACCATCCATATTTCTTTTCACAAGCATAAAAAAAATGTATATTATTTTAAGGCTACAACAAGTAATCAACAAAATCAATCAAATTCGATAAGAAAAATATTTGCCAGTGACTGTGGGACGCACTACGTCACTTCACTTCATCACAAGTAACAAAGCTATCTGAATTATTTAACTTACTTTAGGAATAAAACAGCATTGAGTTAGTGACCTTTTATATAATTAAGCCTAGTTAGGAGTTCTGTAACAGTATCAGTTGATTGAAATGTTGAAATATAATTTTTTGTATTAATAATAAAAAAAAAACCCTGATAGATTCATTGATTATCAAAATAACCAGTTGTAGCTGTATAATATTTACATATAGTCATAGAGAAATGTATAAGCTCATAGTTTATATATACAGTACATCTGCCATTGTTTTCAGTGTTTTCTTACAACAACAGTTTCAAGTTCCCAGTTTATACGTTTTTTACACTCGACTTCCTAGTAGCAAGAGCAGGCAGAAAGAAAAAAAAACCTGATCATGCTTCACTGTTGTCAATATCAAATGTAGTAACATTTTAGACCCGTGTGACAAGCATAAGCTATTGTATGTCAACCATAAACATAATTACTGTAATATACTGTTCATATACGTCATTCTGTGCTAGTTTTGGAAAAAGTTATATGCGGGTATAAAAAGGTAGTCCATGGGTGTCGTTTCTTGGTATTTCTTTCTTTATAGTTAACATAATTATCATTTAGATTTATATTTAACGTTTATATGTAAAATATTTAATCTTTTTGCTTTAACATTGAGCTTGATATTTAACATTTACCATTAATATTTACATTTAACATTTACTGTAGATTTATATTTAACATTTACACTGAATCTTAAAACTTAAAATCTGTTATTTTATATATAATATATATAAAATTTAAATATATTTTTATTTATATTTTAGACATAAATCACTGTCTAATGCATCAGAATAGCCTCAAATGTTAAAAAAAGAAAAAGTCAGACAAAAAAAAAAGAGTATTAACACTTTTACATTTGGCGCGACATATACAACTGACCCCACTGTCCCCTAACATGAGCATATGTCAGGGACAAGATGGCATTTTATTTTATCAAAAGTACACCAATCCACAGAAAATTGATTAATTAATTCATTAATTCATTCATTCATTCATTCATTCATTCATTCATTAAAACAAAACAAAACAAAACAAAACAAAACGGTGAGGTACAAATGCACTGAGACGCTACACAATAATAAGCATTTTATTGCTCCATATTTTATCAACCAAAGATTCCTGCCTTCTCATAAATTCACAGGTCAAAGTTCACCTAGATAAATTCGGTAAGAAGTGAAAGTAACCTCCATCAGAGACAAATGTGTGTCGTTCACATCCTGCATCCTTTCATCCTTTCACCCTTCAGTGAATTGGAATTTCTGCTGGGCAAAAATCAGAAAAAGCGTAGTTCCCAAGCAGGCCTTTCAAAAATTAATAATCCTATGTCTACACTGTAGTTGTTGGCACCTTTGGCTTCTATTTAAAGCCACGTTTTATATTTTTTTAATAATCTGTTTTCGACGTCTCCCTCTAGTTTAGCTGATGAGTATCGGATTTCACTTTTATGGCCATCTTTGTGCATGAATTAACTCCCTCTTTTTGGCACTTATGATGAAGAATTTGCACGCAGCTGCTTTTGCAAAGCAAAAGTACTGTCCTCTACTGTTCATCAGCTATGCTGAGATTGACACTTTAGTATCGACACTGTCTGGCGTGGAGTTTTTTTCTTCTCTGGGTTGAATTTTTATTTACATTTAAAACTGTTACAAAGAATGCTACCAGTATGAGTGACAAAATGACACTTGTACTGCAATTTTATGATAATCTGAATGCTACCATGCTTTTGGGATTTGAAATAGGAAGGGTCAGTGTGTATATAATACATACTGTTATTAGTTTCACCCTTGTTATTTGGCTTCATACACAGTATGTTGGCAACAGGCTCTTAAAGCCTTAAAGTTAGTTTCTTACAGTTAACTATAGTTTCTTCAGTGAATTTAACATTCGCAACGATCTTCCCTGTCATTTTCTTTCCGACTAATTTCAGTTGGGAGGAACTATATTTACTTGATGTCAGGTGTACCATGAGAGATACATGAGTTTACTGTGGATGGTACCACTTAGAAATCATGAAGATGGCTTTGGACTGCAATTGAGACGAACAGTTTTGCACTCAAGTCTCCATCAATGAACAGTTGATAAGTTCAACAAAACAGACTTCAATGTTAAAACTATAATGAATTTCCTGGTTACACAATTGCACTTTTTGACCATGCAGTACACAGGGAATTATTTATAATTGCACTATCCACTGTCACCCAGATGAGGATGCGTTCCTTTATGAGTCGGGTTCATCTCAAATTTTCTTCCTCATATCATCTCAGGGAGTTTTTCCTTGCCACCATAGCACCTGGCTTGCTCATTAGTGATAAATTTATAAATAAAAAATGTATATCCTGAATTTATATATTTCTGTAAAGCTGCTTTGTGACAATGTCCATTGTTAAAAGCGCTATACAACTAAACCTGAACTGAAGTAGGCCATGAAATACAAAGGCAGTGTGAATAACAATTCCACAAACACACCGCAAGGAAGATTCAAGGCACACAACATCAAATCTATCAGTGTCCAAACGGCAGCCATAAAAAAAAAAATCCCCCCCAAAACGCATCTTTCTCCACTACTGTAAAATGCATCCGTTACTGACAGATTGACTCTGGAGAAGTCTTGGCCATCTCCCAAAAGTAATTGGACCTATATTTAATGGCTGCGCGGCGCTGCCAGGCACGTTTCATGGCCTTTCGACTGGCCCGACGCCCAGAACCACAGCAAGTCGGAGTGACGGAAGTCTTAGCGCAGCAGATGTTTCTGAGTGCCACAGCAGATGTTTCGGAGGGATCCAGAATAAAAGCATACACGCCGATGGGCTAGGACAGAAACAGGAGAGATATCGAGACGAGAAATATTTCCTATTCACACTCGGAGAGAATTGTGACAGTGTCCTGGCTGAGCCTGAGCAGGGATAAGGCTGCTCATTATATTCAGTACAGAGGAATGGGGGGGAGAAACGAGACGGCAAAGGTGTGTAGGCTGTGTGGAGGGAAAATGAGGACAAGGCTCTTCTAATGTAAATGTCCATGATGGAGGATTTTCATTGTCCGGGCATCAGTGTGCGCTCACACACTCCTTTTGCTAAGTGCTAAGCTGTAATCAGGATCACCAACGCTCTTCAGCTTCCTGTAGAGATTTTGGAGAGAGAGAGAGAGAGAGAGAGAGAGAGAGAGTGTGTGTGTGTGTGTGTGTGTGTGTGTGTGTGTGTGTGTGTGTGTGTGTGTGTGTGTGTGTGTGAGAGAGAGAGAGATATCTCATTGAGGCCTGACTCACCTGGCTTATTTGTTAATCGGTCAAAAGTGTGAGTGTGTGAGACCGAGAGAAAAGAGAGGCAGAGATGTGTACTTAGCCCAACACACACACACACACACACAGGTACACACACACACACACAGAGTGACAGTGCATGTCTCAAATGGGTGGGTGGTGTGAAAATGTATACATGCATAAATAACGAGATTGGAATTCCTCTCGTTATCCAGCCGCCCAGAATTTTGTTGGCAGAGACGTCTTTTCTTCAGGTTTAATCTGACGGCTTGCTATGTGACAGCTATATGAATGAATATGAGCGTGAAAGGATGAAGGGATTGTACAGAAGGAAGCTGCAGAAGCGTTAAAACAGACATCTGGAACACAGGGTTCTGCAAGTTGGAACTTTCTAAAACTAAAACTACAACTTCTTAAGTACTTTATTATTAAGTGTATTTGCGGTTTGTAGAATTGCAGAAAATGATGACACTGAAGTGAAATATAGATATTTATATACCATAGCACTGCTCATATCGATTACGATTGGTCAGAAGGTGTTGACTGATTTGATTTATTTATTTATTTATTTTTTATAACAGAAGCTCTGAGCTCTACAGTCCCTCCAGGATTTCGCTATTTTGTGATCGACAAATCAACGCAAAATCAAGCAAACACCGCAATATTTGGAGGAGCTTGCCATTTTTCGCAGATTTGGGCCAAGACGCGTTACGTGACGTCATTCAGCCAAAGCTCTTTTCGATTCACGTGCGTCGAACGTGAGTACAGCTAAGATGTCTCATTTACCAACAAACATCACTGCAAAAGACCGTGCAAAGCATCCGTCCATTTTCTATACCGCTTATCTTTACTGGGTTGCAGGGGACCTGGAGCCTATCCCAGGGTGCATGGTGCACAGGAGGGGGACACCCTGGATGGGGTGCCAGTCCATCGCAGGGCACAATCACACACCATGGACACTTTTGAACATGCCAATCAGCCTACCATGCATGTCTTTGGACTGGGGGAGGAAACCAGAGTACGCGGAGGCAGCCCCCGAAGCACAGGGAGAACGTGCAAACTCACGGCTGCGGCGGGAATCGAACCCTCGACCCTGGAGGTGTGAGGCAAACGTCTAATTTTGAAAAAAAGCCACAGCAAACTCAAGCATTTTCTGTGAAATCCTGTAGGGACTGGCTCTAGACTTGTATGGTGAGTGCTCACATACAGGAAGTCTAATAATAAACGCATTTTAAAATGCGAAATCTTTATTATTGTGGTGACTTTTTCTGTAAGTTGACATTTATACAATATAACATTTACGAAAGGAGTCTCCACTGTCAGCGCTTTGTAACATGGGAAAGTCTTCAGGATGGAGGACTTGGTGATTTGTGGTTTCTCGGTAACCTAACAAGCTGCATTTTTTCATCTTATTGACTTCAAGACATGGAAACTGCTATAGTGTAAGTAATAGCAGAAAGGAGCGTGTGTCGTGGACGTTCCATAACGTAAATATAAATGTAATAATAATAATACGTTACATTTATATAGTGCTTTTCTAGACACTCAAAGCGCTTTACATAGTATAGGGGGGGAAAGCTCATCCACCACCAGTGTGTAGCATCCACCTGGATGATGCGACGGCAGCCATAGTGCGCCAGAACGCCCACCACACACCAGCTATTGGTGGAGAGGACTAGACTAATGTGACTAGAAATGGAAAAAAGTATGACGTGTGTGTCAAAAATCATCAAAAATTTGAAAATTTGTTGTGAATTACGAAGCATAAAAGACTTCTGGGCATGTTGTCATAGAAAAATATCAATGTCAGGGTGATAAGCTTGACTCAAATCAGGCTGCATCACACCACACCATCGTTGATTATTTTCCTCCACAGCACATTTGTTACACGTATTGACCGTTTTTTTTTTTACGCTCATTTAACACGTTGGTCTTTTTGTAAGTCTACATTCACTAACTGTATCCCTGCACAATTTTGTCAGGTTCCCTTTATCCCAACTCCTAAAATATCTCCTACATAGCTTTGAGGTGTATTTGGGGTATACAGTAAAACAGAATTCTGAAAGGAATCTGAAGGCAAGTCTGTTATTTGTCACTCCTTTAAGAAGCTATAACACATTTAAACCCTGAAAGTAAGGACACGTTTGTTCCTGGGTAATTTTACACATCGAAAAATCTGCATAACTAATTGCAGAATAAAAGGGACTAATGACTCTTTACTGGGTTTCTCTCAAACACTCTCGACTGTGTTTGTTTTCCAAAATGAGCACGTAATTAGTTTAATTGTGCATTTACTTTCATCAATTCTGCACATTTAGAGCATTCATCAGTGCTTTTCTTCTGTTTTATTACACATATAGAAATACAATGTCCTAATCTAACACTCATGTACTTCCCTTCAACCATCCATCGGCCCACACTGAGAGCTACATGTACGCACATCAGGAGACCAGAAAATGCACTCACGGTGCACATGAAATTATAGTTCATTTCATTAAATGCCCTCTGCATGAAGCACAAATTGCCATTTAAAAGCACCTGCAAATGAGAAAAATGGTCAACCACAGAGCTGCCAAAAGCCCAGGACTAAAAAGGCGCTCCTTGGGAAAAGGAAGAGGAAGAAGTCCAGTAGAAAAAAAAATAATGTATTCATAAATAAAGTTCTCATTAAATAAAGACACGGTCAGAAAAAAAATTAACACAGTGAAAGGCATTAGAATTACTGAGAGGACAATTATTTACTAATTGGTTTTAATGAATACTTCTCTTAAGCCTATTGAGAAAGCATATAAAAAATTAAAAAAAACTTTAGAGCTAGTTGAGCTAGTTGTGGTGGCTCAGTAATTGAGTCACAAGTCAAAAGGTCGTGTGTTCAAATCCCAGCACCACCAAACCGCCATGGCTGGGTCCTTCAGCAGGACCCTTAACCTTCAGCTCAGCTGTATTTTTTTGTAAGTCACTTTTTTAAAGCATCAGCCAAATGAGCAAATGTAATGGACTACGTATTATTTTATACTATGTAAGATATTACAACACTGTAAATAGAGTTGTTTACTCTAAATTGTACAGTACTGCTGCCAGTACATTACTGTAAAATTTACAGTATCTATTTTACTGTGTAGCCATTTAGCTAAATTGGACGTATTTTCATCATGAATGCTGATACTGATGAATTGTCCCTGTTAAGTAAATAAATGACGTAAAAAGTTTTAAAAAACAAAACAAAAAAAAAGACAGCTGTGTACGTTTGATACGTTGGCAATGTCACAACAGACCTGTTTAATGTGTTGAATTTCTTTGTTAAGTGTGAGAAGAAAATTGATATACATGTTGTAGATGTAAGTTCCCAGATCTGTGTGACAAAAGCAATAAACAGCCCAACTGACAAACGGCAACAAACCTAATTTCTATGAAATCTATGACAATTAGTTTAAAAAAACTCACATGGTGCTAATTTACTTCTGATTCTGTGAACAAAATTGCGTGCGGCTAGTTGCTCGAAATCTAGTATATATAACGGAATATGTAATCAGCTGCACTTTCCATCTCTTTTCCATTTTTTGCCGACTTCCAAAAGGCTTGTATGCCAACTACATACATAACATGCAAGGTTTTCACGCAGAATGCCGTCTAATTACACTTGAAATCAGGTGCATCGCCTCAGAAGTCTGATCAGGTCAAGTCATAACCTGTTAAAAGCTTCAAAATGCAAGAAATTGAGTACTTACTTGAGTATCACGCAGCCGCTGCCTGAAGGGGGCGCCGTCCAGAACACCTGGATCCGTGTGCGTCTCCGGGGAACGCTCTCTGTGACGGCAGGTGGGCAGTTGGTCATGAACTGAGAGTCTTCTTTATCTATGATCTGCGGGACAGAGATATACTTTAGCAAAGTTTAGTCTCATACACCATAAAACAATTTCTGCATGCACATGGATTAAAAACTGAAGTGTTCTCCAGAGTAAAAGACTCAGGATCAAACTTAAGACCCTGAAGCTGTGAGGCAGTGACGCCATCCAGTGCACCATCATGCCGCCCCAGACCAATTAGCTACCTTATCTATCTAGATTTACAACAACAAAAAGATTAATTTCTTAATATTTAGCCTAACTATGGTGAGGAAAAAAAAAAAGGCTTTTTCACATGCTGTAAATCTCGCTCACTGACTTTTTCTAGTCCTCCTTGATTGCTCCCAAGCTGCAATGTGAGTGGTCAGATAATAAAAACTCAAATGATGTCACCCTGAACCACAGGTGATTGCTTTAAGACCACATGGGAAGCCCAGCCTCCATTCAAATTTCGTTAAAATGCAGCAATTAAATGTGTCTACACTGTATCATTCATCACTCTTGGTGAAATATCAGATATCTCTCTGCAATATCATGCAGTTCATTCATTTAATACAAATTTTCGGTGGACTGCACAGCCTGCAGGAAATTCGCCTTTGTAACCCCCCAATATACCACCCACAGAACTCTAATGAAACACACAGCTTCTATGGGATCCTGCGCTTTGACCCCAGCTTTCTAACAAGCTGGGATGTGTGAAGAAAAGAATTTCACTTCACTGTAACATACAGTATATATATATATATATATATATATTGGACAAACAGTTGTTTTAATGTAAAGTTTATATTTGTAACACTCAGTTTGTGGATTTTATTTTTAAATAAACAAAAAAAATGTTTTTGAAAGTTTGGTTTGTTTTCTATCCAATTAGTTGTTTATCCGATTTTAAAAATAGTGGAATCTAGGGCTGCAGCTAACGATTATTTTCATAATAGATTAATCGGAATAATAATTGTCCGATTAATCGATTATGAAAATAATCGTTAGTTGCAGCTCTAGATTCCACTATTTTAAAAATACACCAGTCGCCACTGTTCTGCACTTATCTGAAATGTTTCATTTTTGCGGTTGCAGTATTTTTTTCCCCCTCTAAGTCACCCGGTACTGCCTGTTTTACAGCCGCTTCACACAGCATTAGACGTAAAATGCATGCTGGCAAAAAAGCCCTAGTGTGAAAGCAGCCTTAGGGAGTTCGATGGAACCCGTTTTCAAAGAATGTATTAGGTGTTTGCGAATAAACTGTTAGTCAAAATGTAAAAAAAAAAAAAAAGCAACAAAACAAAAAAAACTCTACACTATGGTACAGAAACATTCCATCTATCACAAGTCTTTATTTAAAATAATATGATTAATACTTAAAGATGTATTGGGTTACAAATTCGCCAGAAATGTGTAGCTGTCCTACAGTAACATGGTGCATATCAGAATCTTTGTAAGATTAAGATGACAGAAATCCTTCATGGTGACAGGGAACTAACCTGTGAGCTCGCTGAAGACATTAAAAATCATATGAACCTTGAAGCTGGGGTTAGGATTTGATCACGGGGTGCCTCAATAGAACACAGTGACTGCATTAAAGCATCTGCAGCAATATAATGAACACTGTTTTTACATTAAATCAGATGCTTTCAATATAACTGTTACATTTAAGACATCTTTAAAAAGATGTATTGTGAAACACTTTGAAAAGTGCATCTGTGATATCGATATCATAGTGTCATATTGCACAACCCTACTGCATACTGTATGCTCAGTGCTCTGAATGTACATAATAATCACAGATAAACTACAATTCCCATTCGCACTCCCTCCCATGATCATTTTTAAACATTGCCCGAAGCCAGATGCACGCTGGATTGCAAACGTGCAAAAGTATTGGGAGTCAAGATAAATCGCTTTTTTGCATAATTATTACAAAAGCAATAAAAGTCCACTAAAGACATTAGATCAGTTCAAGTGCTTATATACAGTATGATCGAAAATAATTTTGTAGGAAAAAAATGATTATTAATAATTTCTCCGATATTTAAGGCATGATTTCAGCACGGTCATGTCTGCAGTCATCTTCAGATAATCCCCCGAAATAACCCAGAAGCGCAAGGCTTCATTTACACGTGCAGGCGAATTAGCTTTTTTGTTTTTCACCTACCTGCCCATTAGATGCAATCGGGTGTTTTCGGTTCTGATTTGCACCACATCGATAAACAACACGGTCATTTCTGCACATTATCACCTTGCAGTTAACACGTCTGTAGCCCAGAATTCAATCAGGTAAAAGCAAACAAACGCTAATCTGAGAATTCCACATTGTCGCAGAAATGTAGCCAAAGTTAAGAAGTAGTACACAGTTAAGAAGCGTAAAAATGTTTATAACTTGGAAAGAAGGATCGCTTTTGAAGGTATGAAACCAGTCATGCGACTGAAACGGAAATCACAATAAAATTGTTTATTTGGAAAATGATACTTGGAATATCTGGATATTTTATGGGACTGCTAAAGACTGCCGGCTGTAATACAAATCATTACTTTACTTATTCGATAGTAACGGCTCGGTCACAGGGACTTGTTTGGTGGACGATCGATCGACATAATCTAAGACTAATAAGAAGTAAACGATATGTTATTTAAGAAAAGGTTTTCTGTAAGGAGATCTTTATTTAACTTTTAGGGAAGGAGTCTCCAGTGTGTAACAGTCAGTAGGTTTTCCACCGCAGGAAAGTCTTCATGAGCATGTCAAGCTGAGTTTTTATAACAGCAAAGGGAGGATCGTTCAATTTCTAAGCACGTGAAACTTCCTCAACTTTATACGAATTAGATATGACACAGTAAACCCGAAAAACCTAAACGATTGGACTGAACGGTTCCTCGGACCAATCGCACAGCACGTGTTGGTATATTCTCATTCCCCCCCCTCCCCCTCACAACTGTAGGTCCTACCTTCTTTTAGTTCCTATGAACTGCTTGAGGAATCCAAACTGTCTTTGAATCATATACAAGCTCTCATTAAATGTGTATAGAGGCATTACAGAGTAAAATAAAGCTTTAAAGAAAATAGCAAAGATCACTGGTGTCTCTCCGGAGAGTGTTTGTAGCTAGTATAGTTAGCTTGTGCTGCTAACATCTAATATGAATACGCCTAGCATATGAAAAATGTTACAATTCAAGTTTAGAACATTTTAAAGACAAATCAATTGTATACTGTAGGAAATTGTGTGCTGTAGGCTACCTTTTGGCCATGATTGTTTCTCATCAGAGCTGGACGGATGCGCTCAATAACAGTAGCGCTCGATGCACACCCACAGGAGATAAACTACAAGTGACATGAGCGACTTATCACTCGCTAGTGTGAATGTAGGGTTACTCGTTAACTCGTGTGCTGTACTGCACACACACACACACACACACACACACACACACACACACACACACACACACACAAAACCCTTAAACTTTTCCCCTGCCCTGAGAGAGGAAGTGCAGCCATGTTTTGTTTTCCCAAGAGCCTCAGTCATGGCCGATTCGTCTACACACTCCAGACATGAGGAGCAAAAAGCAGCTGTTGACCTCAGTGCCCTCTGAATGCCCACCATATGCTCTGGCCTCACAATAACCTCCCTGCTTCCCACAGACTGAGGAAAGAGACAAACCAAGAACTTCAGGCTTTATGAGTTCAGGCATAGAAACCTAACAGTACCATTTGGTTACTCAACACATCTTTAAAGCACATTGACCTGAGAAACCAGGTCACAGAATCACTCTGCACCTTTACATCGAAGGCGTGGAGACTTTTGATGAACTCTTCCGAATAGTTCCTGAATTAGTTCCCGTTTTGCTTTTGTAGCACACTGCAGGAACTGTGAACATCATGCAAAATGATGTGCCACTTAACATGTCAAATGTACGGCAACAAAAGGCACATCTTCACTGCTCGAACCTTTTCGGGAACCTTTTAAGAACTTTCTTATGAGCTTTTTTTTTTTTCCAGGAACTCTGCTGGACTTTTCTGGAACTTTTTTTCCCTTGAAATTAAAAACTTTTTCAGGAACTTGGGAAACGTATCTGGACTTCAGAAACAGTTTTCAGGAACTCAGGAACTTTTTTCATCAAATCAGGGATTATTACTAAAACGGAAAAAAGGAAATATCTCTGAACCTCAGAAACTACTTTTGAGGAACTCAGGATATTTTTCAGGAACTCAGGAACTGTTTTAGGAACACGTACATTTAAGCAACTCAGTGACTTTTCTCTAGAACTCAAGAACCTTCTGTGGATCTCAGAAACTTTTTTCAGGAACTCAGGAATTTTTTAAGCAACTCGGTCTCTTTATTTATATATATATTTTTTTTTTGAGAACTCAAAAACTTTCTCTGAAACTCAGAAACTATTTTGGGAAACTCAGAGCCCTATTTCTAGGACTCAAAAATTTTCTCTGGAACTCACAAACGTTTTTAAGGAACTCGGGAACATTTTCAAGAACTCAGGAACTTTTTAGGCAACTCAGTGTCTAACACATCACTCCACAGTGTTCAGCTGTGTTGAGATCTAGTCAGTGTGGAGGCCAAACCTATGATTTACAGCATCTTCATCCTCATTCAGTGAGCCACCGTGCCCTGTGGATGGGGCGGAGTCATCCTGGAAGAGACCACACCCATCAGGATAGAAAAGTTTCATCATTGATTTTGCAATAACACTTCTCTCTAAGGAGGCAAACAGACCCAAACCATGTCTGTAAAAATTAATACACACCCCATAACAGAGAAACTGTTCTTTCCTTTAATTTGTCACTCATCCATTACAAGCCTGTTTTTGTTTTGTTTTTTTGCCTGATTTTCCAGTTATAATTTTTTTTTTATATTTACTTTCTTTTAAACGTCAGCGCTGTTTTCATTGGCAAGGTTCTGCAGTTACTTTTGACATTTTTGAGACATTTAACATCTTTTATATTTACTTATTTTTGGCCCAAATGAGATTTCTTATAGGTGGAAACCTGGAGACTGAAGCTCCTGAAAAAAAAAAAAATCCTGTGGAAGAAAGATGATTACTTTTATTTGTCTTCAAGGGCACTTTTTTTTTTTTTTTTTTTTTTTACTCGTTTCTAGCCACACTTTTTCATGTTAATTAAAAGCAAATCCAATGCAAATGCTGGTTATTTGCTCAGATCAGAATCGACTATGGGTTAATATTCAGCTGAGATGTGCCTTGAGTTCCTGAAAAAGTCCCGAGCTTCCTAAAAACAGGTTCATGAAAAAGCACCTTTTGGTGGATACTTTTACAAGAAACTGTTACAAGCAAATCCAATAAAAGTGATTATCCGGGTTCCAATATTTATATCCTATTAACGTGCCTTGAGTTCCGGATAAAAAGTTTCTAGATTCCTGAAAAGGTTTGTGGAAAGCCACGTTTTTGCAGATCCTTTCACAAACATCTTTTACAAGGAAATCCAATAAAAGTGATGATCCGACTTCTTCATATATATTATATATATTGAGATATATATTTATATCCTATTAAAAACGAAAGAATGTTATTTTGTGAAAAATGTTAGTTTTGGGCATAAGTGGGATATTTAGTTATGTATTTCACAGACAATCCCTGAGCAGAGCTTCACAGCCCCACTGTTATTCCTCTCTCCTCTCCTGATGGGTCTGAAGCATCCTCGGCAATGTTATCCTGCTTTTTTCTTAATCCTGCTGCAGGATTTGTCTGTTTTCAACCTCGCGACACGGAGTGTCAGAGCTGCGATCCGTTTCCTGGGGGGGAAAAAAAGCAAGACTCTAAGTAGCTGTCATAACGGCACTCGCAGGGGAACAGGAGGAGGGAAGTGTGTTTGTTTTAATTGTGGCTCTTGGCGTGGCCATGTGACCGCGCTTGGCTCTCGCTCCTCTCTCAGCACGCACGCAAACACTCGCGGAGATGCCGTGACCAAAGTAAACACACATGTCTCCTACAGGGATTGGCAGAAGCTTCGGCTTTCGAAAAAGGCATTGAGTTCTTACCGCTTAAAACAAATGGAATAAATTAATGGCAAGATGTTTAGTTTATTGTAGTTTATTGTAACAGTAGGCAATTTATTTAAATGTAATTAAACACAGACTTCATGCTTGTGTACGTTTTAGAGCTGATAAGCGCTGTATTTTGACATTTCTTTAAGCAAAGCATGGCAAACAGACTTGCTCTACAAACAACTCGGGATGAGGTCAAGCAGAGAAATCGTCTCCCTGGAGTTCTGGATGAATAAAGTTTTGCAATTTGCGGTATTTTCGAGAAACCACGCATTTGGAAGCAGAAGCAAAACACAATGTCCTGAGCTCATAAAGCTGGCCAGTAGTTATAAAGTGTGAACGTGTCACCATTCAGTTCCGCTCTGGCAGAGCACTTTCCAGTTTCGCGGTAACACGACAGGCTGCTTTTTCTGTCTTATTTACTTCATGACAGAGGAAAAAAGGGAAGGCTGGTGAGGGAGTGACTGCTTATAGCCGCTATAACGTACGTCATAACAGGAACTAACCTGTGTTGTGAACGTTCTCTAACAAAGCAACTGCAAACGGATATGTTTCATACTTTACTCAGTGAAAAATAAAACTGTCTGTAAATTACTGCAGTATAAAGGCCCGTTCACACCAAGGACGATAACCATAACGATAACGATAAAGATATAGTTCTAAAAATCGTTCTAATTATAAAAGAATAGCAGAATCCACACCACAACTATAACGATAACGGCACGGAGAAACGATATCGTTGGAATCACTTCCAGAACGATTTTTTCCAGCTGATGAACTGATAAAAACATTGACAGCCAATCAGAATCCATCCTGCTTTAAAGAGCTCGAGCAGTTAAAGTGGCAGACGACACAACTGCAGCTTAGAATGACATCGTGCGCTGGTGTGGACACTAATATAGTTATCGTCATAGTTGTCTTTATAGCTATCATTCTTGGAGTGAAAGGGCCTCAAGAGGAATAAAACACTTCAGGATGTGCTGTTATAGGAAACTTCAGGGTGGTAACAGTAACTACACTTCACGACAGGCAACACCTTACCTACCCGCTGTTGATTATTTTCCTATAACAGCATGTCCCTAAGTGTGTTATTATATATTGAAGTGTATTCGTTACATATTCATCCTAACCTGTTCAATCAGAAACCGTGGCCTTGTGCGTTGTCTATTAAAACAGAACCATCCAGAACCAAGAACCAACAGAACCAACCTCCTGTTGGTCAGAAAAACTTTGATTCACTGTGTTCCAGACCAAAGACAAAAGTAGGGACAAAATGGGGCAAAGAAATCCAAAAAGAAGTGTTTAACAAGTGTGAAAACGACCTAAGATGCTAAGGGTGAAAATGCACTATGAGCAAGTGCAAGTTATTATGAACGAAAGCTCGAACTACATGACTATGCACTCAGCTAATTGCCTAGCCCCTGAATATTCATCATCATCATCATATGCAGTCCGTCGGTGTGACGATGACTGTTCTACATTCATGGTCTCTGAATTATCTTCCTCCAGGTCGGTCGATTCTGTGCTGTTGCTTGCCAGTTGTCTAGGCTGATCCCTCGTTGTTTCATGTTTCTTTTTGCTACATCTTTAAACCTGAGACGTGGCCTTCCCTGATTTCTGGTTCCTGTACTGAGCTGGGAATATAACAGCTGCCTTGGTAGAGGGTCCGTGTCCATTCGTTGAACATGTCCGAGCCATCTAAGGTTTTTCTCAATGAGTATGTCTGCCATTGATGGTAATCCAGCCCTTCTGAGTACTTCTTCATTTGTGGCTTTGTCACGCCAAGTTATTCCCATAATTTGCCATAGATGCCGCATCATGTATGCTTGTAATTTTTTTACCTGCACCCAATAGATCGTCCATGTTTCTGCTCCATAAAGAAGGGAGGATAATACTACAGCGCGGTAGACTTTGCATTTGACTCCGATTGAGACATGATGGTTGTCCCATAGTCTATCCCTGAGCATACCATAAGCAGGGCTAGCTTTGCCCAAGTGAAGGATGAGTTCGCTGTCTAAGCTAGCGTTTTCAGAAATGGTGCTACCGAGATACACAAAGTTCTTGCACTGAATCAAGCTTTCATTTTTTACTTTGATCTCCTCAGGTGTGGGTACTGTACTGATGTTCTTCACAGGTTGATACAAGCACTCTGTCTTCTTGATGGTTATCTTGAGACTGAATTGTTTCGCAGCCATTGAGAATCTGTCTACTAATACCTGCATGCTCTGAGCATCATGAGCAACTAGTGCACTGTCATCGACAAACAGCATTTCACGCACTACTTTCTGTGTGGTTTTGGTTTTGGTTTTGGCTTTGAAGTGAGCCACATTGAACAAGTCAGCATTGTGTCTAGTTTGTATGTACACACCTTCTTTGGCACCAGCAAAAGCCACCTCCAACATAGCTGACAAGTAGAGTGAGTACAATGCTGGAGCTAGTACACAACCTTGTTTTACTCCGTTGGTCACTTCAAACTCCTTGGAATGTGAACCACCTTGAGACACATGAGCTTGCATGCCATTATGCAGGGACTTTATTATATTCACAAACTTGCCTGGACAACCAAACTTGGCGAGAACCTCCCACAGTCCATCTCGAGCTACGGTGTTGAAGGCTTTAGTGAAGTCAATAAACACCACATAGAGGGGCATATTCTGTTCAATACACTTTTCCTGTGTTTGACGAAGACAGAATATCATGTCCATAGTGCCTCTTCCATTTCTGAAGCCACACTGGGACTCCGGAAGTACGGCTGGCCCATTATGTGTATTAATCCGGTTCAACAGTATACAAGCAAGGATCTTTCCGGCGATAGAGAGAAGTGATATTCCTCTGTAATTCCCACAATCTTTACGATTGCCTTTCTTGAATATGGGGACAATACTAGCATCTTTCCAATCCTGTGGTACACATTCTTTAGTCCACACTTTCTGGAAGAGTTGATGCAATCGAGTCACAATTTCTGCACCACTGTTTTTCCATATCTCAGATGGAATACCGCACACACCCGGTGCTCTGCCCTCTCTTGTAGATTCAAGTGCATCGAACACCTCCCGAATGTCTGGTGTTTCATCTAAGGACATTATCACATGTCTTTGTTGAATTGAACGGAGTGCATCTCTGTCAATGGTCCCAGGTATGTTTAGTAGGTGGCTGAAATGGTCAGCAAAACGATCGAGGATTTGTGACTTCTCCTGTAGTACTGATTGACCATCAACTGATAGTAGTTGAGTCGCTCCTCTTTTTGTCGGTCCATATATTTCCCTTAGTCCATGGTAGAATGACTTCATGTCATCAATATCCACTGCCTGCTGTAGGCTTTCAGCTTTCGCCTCCCACCAGTCCGATTTTAATTTCCTTGTATACCGCTGAAGCTTTCTTTTAGTGTCTGTATATTTAGCCTTGTTGTTCTGGTGTTTTTCTGGAGCATATTAGCTTGTGCAACATTTCTTTCTGCTAGCGTCCTCTCTAATTCCTTGTTGTTCTCATCAAACCAGTCCTGGTGTTTTCTTTTAGGTTTGTCACAAATATTCTGTGCTGTATCAAGCACACCCATCTTGAGGGTTTCCCATTGCTCCTCAATGTCATCCCCTTGATGGTACAATTCCTTGAGAGTTTTGTCCATCTCGTCTGCAAGCATTTGCTTGATCTTTGGGTCCTTGATCTTTGCTGTGTCGAGTGTAATTGGGTTCCAGACCTGTTATGTCTTTTACGAAGGACAAAGTTGATGTGAGACCTGAGCATTTGGTGATCCGTCGCACAGTCAGCTCCTCTCATTACTCTAGTGTCAAGAACATCATTCTGATCTTTCCTTCTTGTTATAACATAGTCCAAGAGGTGCCAATGTTTAGAGCGAGGATGCATCCAGGTGGTCTTATGATGTTCTTTGTGCATGAATATAGTGTTTGTGATGACTAAGCTGTACTCCGAGCACAATGCAAGCAGAAGCTCACCATTTGAGTTGCACTTGCCGGTACCATGAGGACCGATAACACCTGCCCATTTGTCATGTTCACACCCAACTCGAGCATTAAAGTCTCCTGTTACAATCAATTTATCAGTTTTAGGTACCTGAGATAGCACACTTTTCAGTTGACTGTAGAACTCTTCCTTGTTTTCCTCAGGGTTGGTCATAGTTGGTGCATAGACGCTTACTATTGTAGCGTACACATTATTCTGAAGAGGGAGCCTCATTGTCATGATTCTATCGCTTACTGGCGTTGGATCTTGTTCCAGCAGCTGGGCTATAGAGTTCCTCAGAGCAAAGCCTACACCAGCTTCTCTTCGCTCAGCTTCCTCCTTGCCACTCCAAAAGAAAGTGTACCCACAATCTACTATGCTGTCATAGCAGGCAAGACGTGTCTCACTGAGCGCAGCAATATCCACACCATATCTGCTAAGTTCCTTTGCAACCAGAGCGGTTTGTCTTTCTGGTCTACTCGATCCAGCTCTGTCCAACAGTGTGCGAACATTCCATTCAGCAAGAGTCAGTCGTGGTTTATATCCTAGTCTACTTTTCACTGTCACCCGGAGCGGGAAGTGAACAGCGCGAGCCTTGTTTATCCGGGCGTCGTTCGATCCGGCTTGAGGTTGTTCTCTCCTGACCATATTTCATAGAACTGCGTGCAAGTTGGTTTGAAGTAAAACTAGGTCTTGCGAGCACTAGATTCACTCTCTCGGCCACTTGGGTGCATAATCAACAGGCAAGGGCATGCCAAGACATGTTGGAGCTCCAGAGGGCTGCAGCGGCTGACTGGATAATCAGTTTGTCGATTTCCACTCTAAGGGAGCCGGAATTACTACCCGGATTTTCTGTCTGGATTTTCTTCCATAGCCTTTGACTTTCCCAAGTCGCCCACAAGGCAGTGGGGCTGTGAGACAACCGAAGATGCTCGTAATCTCCTCTGGCAGATTTTGAGAAGCGCCCAGCAGAAAATACAGGCTGAGAGATGAAACTTGTCGCTGAGGTAAGACTCCAAATCCGTTTCCTCCATTTCACAGCTTTAACGGTTTCATTCGCCGCTCATCAGGTCTTTTCCCCAAAGAGTTTTATTTTATTTCGGTTTAATTCCCGGGTCATCGTGAGCTCCAAACCCCACGGCTCTGTGCGCGTGTGTGCTGTGACACTCAAACACTGAGAGGCTCAGCACGCACGCACGTCCGGCCCACATCCGGGTTGCCACATCCGGGTTGCCACATCCGGGTTGCCACATCCGGGTTGCCACATCCGGGTTGCCACATCCGGGTTGCCCACTGAATATTCAAGCACCTCATAGTCACCAAATGTGTCTATTCCGTATGCTAAACGTCTGTGACATTTGTTAAGAACAACCAGGCCATGGCACCACCAAGATGTGCAAATCAGCTTAGAAAAACGAGGATTGCTGTGTTCTCATGTCATCTCGATCTTGCTGTTAAGATGCATCGAAACAACCCATTTCCACTGCACTCTGAAGCTTTTAGAGACTACCTAACTGCTCTGCTGGGATACTTTTATGCAGAGAAACACACTTCAATAGCACAGAAAAAGTCATTTATGTGTGAGAAACCACTTTATCCTGTGTGTCAGAGTTTCACACTTCACAGATGTGTATTAGCAGATAGTTTACTATATAACAAGAAGCAGTTTAAAGTTCGCCTTAACAATAATGCGATATAATATGCATAAGATATAAAGCAACAAATGACATTTTTCGGAAAAAGAATTCATTCAGATCAGAGAGGAATACTCAGAGATATTATAAGAATACTCATCAATTTTAAATGCGACGATTTTGCATATACAATCAATTAAATATTGATGGCACAACAAAAACCGTGTCACCATCTCGGTTAATGTTTGAGGGCAAACTCCAAAAATGAACAAAAAACACAAACGCTCCAGGATTTACAAAGTCCGTTTCGAGTGCTTCTCAAAAATCTTCTTAAAAATCCACTAACATTCATCTATATTTGTCTCTAGAATAAACCCAATCGGAGAAAGACTAGACATCAACTCTCACGAGTTTCTAAACAATATCCCACTTTCTAACTATTTACGGCATTTGGCAGACGCCCTTATCCAGAGCAACTTATATTTAAACATCTGAGCAGTTGAGGGTTAAGGGCCTTCCACAAGGGCCCAACAGTGATAATGGGATTTGATGTCATGACCTTCCAATCAGTAGCCCAACGTCTTAACCACTGAGCTACCACTGCTCTCAACCACTAGTGCCCATGTGCCTCATGTAAATATCTCAAAACATCTGCACCTTTCAAGTAGTGGATTCAGAAAGCCATCTGCTGAGATGAGGCACTGTTTGCACTCGAACGCTATCTCCAGAAGGCACATTTGCGTCGTGAATGAGACACATTCCAGGAGACGAGACAGAGAAGAAGCCGAACTCGGGAAGGAAGCTAGCCACAATTCATCATACAGTATTGGGACATTTAGGGCCCGGTTTCTCATAAATATCAATATCTAAATCGACACCATTTCTTCAGATTCTGCATTCTTAGATTAGATTAGGAATAGAGTTCAACTCTGACTTGCAATTCATGAACTTGCTAGTTCATGTTCTCACTAGAACATCGGTTTGTTTGGTTTTTCCAAATATGCCAAAGTTAGGAAGCATAGAATCCATTTTAACAATAGATTCAGCCTCAGATGCTCTGCCCATTACTCAGGGAGTCTGATATCTTTTGTGCACTTTTCCAGCCACAAGCTTCAGATTCGTAAAGGTTATTCTCATGATTAGAGCTCGAAACTTCTGTGTTTGTTGTTTCCAACAGGGAAACAAATTTTGTGACACAGTGAGCTTATCTAAAAATCTAACATATACCCCCTTATAAAAGGGTTCTTCATGGGTTCTTAGGGTGGTTACAAAATCCCTCCTGAGATGTGTGCAAACCTGGTGGCCAACTACAAGAAACGTCTGACCTCTGTTATTGTCAGCAAGGGTTTTGCCACCAAGTACTAAGTCGAAGGGGTCAAATACTTATTTCCCTCATTAAAATGCAAATCAATTAATAACTTTTTTGAAATGCGTTTTTCTGGATTTTTTTGTTGTTATTCTGTCTCTCACTGTTAAAATACACCTACCATTAAAATCATAGACTGATCATTTCTTTGTCAGTGGGCAAACGTACAAAATCAACAGGGGATCAAATACTTTTTTCTCCCACTGTATTTAGACATCATTAAAGACCATGGCTGTTCCTTAATGTACAGTACAACTTTGTTGATCTCAGGAGAAAAATGTGTTACAGCAGCATACAAGACAGTAAAAGTATAAATATAAGAATTTAAAAAAAAAAAAAGAAGAAGAATTAGGATCAATACAATTAAACAGAACTATGTATCTAATACCTATATACCTAAGAATATACCTAGTTACAGTAGTACTTCTGTAATTAGTCCAAACATAATGTTGCAAATATGCTAAAGCGTTTTAAACAGTGCAGTGACAGTTCAGATTGAGGAAAAGTGGAGCAACTGAAATATTAATGTCAGCCAGATAAATTAATGATGTTGGAAAAGATCTCCAGAAACACAAAAGATGCAACCGTGATTAGGTCTGTGTTTCCGAGGGTGTTTAAGCATAACTTGTCTGAACAAATTCTTCTACAAGCTCTTATCTCAGACACTAGCATTTGGGACACGCCCCAGATCTTCAGGAGTATAAATATGCATATGTGTATCTGTGTACCAAGGCGAGTGTTGAAAATCATATTCTTGCCACGGTACTCTGCTTTTTTTTTTTGCGTTTTCACTCACACTAATTCATTTTTCGAGCTGCCAACCTGCAGTTATAATTGTTTTCGGATCATTTCACATCCATGTGACCTTATCTTCCTTTCACATCTTTCCAATTGCTTCATTTGCGTTCAATTAGCCCTGACTAGCCCATTTGTCCTGCTTTTTAAGCTTGCAGAGGTGTGAACTCGTGTCGAAATCCGACAGACTGTCCGGGAACTCACAACACTCCAGCCATTCCAAACAATGACGCTCATGATGGGAGTGAAAGCTGTGGGTTGAGCTTTGAAATTCAAAATGATTCCCACAAAACGTTCATTTTTTGCTTTGTTTTGATTTGGATTTACGGATAAGGGTGCAGAATGATGAAACGCACATTTCGCGAATGTTGTCATCACCAAGCCAAAACTTCATCATTTCTACTGAAGTGAAAAACATCACTCTGAGAAAAAATGTCATGCTGCGTTTTCACGGGTCAGGGCGGTAAAAAGAGGCCATGGGAATACCCCGCTCACCTCGAAATTGCCAGCATAATCGTCGAGGCTGCTTCCTTCTCTCCCTTCCTTCAGAGCAATCAGAGTGAATCCTCGGAAGTAAGACGGACTGGAGGCGTATAAACTCACTGGAGAGGCAGATATGAAAAGACACAGAGAGAGAAATAGGTCAAGACACAGCAGCATTTAGCCAAACAGCAGGTCAAATCTCTGAGGTGTGTGTCAGGGCACGTTGCAAACTGTCAGAGCAGTCAGTGCAAGTTCAAGTGTCTCAGAAGTCTTTTGTGAGCTTTTGTGTGTGTGTGTGTGTGTGTGTGTGTTTTCCCCACCTTGTGCAGCCGAACCATCTCAAAACAAATGCAAGCGCAGACACGCTACACACAAAACCTCCAATGAGGGATCTGGTGCATAATACGGGCCATTTACACCACTATTACCTTTAATTGCTGTCATGATTCACTTGGGTAAAATTTATTTGTGCAACTCAGTGTACTCCATCCTAACGCATTCTGTATCTGATGCTACAGGTTTTTCTTCTGTATATGCATGCATGTATTTTATTCTCAGACAATCTAATGCATGTTGCAAAAACCAATACATACAGGCAATGCATGCTGCAAAAGAAATATAGCAGGACGAAAAGCATTTTTAAGCAGTCTTCTTAACAAACACAGTGTGTTGGACAGTGCAGAGGAGAGTTTTGGTATTTTGGAGACAGTCCAATGCGGGCAGCGTGTGCGCTTTTGCAAACTCCAACTCAGATTAACGTCAGTGATAAGTGCAACCTGGAATAAATCGCCATTATTCACTCTGCTGCCTCACCTCTATAAGTGCTTCCAGGCTGATATGTTTCAGGATCTCCTTCCACCCGGAGTCGGTACTCGTGTCCTTCTCTGCGCGCGCCCCGGCTCGAGCTGCGGAGGATCCTGCAGAAGCTCGAGCTCTCTCTGGAAAAAGCATGAATGCTGAAGAAATTCAGCACAAGGCAGAGAGAAAACGCCGTACCTGTACCTACACGCATGCCCATGCCTGGATGCCCACCGGTGCAAACCAGTGAATGAAGACACTGAGTGCGAGAAAACAACAAGGATCCAAAACCCTGACACTGAACACTTAATAAACCACTTTTCTAAAGGAGACTAAATCCATTCCGAGCTTAAAAGACTGCAATCGCGGGCTCAATGAGTCCCAGATAGGATTCAAATCGGTTTGCGAGTCAAATTTTCACTTTATCCAAGGTTCACAGGGAAAAAAAAAGAAAAAGACCGAAGCACTCTCCTCCCAGACCAAACAGCGATGTGGTGAAGAGAGGATCAGCGGCGGGCATTACTATCGTGATTCACTTTACTGATTCGATTCTTGAGCTGAATCGAATCTCGAGTTTTGATTCGTTTGATTCACCACACAGAGCGGTTCAGAAATAGGGGTTTTGTTTTGTTTTGTTTTGTTTTGCTTTGTTTTGTTTTGCTTTGCTTTGTTTTGTTTTGTTTTGTTTTGTTTTGTTTTGTTTTGTTTTGTTTTGTTTTGTTTTGTTTTGCTTTGTTTTGTTTTGCTTTGCTTTGCTTTGTTTTGTTTTGTTTTGTTTTGTTTTGTTTTGTTTTGTTTTGTGCTCCAGCAAAGGGACTGCACAATATTCACTATTTTTTCCACTTTGTTTGGAAGCCATTTTGTTCATAATCCAATATCCATCCCTGCTGAAATAAACATTAGAAACCTTCACAGAAATTCTAATGGTTTATACTACAAATTAAAACCAGTACCATAACCATTATTGGATAACCTTAATGGTATCCACTAGACATAACATGCCACCAACAGAAGGCAACTAATTTCCAGTAAAGACCCACAGGGACCATTACAGTTTCCATTAAAACCATTACAAATTCTATGAGCTATTGTTTTGTTTATTTTTTCAGCAGGGATGTTTCAGATAAATGACTTAAAACATTAATAAAACCTCTACATCACAGTATATACAGCTGCACTTTACCTTGAAATATAAGTATTACTGTATTATCACTACATAATGGGGGGGGGTCATGTATTAATGTGTCACATTAACATCCTTTTCCATGAGTCGTCCATTATATTTTGTGAAAACCTTACATTTTCACCCCTATAAAATATTTTGAATATTCCACAAGTCACATGTTCAACGGGAAGTTGCAACATTTTAATTTCCTGAAGATCTTGAGACGAAAACAAGTCCTCACGTTGTTTTTCATTGTTTTGTTTTGTTTTGTTTAATGATATTGTGATATTGACTGACGAGGTCACTTTGAATGTACAGCATGGTCATCCAATTAATAAAAAATAAAACCATTAGAATAAAAAATAAATCATTAGAATGACTGTAATGTCCTCGTTACTTTAGCATTGATGATAACTAATCATATGTCGGGTATTTGCTAATTATATGCTTAAAAAAGAAACCCTCAACCCTGTAAAAGCCATTTTCAGTAAAGACACCTTGTTAAAATGAGAGGGGTTAAAATTGATTAAATGCATATTTTCTTATAATCAATGTGGAAATATATACGATTTTAAAAATGAAAAGCTACACGTGCTAAATGACACCGCAATAGTGAAATCATCTGTAAACATATCAGAAATGTAAACAAACGGCAACTTTTCCAAATCTTTCGTTTTGTTATTAGGTGTTTTGCGAATCGATTCACTGACTCGTTTTAGGAGTCGTTCAAACAGAATCGTTCGGGAATCGCCCGCCTGTCGCGCGCAGACCAGCCTAAACAGTCTCGAGCTGCAGGACTTGGAAACAGACAGGAACGCTGTTACAGTCCCAGCTGTCCTGTTAAATACGAAGCGGGTGGCACGTGCTGTATGATTATGCTGTGAAGCAACACATGCACGCAGAAGAAACTGTAAAATGATACGCATTGTGGGTTTGAAAAGAAAGAAGACATACATTCATTTCCTTAACTAGAGCACATCACTAGTTGAGACCAGTTATGAATTTGAGTGATGTTGCTCGGCCTCAGCTACATCACTCCAGACAGACTAATCCAGTTTTGGTAAGTCTGTGCCAACTGTCGCCTCAGATTCCTATCCCTGGCTGACAGGAGTGGAACCGTAAACCCATCTGCCTCAAGGATTGACCTGCTGTGTGTCTTGAGATGCTTTTCTGTTCACCACGGTTGTAAAGAGTGATTATTTGAGTTACTGTAAAGCCTCTCTGTCAGATTGAACCAGTCTGGACATTCTCCTCTGACCTCTTTCATCAACAAGGCATTTTCGCCTGCAGAACAGCTGCTTGGTGGATGGTTTTTTTTTTGTTTTGTTTTTTTTTCACACATCATAACTCTAAAGACTGCCGAAATTCTCAGGAGATAAGCAATTTCTGAAATATTTAAACCAGCCCATCTGGGACCAACAACCATGCTAAGTCACTGAGATCATATTTCCCCCCCGTTCTGGTGTTTGATGTGAGCATTACTGTAACTGTAGCTCTTGAAACTGTAACTGCATGATTTTATGCATTGAGCTGCTGATTGGATAATTGCATGAATGAACAAGTGTACAGGTTTTTCCATTAAAGTGACCGCTGCGTGTACAGTGGCGCTTGAAAGTTTGTGAACCCTTTAGAATTTTCGATATATCTGCATAAATATGATTTAAAACATCAGAAGTCCTAAAAGTAGATAAAGAGAACTCAATTAAACAAATGAGACAAAAATATTACACTTGGTCATTTATTTATTGAGACAAATGGTCCAATATTACATATCTGTAAGTGGCAAAAGTATGTGAACCTTTGCTTTCAGTATCTGGTGTGACCCCCTTGTGCAGCAATAACTGCAACTAAACGTTTCCGCTAACTGTTGATCAGTCCTTCACATCGGCTTGGAGGAATTTTAGCCCGTTCCTCAGTACAGAACAGCTTCAACTCTGGGATGTTGGTGGGTTTTTTCACATGAACTGCTTGCTTTGGGTCCTTCCACAACATTTCTATTGGATTCTGGTCATTTCAAAATATTAACTCGTTTATTGTATTGGGTTGAAAATCTGATGATGTTTTAGGTCATATTTATGCAGATATATAGAACATTCTAAAGGGTTCACAAACTTTCAAGCACCACTGTATATACGTTTTCTTAAGACAGTTTAGATTCCTTTCATGGACAGAATTAAAATGATGTCCTTATTTATTTATTTTTAAACAACTGCCTCTTTTTAAACCTATAGAAAGAGCTTCTACTTCAAATGAACGACCTGGAGCAATATCGAGCGATGCAGTAGTAGATATTACAGGAGTGTTCACTTGCAGTGCCCTCCATAACCCTTCTCTAGTGTACACACCTCCCTGGTTGTTATTGTTGTTGTTGTTGTTGTTTTTCATGCAGACCTTTACATTCATATTGCATTTGCTAAAAATGGAAGAAGAAAAAACCCCAGCCCACTTCTTCATGGTTGAGAAAGGTCACAGTTGAGCGCCCTTCATCATTTGCAGCACGTCTGTTATCCAGCAGGAGGTATGTTTGGGTGTATAAACATGATGTCAAGCATAATTAAGCCACAATAACGTCACTCTGGATCTAAATATGGAGCCAACTCCAGACTAAATCAATAAAAGATGCCTACTGTGAAAACTGGGTGATTAATGATTACATTCTGAATGAATGAAGTTAAAGATCATATTATATTGTAACCTTAGCATTGTAAAAAACAAAAAACAGACAAAAAAAGCAGCCTGCTTAGGGCTATGAAAAGCAAAATAAAAGATTGCACATTAATTTATTGGAAGGTGTATCTCAATTGTTTGGGCAATGTTTACATTTTTAATGAAAGGGGAAACATGAGGCAACTATTGGATTTTATTTAAGCTCTACATCTTACACTGAGATTGCACCACATGGGGAAAAATAACCAATCAAACTGCCTGGCCTGAGCCTTTGGGGTTCAGACTGACTGCCCAGATGAGCTGGTGTTAAAAACACAGATGTCAATCTGCCCCGTCAAGAGAGAAGTCTGGCACAATCCACTCTCCTTTTGTTTCTCCAGCTCGCCTCTGGCAGGAACGACACACCTCTCCACCGAGGTGAGAAAAAAGAGCAGTAGGAGATGGACGTAAAGCAAATTTCTAGATGGTCTCCAGTGTTGGTCAACCTGGAACTGAAACTGACTTATTGTTTTTTTTTTTTTATGTGTCACAAATCTACACACGATAGCCCATAATATTGAGGTGAGGGAAGAAAATCAATATAGTTATTTACAAATAAAGAAATGAAAAAGTTGTGTAGCTGTGGAAAAAAAAGTAGCTTTGTAAACCCTAAGGTGGTGTTCTACCAAGGGGGTAGACCTGGGGCATGAATACATAACAGTACGCAGGCAACGAATGTCACGATGATAATAAATTATATATTTTATATCTTCAAACTGAAACCTTACTGTTTAAATCAAACTGTGAAAATCCCAAAGTAAGTCAAATCCACTACAAAATATGGTTTGTAAGTTGGAGGTTGGGGGGTGGGGGGGGTGGGGGTGGGGGGGGGAATACTTATGCAAGGCAGTGTAGCCAGTTAGGTTAATTACTCTTTAAAGTAGCTTTCAGCACTTTAAAGGAATGCTTCACCTAAAAATGCTAACATTGCAATCAATAAATGCAAGCTTGGAGCACGGTTAGCATTTTGCAAATGAAGTATGACTCCAGATCCTTATAACGTCTTCTTCATTTAGCCACATTAGCATATTTGCTTAACTATTTCATAAAAAGTAGAATTAAGTGTTAGTAGAATAGGTAGAATAGTCTGGGCCTGAACAAATGGCAGCTGAATAATTACTCGTAGTGAATTGCATTAATAATTGAAGAAGAAAACTGCACAACTTTAACTCACTGGATTTGTGTGAGAAAAAACGTTAGCCGTCACACCTTGAAATATGATTTAAAGGATACGTTATAAAACATTTGGGAGCATGCTGTTAGAGGAAAATAATTACTGACATGGTGGTGTGATCAAGTCGTGTTACTGTCTCCATCCTGAAGTTGATGATTTTTTCTATAACAGCATGGGCTGATGTACTTTATTGCTTTTATACAACAGCCATTTACCAACCATTACAATTTATTCATTCATTAAAACCAGTCTGCAGTCGCATTTAATGTTGGAATGTTTGCTTAACAAGTGGAAAACCTAAAGTTATTGTTAGATTGTTACAAAGCGCTGGAACTGGAGACTCCTTCCGTAAGTGCTAAAATAAACATCTCCTCACAGAAAACATCACCATTTCAACAATTCCATGCATATTTTAAGTGTGGTGCATCCATCATATACGTAAGACCCTGTGTAAGTTGTTACTATAGAAACGTATTAGAAAGAGCACATGAATATACACCCACCGAACACTTTAGGAACACCATAGTAATACTGGGTAACTGGGTAGGGCCTCCCTTTGCTCTCAAAACAGCCTCAGTTCTTTGTGTCATGGATTCCACAAGATGTTGGAAACATTCCTTTGAGATTCTGGTCCATGTTGACATGTTTGCATCACACAATTCCTGCAGAATTTTCAGGTGCACTTTCATGCTGCGGATCTCCTGTTCTACCACATCCCAAAGGTGTTCTACTGGATTCAGATCCGGTGACTGGAAAGGCCGCTGAAGAACATTGAACTCATCATCATGTTCATGAAACCAGCTTGAGACGATTTTTGCTTTGTGACATGCTGCATTATCATGCTGGATATAGCCATTAGAAGATCAGCAGCAATATTCAAATAGGCTGTGGCGTTCAAGAAATGATTGATTGGTATTAACAGGCCCAAAGTGTGCCAAAAGAACATTCCCCACACCATTATACCACCTCCACCAGCCTGGACTGTTGAGACCAGGCAGGTTGGGTCCATGGAGTCATGCTGTTGGTGCCAAATTCTGACCCTACCATCTGTGTTCCTCAGCAGAAATCGAGATTCATCAGACGAGGCTACGTTTATCCAGTTTTCCAACTGTCCAGTTTTGGTGAGCCAGTGCCCACTGCAGTCTCAGCTTTCTGTTCTTGGCTGACAGAAGCGGAACCCGACGTCGTCTTCTGCTGTTGAAGCCCAGCCGCCTCAAGGTTCGACGTGTTGTGCATTCTCGGATGCTTTTCTGCTCACCACAGTTGTACAGTGTGGTTATCTGAGTCACCGTAGCCTTTCCGTCTGGCCATTGTCCGTTCACCTCTCTCATCAACAAGGCGTTTCCGTCCACAGAACTGCCGCTCACCGGATGTTTTTTCTTTATTGCACCATTCTGAGTAAACTCTAGAGACTGTCGTGCGTGAAAATCCCAGGACATCAGCAGCTACAGAAATATTCAAAGCAGCCCATCTGGCACCAACAATCATGCCACAGCCAAAATCACTGAGTTCACATTTTTTTCCCCATTCAGATGTTTGATGTGAACGTTACCCAAAGCTGCTGGCCTGTATCTGCATGATTTTATGCATTGCACTGCTGCCACACGATTGGCTGATTAGAAAATTGGATGAATGAGTAGGCGTACAGGTGTTCCTGATAAAGTGCTCAGTGAGTGTAAACTGTGACATGAATTACATCAAGAACTACTGTCAGACCAGCCAATATGGAAACAATAATTACACAATAAATGATTTCAAGTTGCTGTCCCATTGCTCCACTGTGACCTCATTTTTGTAGTTTACATGTCATATGTGAAAGCTACAGATTTATCAGACTGAACTGACATGCCGCATATGATGACCTTCATTGATAGGTTTAAACGTAAACCCAGTATGACTGGCTGAAGCAGAAAACACACCTGATAGGTGAAAGATTAAATAGGCAGAAAAAAAGGTCTTTGTGATTGCGTATGAGAAATGAGAAATATTTGCATCACAAAAATTGAACAGGTTTTTTTTTTCTGCCATAAATCAAGAAATCCACTTGCGAACCGTGTTTTGTGCATTTGTGTTTAATGACTCTATTCTGATTCCATACTCCTGCAGCATGTTGAAGCACTTTATAAAAAGCCTAGCTGTGAAACTCCTCTCATATATATGTAAATGGTTTGCCGCATCAGCAGACTCCAAGGGAGCTGGAGACCAGGACAGAGGTGGACGTGTGGAGTTAAATAGCCATTCTCTCTTCATGTCATCTCCTCCTTCGTGGGGGTTTATAGTGACTTCTTTACTTTATAAATAATACATCGGCAAGGCTGCATTGTATTTTGCCAGACAGTCTTTTTTTTTTTGACACAAGGTCATGATACAAAAAAAAAAAAAAAAAGAGCAGACCAATGCTGTGAAGAGCAAGATGCTCCTGCATACTGAGAGCTTTTAGAAAACAATGCTGATGGTCCATGGAGCTTTGCTGACCCGAGGTTTTTGACTTTGCTTTTCTGGGAGTCTGGGTTTTCTTCTCTTTAAACTAAACTCAGACTGTATCGAGCAACATCCTACAGAACCAGAAATAGGCCTAAGAGATGACACCTACTCCTACGTTTGAGCCTCGACTGGCACTCAGCCTGCAAGGCTCAAGAGTTTTCCATGGCAGAATGAATCACCTCCAAATCGAAATGTCTCCCACAAGGTTCTAATGATCTAATTCGATATATGTTATGTGGATAAAAAAAAAAAAAAAAAAAGATCAAGAGGCAGATGTGCAAGTGAAAAGAGAGCTATAGTTATCAGTTCAGAAGTGAAAGAAGTGAACATGGTAGAGATCATTGGAATGCTTAGCACAGCTAGAGCACAAAGTTTCAAACAAGTACATCTGCTGTGACTCAGCAGAAGGAGAAAAGTATTTTTCCTCCTGACTGTCAAAAATAATACCTATATAATGTGCTGCCTCATTTGTTCCCTGTAATAGTTGGACGAATCCAGAATTGTCATTCAGATAAAAAAAAAAAAAAAAAAAAAAAAAAAAAAAAAACCATCAAATAATAAAATAAATTAGTTAAAATAAAAAACAAAAAGTGGTTAAAAGATGTTAAAAGTACAAATTCATCTCTGTGGCATATATTTTTTTAAACATTACTCTTTTGCAGTTTAAAAAAACCTTTTGTTTTTGACTTCAATACACTGACACATTATATATATACAGTGCCCTCCACTGATATTGGCACCCTTACTAAATATGAGCAAAGAAGGCTATGAAAAATTGTCTTTAATTATTTAACCTTTTGATCTTTTGTTAAATATAGGTGTGCAACAATTATTGGCACCCCTATGAATTAATATGAGAAAAATATATTTGAAATATATTCCCACTAATATTTTCCCAAGTATATATACATTATGTACATATACAGTAGTGTGTATATATATATATATATATATATATATATATATATATATATATATATATATATATATATATATATATATATACAGTACTATGTAAAGGTTTTAGGCACATGCAAAGAAGAAATGCTGTAGAGCAAAGATGCCTTCAAAAAAACTGAAATTAAATGTTTCTACATTAAAAAAAAAAAAAGTTAAAGAGCAGTAAACAGTAGTAAATGAAACAAAGGCAATCTTTGGTGTGGCAAAAAAATACAAATAAAAAATAGTCTCCGGAAAAGTTAATTTTTTCCGTAATTTCATTCAAAAAGTGGAACTTTCATATATTCTAGATTCATTACACATAAAGTGAAATATTTCAGGCCTTTTTTTTTGTTGTTTTAATCTTGATGATTACAGCTTACAGCTCATGGAAATCAAAAATCCAGTATCTCAAAATATTAGAATAAAGAATTTATAATACAGAAATGTTGACCTTCTGAAAAGTATGTTAATTTATGCACTCAATACTTGGTCAGGGCTCCTTTTGCACGAATTACTGCATCAATGCGGCGTGGCATGGAGGCAATCAGTCTGTGGCACTGCTGAGGTGTTATGGAAGCCCAGCTTGCTTTGATAACGGCCTTCAGCGTCTGTATTGTTGGGTCTGGTATCTCTCATCTTCCTCTTGACAAAATTCAGGTCAGGCGAGTCGGCCGGCCAATCAAGCACAGTAATACCATGGTCAGCAAATCAGTTACTAGTAGTTTTGGCTCTGTGGGCAGGTGTCAAGTCCTGCTGGAAAAGGAAATCAGCATCTCCATAAAGCTTGTCAGCAGATGGAAGCATGAAGTCCTCTAAAATCTCCTGGTAGACGCTGCATTGACTCTCGACTTGAGAAAACACAGTAGACCAACACCAGCAGATGACATGGCACCCCAAATCATCACTGACTGTGGAAACTTCACACTGGACTTCAAGCGACTTGGATTCTGTGCCTCTCCACTCTTCCTCCAGACTCTGGGTCCTTGATTTCCAAATGAAATGCAAAATTTACTTTCGTCTGAAAAGTGGACTTTGGACCACTGAGTAACGGTGTTTTGAGTGAAAAGGGGGCTGTGACTCAGGTGGTAGAGCTGGTTATCTACTAATTGTAGGGTTGTCGGTTTGATTCCTGGCCCACATGACTCCATGTGCCGAAGTGTCCTTGGGCAAGACACTGAACCCCAAGTTGCTCCTGATGACAGGCAAGTGCCTTGCGTGGTAGCTCTGCTGCCACTGGTGTGTGGGTGAATGAGACACAGTGTAAACTGCTTTGTGATGAAGGTTAAAAGGCACTATATAAGTGCAGACCATTTAAAGAGGTGTTTTGAGCTGATTAGAGCTCTTCTCAGGTTGACATTGCTGTATTATAAATTTGTTATTCTAATATTTTTGAGATACTGGATTCAGCCTAACTAGGGGTCGGATTTGAGTTGGATCACAGGATAGAAATGTAAAATCAGGATAACAGGAAAACATTACTGTGAGTAAATAAACATGATCCTGAAACATTAAATTATATGATGTGAAAAATAATACGTGAACACAATCTTTGTAAGAATATTATTGTTTTGGTAGAAAAGCGATTCATCTAAGAGACATTAATCAGGACAGTTCTGTAAGAAATGCATTTGACCAGCGGTCAGCACTATTTCTATCCACCCGTATGTCCCGGCAAATTGAGCACAGTTCTCTGAGTGTTGGAAACAGCAACAACACGGTTAATGTGCCAAGCCAAGTCTTTCTGTATCCTACTGTATTTAAGGCAGAGTTGCCATTTAAACACCTGGTGAGAAAAGCTTTTGGCAGTGTGAGTAAAAAGCATTGTAGCAAAACAACACAGCAGGTACACTGGTGTACAAGTGGCGTAGTTGGCATGATGCATTAAGGAATAGAAATGCTGAACTGGGAGGAAGTGTACCATTGTTATGACTGAAGAAAAATATTATTTTTTGGACAAAATGCCCTTCTTATCAAATGATAAAATGCTTTAAAAATCATAACATTGAGCCCAAGTTAAAGTTTTCTGCTAAACAACACTTCAGTACATTGTGTTTATTAATATTGTCTTCAGTATTGGTTCCTGGACTAGGCAATGCAAATCATTTCCTAGGATAGCAAATGCATTCCACATATAGGCTTTCTTAATTAGCTCGTGTCTGCAGGCGCACTTTTCACTTTGCTTGCTTGACTGACACGGGTAGGAAATGAGAAGTCAGATAGTCACACAGTAGGGGATGTGTTGATTATGAAACGCATCGATAATGGAAAGGTCGAAGCCATTTAGTGCTTATTTTAGACAAATAAAAGGGAAAACTGAAGATGTGAACTAAAGATAAAGGTCACCATGCTGAACCATCATAAACATTTCATGTTAAGCTTTGGAAAAGTAACATTAGTACTTTGCTACATGCAGTTATGACTAGCTGGTTAACTTCCAGCAGATGATGGTGGGTCCAGACTCTTAACTATGTGCATTTCCTATGATTTAACTCCTGAATAATAAGCTTTAAGATGAGTATCAGAATCCGAGATGAAATGAACCCATGCTTATGGTTTCTTAAATGTCATGCTTTTTTGTTTTTTAGTCATTCATTTTGATTCAGAAATAAACTATATATATATATATATATATATATATATATATATATATATATATATATATATATATATATATATATATATATATATATAAGTATAGAAAATATAACTATAGAAAGTATACACTATCAGTCGAAACTTTTACCTTAGAGCTGCTCCTAGAAAGTCTTCATTTTTACTATTTTCTATTGTTGTATAATAATAATAATAATAATGACAACATTATCACTATGAAATAACACATGGAATTATGCAGTGACCAAAGTAAAAAAAAAAACCTAGCTGATATTATACATTTTTACAAAGCTTAGATTCCTGAACATATTTCTCAACCAGCTACGAGGAGCTTCATCCACAAGAACTTTCTTAAGGTCGCACGTATGCCGAGCTCCTGAATTCTACAAGATACCTGCTTATTAAAAGTACATTTTGATTCAGAAATTAACTTAAACATGAGCATTAACATTAACTATTGACATTTGATTTAGAAACAAATTTCCACTTAAACTAAAGCTTTATATATAATATACAGTGCTGTGAAAAAGTATTTTTCTTCTGATTTTGTGTAGTTAGTTTTAGGTTTTCAAACAAAATACAACATAAAACAAAGGCAACCTGAGTAAACACACAATACAGTTTTTTTTTATTATTATTTATTTACTGGAAAAAAGAAAAAAAAAACTAATTGCCCCCTTAAACTTAAAATCTGGTTGTGCCACCTTTATCAGCAATAACCCCAACCAAACACTTCCGATAACTGGAGATCAGTCTTTCACTTACTTCTAGGACTGGGACTTACTCCTATGCTTTGGATCATTGTCTTGCTGCATAATCCAGTTATAAAGACCAGACATTCTCCTTTAGGATTTTCTGGTAGAGAGCAGAATTCATGTTTCCCTCAATTATTGCAAGTTGCCCAGGCCCTGAAGCAGCAAAGCATCCCCACACCATCACACTTCCACCACCATGCTTGACCATAGGAATGATGATCTTTTTGTAGAATTCTGTGTTTGGTTTACACCAGATGTAACAGGACCCCTGTCTTCCAAACAGTTCCACTTTCGACTCATCAGTACACAGAACATTCTCCCAAAAGGTTTGAGGATCATCAAGGTGTGTTTCGGCAAAATTCAGACGAGCCTTAATGTTCTTCTGGGTTAGCAGTGGTTTTCACCTCGCCACTCTTCCATGGATGCCTTTTTTTGCCCAGTGTCTTTCTGAAAATGGAGTCTTGAACAGTGACCTTTATTGATTCAAGAGAGGCCTGTAGGTCCTTTGATGTTGTCCTCAACTCTTTTGTGACTTGCATAAGTACTCACCCCCTTGAACTGTTCCACATTTTGTAGTGTTAAATTGGAATTGGTCACTTGGTTGCCTCTCTGACTAATTCCTTCTTTACCCACTCACTGACTTTTTGTGGTCAGTCTCCTCTAGGCAGAATCACAGTTGTGCCATATTCTTTGAATTTTTTTATTTTTTATTTTTTATTTTTAACCCTGATTGATACTTTTCAGGAACTTTGTCCTGGGCTTGTTTTGATATCTGCTCTGTCTTCTTGATGAGGTATGCTCTATAAAGCCTCTGGGTTCTTCCAGGATTGTATGTATATTGAGAATATGTGTGTCAGGTAATTGGTAGAGATGGAGACGAAGTTGGATGCAAGTGCAGATTTTAATAAGAATAAAAAGTGAAAACTAAACACAAAACAGGACTCAGGAATACACAGGGCTGGAAAACAAAACATAAACCATATGACCGGAACAAGAAACAAGAAAACTGTGGTAAGAAAGGCAACGAAAGACAAATGTGTGCAGTGAAAGTGTGGCTCTATATACAGGTGTTAATTATTCCCAAAACGTGAATCAGGTGCAGATAGTCATGTGATGTGGTCAGGTGAGGTGCAGTGGCTGATGGAAATTGTAGTCTCTAGTCCTTTACCGGTATATACGTGACAATGTGACACTTTAACTGCATACAGGTTGAGACCATTCAACTAATTATGACGTTTATTTGCAGCAGTGCATTTTTTTTTTTTAAATAAAAAAATATTATAGCAAATAACATTAAACAGAGGTAATATGTAACGCAGAACAAGGAAAGTACTGTAAACAACAATAGGGAAAGTAATAGTACATGACAATGTGAGGTAAGGAAGCATCGAGACAGGGCAAAATCTTATAAGGTTGCACACTAATATCCTGTAATGACTTCATTTCTCAGAACATATGATAAAATTATTTCTGAGGTTATTAGAAGTCATTAATTTAGAGGTTTCGATGCAATGGGGGTGAAAACTTATGCAATCACAACTTTTACATTTTTTTCTGGAAAATGTATTGATTTTTCCCCCCACTTTAATATTATTTGCTATTTTGTATTAATTCATTACATAAAATCCTTGATATATCCATTTCAGTTCCTGGTTGTAACACTACAAAATGTGGGAACATTCAAGGGGGGTGAATACTTTATCCGCTATGTCTTTCTTTCTTGTTGCAAAGACATCGCTAAACTGGAACTTGTCCGTTAGACCAGTTTCTTCACTTTCTCAAACTAAAACTCTAAAGACAGCCTGGGATTTAATTACACCAGTGAGATGGTTCACATTCAGTATTCACATTTCTTTTCTTTTTTTTTATGGACCTTTCTTCCTATCCCTTTTTTCACATTATACTGTATGTGACCAGCATGCTTGAATTAGAGGCAGGTGAGAGCCGCCTTTTTTTTTTTTTTTTTTTTTTTTTTTTACTGAACGCTGACTGACAGTGTCACGTTCTTTCTCACCCCATGCCTGAGCAGATGATCACATCTGTCTTGCTGCATGTCATGAAGCAGGAGGAAAGTATCCATCTGTGAAGATACATTTAAGACTGTGATAAGACTATGCTCAGAAAGGCAGTGCACCCGAACACACAGTAGGGATGAAAATACAGGCAATGAGCTCGAGAGAAAAAGAGAGAGAGAGAGAGAGAGAGAGAGAGAGAGAGAGAGAGAGAAACATTATTATACCACGGTACTACTGTTCAGTTCTCAAATCTGATTGGTCAGAAGCTATATTTATTTTGTATAACAGCACCTCTGTTACATGTTTATATTAATGTGCTAATAACTTTCCCCATGAATTGATTTTAAGAATGCATTTCATTGTTGATATGGTGTACTGTAAGTACTGTAGATGGTGTTAGGGATGAGCTAGCGCAGAAGAGGAGTTATCAGAAACAAAACAGCTGACATGCAGATTTTGGGCCTGAGACCTAAATGTTAACAGTTAATCAAAAATGGCTCCCTTGATATAGGATAGTGTACTATAAAAGGTGTAAGAGTCATTATTTCAAGGCATACAGTACTGTGCCTTGAATATAGTCTTCGTGCAAATAAATGCTGTAGAGCAAAGATGCCTTCAAAAATAATGTAATTAAATGTTTCTACATAAAGAAAATACTTCAAAGAGCAGTAAATGGTAATAAATGAAACAAAGTCAATATTTGGTGTGACGACCCTTTACTTAAAAAAAAAAATAGTAGTCTCAGGTATAGTTTGTGCAGTTTTATAAGGAAATTAGATGGCTGAACATCTTGCAGAACCAGCCGCAGTTCTTCTGCAGACTTTGACTGCCCCTTATTTTTGCAGCAAAACCCAGCAGCCTTCATTATGTTTTTTTTGTATTTTTTGTCTTAAAAGTGGTCTCTTGCAAAATATGCTGCTTTCTTTACTGACATACAAGCATTTTTCTGTAAAATTTTAATTATGTGCTGGATAACTGATGTTGGGAAATCTAAAATGGTTTCGTACTGACTCGATTATGTAAGAAGTCAGAAAATAAAAGTCTATGTACTGAAAAAAAAAAATAGGGTGCATAAGACTTGCACAGTACTGTATATCGTTCATTATATTGGGAATGAGGAGCCATTTTGGATTGTGGGTGGAGTATTAGAGTGTCAGGCATTTGAAGAAAACATTACAATCGATTTTACCTAGACTCTTCATTACTGAGGGCCACGTTTAGAGTCATAGACGTCGTTTCAAAAGTTATGTTACTATTTACTGTTTATCACAATTAACTGTGTGCAGGTCATACCCCCGAGATTGCCTGAATTTTCTTGACTAGAGATGTGTGAGATGAGGTTTTTCAGTGTCAGCCTTGTGAAAAAACCTTTTCATAGACTTTAAAGGGACAATACTATAAGTTAATTAATTGATAGTGTCATATTTATGTATTTAATATTGTCCTCAAATGGCATTCCATGTTTTTATTGTTTTTTTTTGTTTTTTTATCGCATTTACAGCTCAAAACATGCATTTCAGTGTAACAAGATCAGAATCATGCATTACTAAGACACGACTCTGTTTTACTACGAACTCTGCATCACACAACTCTCTTAATGGTGCTTATGTTTGTAGTTATGTCTGAGGTCGGAATAATGATGTGCTCGATTTCAGTATAAAATCCACACTATGCACGCTTAACTCAATTCTATATACAGCCCATGTGTGAGTAATGAATGACAGTTTGACAGTTAAAATCTCAAGAATCTTTGCAGAAATCTGTTCTTTCCACGAACATTTCATTTTAGCCGATATTTTCAAGCACTTATATGTGCTTGTTGAACATCCCATTCCAGATTTATTCCCCCTTTACTGTTATAAAGACCTCCACTCTTCTGGGAAGGCTTTCCACTAGATTCTGGAGCGTGGCTGTGGGGATTTGTGTTCATTCAGCCACAAGAGCATTAGTGAGGTCAGGCTCTGTGCAGGCCACTCGAGTTCTTCCACTCCAACCAGCCCACTTTGTGCACGGGGGCATCGTCATGCTGGAACAGGTTTTGGCCTCTTAGTTTCTGAAGAGAAATTGTAATGCTACAGCATACAGAGACATTCTATACAATTGTGTGCTTCTAACTTTGCGGAAACAGTTTGGGGAACAACCACACATGGGTGCGATGGTCAGGGGTTCCCATACTTTTGGTTGTATAGTGTATCTTCAGGTAGGTTGTGTGTGCACTACATTGCAGAGCAAAAGCCTCTGTCTTCAGCACTGTGCTCCATACTGAGTTGAGAGAAACAAGACAGAAACAACAACAAAAAAAATGGCATAATAAAATGCAAACGATCATATAATGATAAATGGAAATTAGCCTACACAAGGTTTGCGCATTTTAGTGCGACAGAACAATCTGGCAGACCGAACGGCAATCACTGTGCATTTTATCTTCACAACTGCTTCATTCCTTATTGTTGTGCTGTCATACATATTTTTCAGTCATTTCTGGTAGGAGTTCATTTTCATAAAACGGCTTTCCTTATTCTGCTATGATTTCTCATCTGTGATGAATATTTTTTCTTTTTATGACAGTGTTCTTTTTAGTTTTAGTTTGAATCTCAGTATTCTACCAATTCTACAAGATGTTGCCTTGATCAGGGCTGGACAAATCAGTAGCCTGGGTGCAAGGGACAAGTTTGTGTGTTAGTGTGTTAGTTTTTTTTATTAATTCAACAACCAACAACCAACAATTCTGCCGAACCAACAGGCTGAAGAACAGTTTTTACCCACATGCCATCAGAACTCTTAACAAACTTAAATAATGTCTACACTAGCCTCCCTGAAATCTTTCTACTGTTTCTCAGCCAGGATCTGCATTATATTTGCACTGTACTGCTTAATTTGCACAAAATACAACACATATAACTCATATATTATTTACACTGTTTTTAATTCTATCAACTGCACTTTACTAGACATACTTGCGCTCACTTCACATCCGCTAATATTATATATATGGGTATATATTAGACTGGAAATAATAGTCAATTTTTCCTCTCTTTAATTCTATTTAATTAATTAATTAATTAATTAATTAATTAATTAATTTGTTAATTTGTGAATTTGTTTATTTATTTAGGTAGAAGTAATTGCTGTGGAATATCTGTACCTCACTTTAAGCATTTCAATGTACAACTGTCACTGACATCTGTACAAATGACAAATAAACTTGAAACTTGAACTTGAACTATAAAAAGAAGAAAAAACTCAAAACACTACTCCTTACAGTCCTGACAGTACAAATGTTTTTTATTTGGTAAGTAGCTATATTAAAACTTAACATTCTTTACGGTGATGTGCCACACCTCGATGCTGTAATTATAACACGTGCTACTCGTTCTGCTGGACTACACACCTCCGCAGAGGAATGATCTCCTGCTCACTACACACACTCACCTGGTGGTTAAACATGTCGAGAGAAAGAAAAGACACTAGACAGGCTCTTGGGAACTTCGATAGATCATACACTCATTTCATTTTCCATAGTCTGTATTAAAGTTCATGGTAACACTTTACAATAACAGTACGTGAATAACCATGCACTAATACCTGAATTAATACTTACTTAATTAAAGATGCACTAATGATGAGTTAAGGCATGTACTAATCACAAACTAATGAAGAGCTAACCTTAACTACGACGTGAGTCTTATGAATTCAAGCGTGAATAACGACCACCTTGAGTACATGTTAGTACATGTTTGTTAGTTCATGTATTAATTAACACATAGGGGTAAACTAAATCAAACACGCTCTATAAGAAAGAATATGAATTAAATGTGCATCATTTCAAATTGTTTATTATCGAACATAGAAGGACATACTATTAATAAACACGGATAATTTCATCTCAACACGTGCACAGACATTTTGGGAGGCAGGGGCCCAAAACATGATTAAATTCGTGATTATTACATGCCGTAACTCATCAGTTAAGGTTCAGTTCATATTTAAGTAAGTATTAAGTCAGGTATTAATGGTGCATGATTATTCATGTACTGTTATTGTAAAGTGTTATCATGAACTTTAATGCATTTTAGCCAAGTCCTTTAGATTTAGATTTCTGGGCAACCAAAACATAGGACTGTACAGCACAGTGGAGCATTTACTTGTGCAGTGGGCTGGCTAATAATTTTATAATAATTATTTTATCAAGCTGAAAAACGCACACCTTGTATTGCAAAGAAAGTTGGTTAAATTAAAGTTGCTTTTTTTTTTTAATAGACAGAATTTTTCTTTTTCAATATCTGTCATTATAGGACAAATACATGTCAGAACAAGGAAAAAAAAACACATTTTCAGGTTGTAGTAGGCGGTTGAAGCTTTTGTTTAATTGCACATAAAACATGTCATTTGAAGTTTCTTGCTCAAGTTTCAGATGGTACTTAAAGCAACTTTGACTCTGTCTGTGAGTAATGATTCATGGTGTTATGAGAACAGTCATTCGAAAAGGTCAGCCTCATAGGTAACACTTATGCACTTCGGCTTAACGCTCAAGTGTCCTGAAAATAGAAACTAAGCTCAGTGCTTTTTGTTTCTTTTTTTTTTTCTTTCAGGACTTATTGGAGTAAACAGTCAATTGCCAGGTTGAAAGAAGTATAAAAAAAAAAAAAAAAATGAAGCAAGCAACATTCTGTATGATGGTTTATGATCAAAAATCAAATTATTTGCTATCAAAACACTCCAGGTAAATGAAAGAAATCAATGTGTTGTTATATTATGTAATTGGTATTGATGATTTTCATTCCTAAAGCTGAAATCCACTGCACAAACCCTGAGAACAAACTTTTAACACCGGCACAGCAACCAATTATCGGTAGTAATTATGACAAAAAGAGAAGGCTGACAGCTAAAAAAAATAAATAAATAATAACGATCCAATAAATCCAGAGGCTTGGCTGTAAAACATCTCCCGTGCAGAGTTATTTTTGTTATCCTTGATGGAGATTTTAATAGCACGAGGAGAAACAGTATATACAAGCTGTTAGCGATTTGAAAGCCTCATAAATCTGCCGTAATTGTTTTAAAATGGGCCGTATATCCTAGACTCCTTTGCTGACTGCTGACGTATATGTGGTATTTGTGCCCCAACAGTGCCAGGGCGAATTAAAAGTGGCACGCTGTGAAGATTTTCATTCGGCCCCTGATCGAGCAATCAGAAGCACAGAGACTTCTCCATTTTTAATTGAAATGAGGAAGCTGATTTAGCTGGTGTTTCAGGAATAATGAGCTCAGGATGGATGTCATATACCCATTTCATTAGTGCCCCCCTAGCCCCCAACACCAAGGTGAATAAAAGGATGCTCCTGTTTTTGCTCTGCAAAGAAGATAGAACCTCTGCGGAAGTGCTGACAGGGTCCAGCTAGAAATGCAGACCCAGGCTCCATCTCTGTGATGGCTTCATCATGCTATAAAACTTTCTCCAGCAGACATATATCACCTGTCTCTTTTCATGATATAGGTGGAAGCGGACAGATGCTTCTGTTTTACGACATCGTCTGTGTCTGGCAAGACAAGGCTGCAAAAACCTGCCTCCACATTTAATCTCTACGCTCGTCCATTTCCTCCAACCGCATTCCTATTGGTCTTCAGTCTGACTCTGGACTTGCATGAGGTAATTACTTTCCTTATCTGAAACAGGTGTTTGGCCATTTTTCATGATCAAAAACATTTATCAGCCACGTTTAAAAGACAAATAATGAGCTCTAAACAGCTTCGCAACTAATTTTATATTGTGAACAAAAACAGAAAGTACTGCTTCGGTTTGCAGGTATGAGGGGTTGTATACTATCAAAGGCCATTTTGAATGGAACAGCAAATTCTGCATGCTTAATAAAAAATGTTCTCTGAAAAGTACAAACAGAGCACATTAAATTAGATCGACTGGCTATGCCCATGCAGTGCCCTTAGCTCAACGAATACTCTGAATTCAAAAGAGTCAAAAGGCTGAAGAAGAAGCCTTTATTTGTCACATATAGATTACAGCACAGTGAAATTCTTTTCTTCGCATATCCCAGCTTGTTAGGAAGGGTCAGAACGCAGGGTCAGCCATGATGCGGCGCCCCTGGAGCAGGGAGGGTTAAGGGCTTTGCTCAAGGACCCAACAGTGGCAGCTTGGTGGTGCTGGGGCTTAAACCCCTGATCTTCTGATCAGTAACCCAGAGCCTTAACCGTTGAGCCACCACTTGTTTACTTGGTTAAAAATAGATTTTTAAAAAGGCTAACCTACATGTAAGGAGCAAAACATGGCGTGGTGTGCTGTAAAAATATGACATGGTGGTGGTGGATTATTTTCCTAACAGCATCTCCTTGAGTGTATTATTCCTATATCAGCCATAACAATAAATCCACTGACAGGTGATGTGACTAACATTCGTTATCTTGTTACCATGGCATCTGTGAAGAGGTGGTATGTATTAGGCAGTCAGTGAACAGTCAGTTCTCGAAGTTGATGTGTTGGAAGCAGGAAAAATGGGCAAGCATAAGGATCTGAATGACTTAAATTGTGATGGCTAGACGACTGGGTCAAAACATCTCCAAAACGGCAGGTCTCCAAAACAGCAGGTTTTTCAAGTCAAGTGGCTTTTATTGTCATTTCAACCATATACAGCTGGTACAGTACACAGTGAAACGAAACAACGTTCCTCCAGGACCATGGTGCTACATAAAACATCACACTTACTACATGAGACGGCACAGAATAAGACCAACACATTTTTATATTGAGTGCACGTGCAAACGTATACAAACAACACATACTGGCCTCACACTGGCCATGAGGGCCGAATGCTTCGGTACCTTTTTCCAGATGGCAGTAGAGTGAAGAGTTTGTATGAGGGGTGTGTGGCGTCATCCACAATGCTGGTGGCTTTGCGGATGCAGAGTGTGGTGTAAATGTCTATGATGGAGGGAAGAGAGGCCCCGATGATCTTCTCAGCTGTCCTCACTATCCTCTGCAGGGTCTGGTGATGCGATACGGTGCGATTTCCGAACCAGGCAGTGATGCAGCTGCTCTGGATGCTCTCAGTGGTTCCTCTGTAGAACGTGGTGAGGATAAGGGGTAGGAAATGGGCTTTTTTCAGCCTTCTCACAAAGTAGAGACGCTGCTGGGCTTTCCTAGTGATGGAGCTGGTGTTGAGGGATCAGGTGAGGTTCTCCGCCAGGTGAACACCAAGGTTTATCAATACAATTTTTAATTTATTAATGAACAACACTTTTTGTGCATTTAGAGTTACATTTAAAGTTATGGAAAGCCCTCAAGACAATTAGAGCTATAAACGGTTGCTCCCTGTAGCTTGTTATGTTAACCAAGAAACCCGGAAAGCACGAAGGCATGAAAGCACGAAGCCACGAAACCTTCACCATACCACCAAAGATTATAGTTTTTTCTTTTGTTCATTTTTTCTTTTGTTCAGCATGGCATCCATCATTCAAGTCTATGTGTGAGTTGTTATTATAGAAATGATAACATATTAGCACATTAATATAAACCTGTGACTTGAATTACAGAGCTGTCAGACCTTCAGGTTCCCATCTACAGTCCCATTAGAACATCTAAGAATTCTAAGCTAAGAATAAGTTTTCAAAATGGTCGCAGGATCAGGAGCTCATAAGATCAGTCATTTAGCCCGCTAATACGAACCCAAGAAACAATCCATCCTTCCTCCTTAAATTCCAATTTAGGCACCGTGTACATCAGCACAAAGCTCTCTGCTGAGCAATTCTGGTGATGTACATTAGAGGTGAACTCAAGCCCCCTGAGGAGTGTTTGGGCCCAGTGTAGCTGTTCATTGGGGCTTTTCGTCCATTTCGGCACAGACTGAAGGGGCCATTGGGTCATTGCAGCTCTGTGCTTTTCCAAAGTTGTGTGGCGGAGATAAGAGACACGCGTAAATTAATGGAAACTCAATGGCCAGTGAAGCATGTCGGCAGAGGTCACACTATGGCTAGCTGGCAAGACAGAAGCTAAACTGCTTTGGTTTCAGGCCACTATTAACCCTGTAGGCTGAATATTGCTGATTTTGGGTTGACACACCGGTTAGATACTGTATGGACACTGCTCAGTCACGGACACACTTTGCTGCACTGCATGCGGAGTCAGTTTCATTGGTCTGACTAGCTTATACATCATGTTGATAAAAGGTCTGCCGTGTAACTGAGTGTCTAGAGTGTGATGAAAAGACGCTTCAGAGAAATGAAGCAATGCCTCAATAGACGCATGACACTTATAAACGGTGCAAATTACATCAGGGAGATAAGTGTAGAGGGAAAAAGGATCCATGTGACAGCGGAAAATGCGCTCTACCACTGATGGGGATCGCTGCAGCAAGACTAAAGAACGTAGAGCATCCATCAGATGGTTGGAGGAACGTACAGAGTCAGCTGCTGAGTCACTGCAGACTGAGGGATCTAACTAATCTGGAGTGTTTTCAACCATATAAAAGTCTTAAGATTGGAAAATAATCAACAATGAGCTGGAGTAAGGAAGCCCAATGTGAAGCAGAGTCACTGTAACCATCCAGAAGTCGATTATTTTTTGATAACAACACATTCAACTCTACCAGCACAGCGAATTGTCACTTCATCATATCAACAATTATACTTTTTTAAAATGTGTTTATGTGGAGTGTCTGCAATACAAGTTCTTGTGGAAGTTGTTACTATAGACATGAAAACGTATTATAACGAGCACACTTATGTAAACGTAAAGCTGGAAATACTGTCCGAGCTGCTATTATGGAAAACTAATTAACACCTTCAGACCAATCAAAATCAAGAATTTGACTGTTAACCGTATAATACCGCAGTGCTGTTGAATGCTCGAATCTGATTGGTCAGAAGGTGTTCATTTTGGCTTGGAAAGTAGTTCTGGCTGTAACATGAACGGTTAAAATGAATGCGCTCGTTCTAATATGTTACTGTTTCTATAGTAACCCTGCACACAGAGGGACTTGCACAGTGGACGCTAAACATAATCTAAGACTAATAATAAATGGCTTTAAAAACATGATGTTTAACAAGGTAAAACGTACAGTGTAATCATTGATGTGGTGATGTTTTTTGTTAGGAGATTTTTTGTTGTCATGTTATTTAACATTTATAGAAGGAGTCTCGGTTGTAAGCGCTTTGTAACAGTCATGGTGCTTTGCGAAGTTTATCAGCCCAGGAAAGTCTTCAGGACAGGAGTTTATGCTTTCTGGTTTCTCTATAAAATGACAAGCTGCATTTTGTGTGTGTCTGTGTGAGAGAGAGAGAGATAGAGCGAGAGAGAGAGAAAGAGAGAAAGAGTTACTGTTTATCGTAGCTATAACATAAGTGACAACAGGAACTAACTTGTCTCTTGGATGTTCCACAACATCAAATCTTACTATAAAACCATTAAAATACACCATGTTGCATATAAATTAAACACCATGTTACAGTAAATTAAACATTGTAATCATTGGTAAATCGGTGTGGTATAAGTGTAATAACGCACCGACATGTATTATTTTCATATAACTGTCTGTCAGGTCATATTCCTTACGTAAAACATAAGCAACTTCACATGTTCAAAAACGTTTGACAGTGTATTTGCATTTTAGAATAATAACATCAAATGAGGAAAAAAAATTGTTTGCCTCACACATCAGGGGTTGGGGGTTCGAATCCTGTCTTCCCGTCTTGCCCTGTGTTCATGGAGTTTGCATGTTCTCCCCGCGCTTCGGGGGTTTCCTCCTGGTACTCCGGTTTCCACCCCCCAGTCCAAGCACATGCGTTGTAGGCTGATTGACATTTCCAAATTGTCCATAGTGTGTGAATGTGTGTGTGATTGTGCCCTGTGATGGGTTGGCACCCCATCCAGGGTGTCCCCCGCCTTGTGCCCCGAGTTCCCTGGGATAGGTTTCAGGCTTCCCCACGACCCTGTGTAGGAAAAGCAGTATGGAAAATGGATGTCTGGTTCTTGGTTGTGGAGTCAGATTATTGGTCCTGAAAGTAGATGTAGATAGATATCAGAAAATACAAAAATGTAGACTTTTATGCCACATTCTCTAACACCTAGCAACTAATTCTGGCTATGATTTAATTCCTAAATCCCACTGCATGGCGGTCTCAGTGCACACAGACTGGCTGGTAGTGATTCAGTTTAAAAGTAGACAGAAGGCTAAACTGAACCCACGAACTCGACAGTGTTTGGAAAACTTGACAGATGACAGATGGAAAACAGTGAAGTGTGGAAAACATTTAATTAAGTGTGCTTTGTGGACACTTTGCAATTTTCTCCAGTCTGCCAAGCTGGCCCTAAACACAAACAATTAATTTGCATGTATTATGCGAGGAGGTGGTGCTCTGGATTGGGTATTTAATATAATGCAAAAGAACATTATGGGATGCAGTATATCCAGCTACATGGATGGTATGCCAAGATTTCTCCATGGCAACAGGACATAAACAGGATAGCTTATTTAGTTATGACATGCATATTATTAAATGAACTCTTTAGAAAACAACGAGGAAGAAATAAAACAGGATTTGCTCATTATCTCAGATTAATCAACACACACCTGAACAAATTCTCTGAGGCTTACTTCTGCCAGACATTGATTAAGCCTTATGTTAAATTAAAAATGATCTTCATGACAAATTTTCATATACAGTCTAGTTTAGTTCAGATTTAGGACTGTAAGTTTACAGACTTTTATAGCATCCACTGATTATCTTTAAGTAGAAAGTTTGTTTTTCAGATAGTTTCCCTTAAACAAGCACAAAGAATTGACATATTCTGTATTTAAAGCTAAAGTCTGGAATTGTTGTAGTTTAGCTCTTCTTCAGCATTTTAAATTCATAATCATAGATATAACTGAACACTGCAACTGTCAACAAACTTCTTCTGACTCTATTTCAATTAAAAGAATCATTGCCCCGCCTTTTTTTTTTTTTTTAATAAAGGAAGTAACAGGTTAGCCTTGTAAGGAATAGAGCACTTATGGGAATGCTGTTAGGAAAATGATCAACTCCAGGGTGGTGTGAAGCGGAGTTACTGTTACCACCCAGAAGCTGATTATTTTCCAATAACAACATACCCTGAAGTGTTTTATTTCTCTTATACCACAGCAATATGCCAACACTAACCATTTTACATTCATTAATAAAACACACATCGTACTTTTGATCTGTTTATCTGTTTAAAATACATAGGTACAACTTCCTTTTAGGACAGTGTATCTGACTGGAGGTGAGCAACCAGCTGGCTCCGTTTTGGCCGTTAAGATCGTTCAAGCTGTGCCCGTCTTCGTTCACTGTAGTGCAATGTGCTCCGGTTCAGGCAGTCCCACCCCATGCCTGCGAGCGGCGCTACAGCGAGCCGTTAGCAACATTTAATGCTTGGTAACATTATTGAAACAAGTTACTTCCTGTTATAACGCACAGTGGACATAAAAAGTCTACACACCCTTGTTAAAATGGCAGGTTTTTGTGATTAAAAAAATTAAATCAAGATAAATCATGTCAGAACTATTTCCATCCTCAATGTGAAATTAAAAAAGTAACAATAACCTGGTTGCATAAGTGTGCACACCCGTTTTATAATTGGGGATGTGGCTGTGTTCGGAATGAACCAATCATATTCAATCTCGTGTTCAAAAGTAATTATCATTCAGCTGTAATCAATGAAATTATTCTGATTAACCCCAAATGAAGACCAGCTGTTTCTGTATGGTGTGTCATTCATCTTCTTGGTTTCATCCGACTGCTGAAGCCATGGTCCGCAAAGAGCGTACAAAGCAAGTACGGTATCTCACTTGTTGAAAGGAATCGATCAGGAGAGAAGTATAAAAGAATTTCCAAAACATTAGATGTACCATAGAACACCGTAAAGGCCATCATCATCATCAAATAGAGAAAATGGAGCAGCACAGTGACATCACCAAGAACAGAATATCCCTCAATTTTTTTTTTTTTTTTTTTTTTTTATAAAAGGACAAGACAAAAACTTACCAGGGAGGCTGCCAAGAGACCTACAGCAACATTAAAGGAGCTGCAGGAATATCTGACAAGTACTGATTACTCTCTGCATGTGACAACAATCTCTCGTATTCTTCACATGCCTGCGCTATGGGGAAGGGTGACTAGATGGAAGCCATTTCTCACAAAAAAACATCCAGCCTGCCATTTTAACAGGGGTGTGTAGACTTTTTATATCCGTTGTACATTTTAGCAGATATAAATAGTAATTTCCTCTGCAGCCTCTCTTTATTCTCTCTTGTGTTAATGAAATGTTACTGAGATACTGGAAAGCACAAAGTCCTCAACTGAAATCAAATTGAGGTGATAATCAGAATAAAAGTCAAACCTGTTGGTCGAAGAAGGAGAGGAGGAAGGTGTGTTAGAGGAGGAAGGCGTGTCCGTAGGCAGAGAGAGAAGAGGAAAGGCAGGAGTTTGGGACTGAAAGTAGGGACTTTGAATGTTGGTACGATGACAGGTAAAGGCAGAGAGCTGGTAGATATGATGCAGAGGAGGAAAGTCGACATTCTGTGTGTCCAGGAGACCAGGTGAAAAGGGAGCAAGGCTAGAAGCATTGGAGCAGGGTTTAAACTGTTTTATCATGGAGTGGACAGGAAGAGAAATGGAGTAGGAGTGATCCTGAAGGAGGAGTTTGTGAAGAATGTTCTGGAGGTAAAGAGAGTGTCAGATAGGTTGATGAGTCTGAAGCTGGAAATTGAAGGTGTGATGTTGAATGTTGTTAGTGCTTACGCTCCACAAGTAGGTTGTGAGCAAGAGGAGAAAGACAGATTCTGGAGCGAGCTTGAGGAAGTGATGCAGAGTGTTCCCAGAGGTGAGAGAGTGGTGATAGGGGCAGACTTTAATGGACATGTTGGTGAAGGGAATAGTGGGGATGAGGAAGTAATGGGCAGGTTTGGTCTTCAGGTAAGGAACCCAGAAGGACAGAGGTTGGTAGACTTTGCTAAAAGTATGGAGATGGCTGTGGTGAACACGTACTTTCAGAAGAGGCAGGAACACAGGGTGACATATAAGAGTGGTGGCAGGAGCACACAGGTGGACTATATCTTATGTAGACACTGTAATCTGATGGAGATTAGTGATTGCAAAGTAGTGGTAGGAGAGAGTGTAGCTAGACAGCATAGGATGGTGGTGTGTAAGATGACCCTGGTGGTGAGGAAGATGAAGAGAGCAAAGGCAGAGCAGAAGACAAAGTGGTGGAAGTTGGAAAAGGAAGAGTGCTGTGCGGTTTTCAGGGAGGAGTTGAGACAGGCTTTAGGTGGTCAGGAGGTGCTTCCAGATGACTGGACTACTACAGCCTAAGTGATCAGGGAGACAGGTAGGAAGGTGCTAGGTGTGTCATCTGGAAGGAGGAAAGAAGACAAGGAGACTTGATGGTGGAATGAGGAAGTTCAGGAGAGTATCCAGAGGAAGAGGTTAGCTAGGAAGAAGTGGGACAGTGAGAGGACAGAGGAAAGTAGACAGGAATATAGGGAGAAGCAGTGTGAGGTTAAGATAGAGGTGGCAAAGGCCAAACAGAAAGCTTATGAGGACATGTATGTAAGGTTAGATAGTAAGGAAGGTGAGAGGGATTTGTATCGGTTGGCGAGGCAGAGGGATAGAGATGGTAAGGATGTGCAGCAGGTTAGAGTGATTAAAGATAGAGATGGAAATGTGTTGACAGGTGACAGGAGGGTGAGGGAAAGATGGAAGGAGTACTTTGAGGAACTGATGAATGAGGAAAATGACAGAGAGAGAAGAGAAGTAGAGGCAAATATTGTTGAGCAGGAAGTAGAAAGGATTAGCAAGGGTGAAGTTAGGAGAGCTTTGAAGAGGATGAAGAGAGGAAAGGCGGTTGGTGCTGATGACATACCAGTGGAGGTATGGAAGTGTCTAGGAGACATGGCAGTAGAGTTTTTAACTAGGTTGTTCAACGAGGTCTTAGAGAGTGAGAGGATGCCTGAGGAATGGAGGAGAAGTGTTTTGGTGCCGATTTTTAAGAACAAGGGAGATGTGCAGAGTTGTGGAAACTACAGAGGTATTAAGCTGATGAGCCATACAATGAAGTTGTGGGAAAGAGTAGTGGAAGCAAGGCTAAGGGGAGAAGTGAGCATTTGTGAGCAGCAGTATGGTTTCATGCCAAGAAAGAGCACTACAGATGCAATATTTGCTTTGAGAATGTTGATGGAGAAGTACAGAGAGGGTCAGAAAGAGCTGCATTGTGTCTTTGTAGATTTAGAGAAAGTGTATGACAGGGTGCCAAGAGAGGAGCTGTGGTATTGTATGAGAAGGTCTGGAGTGGCAGAGAAGTATGTTAGAGTGGTGCAGGATATGTATGAGAACAGTAGGACAATGGTAAGGTGTGCGGTAGGTGTGACAGAGGAGTTCACGGTGAAGGTGGGACTGCATCAAGGATCGGCTGTGAGCCCCTTCTTGTTTGCGGTGGTGATGGACAGGCTGACAGATGAGTTCAGACAGGAATCTTCATGGACTATGATGTTTGCGGATGACATTGTGATCTGTAGTGAGAGCAGGGAGCAGGTGGAGGAAAGTCTAGAGAGGTGGAGGTTTGCTCTGGAGAGAAGAGGAATGAAGGTTAGTCGCAGCAAGACAGAATACATGTGTGTGAATGAGAGGGATCCAAGTGGAACAGTGAGGTTACAGGGAGAAGAGATAAAGAAGGTGCAGGATTTTAAGTACTTAGGGTCAACAGTCCAGAGCAACGGGGAGTGTGGAAAAGAGGTGAAGAAGCGTGTGCAGGCAGGTTGGAATGGGTGGAGAAAAGTGTCAGGTCTATCGTGTGATAAAAGAGTACCAGCAAGAATGAAAGGAAAGGTGTACAGGACAGTAGTGAGACCAGCGATGTTGTATGGTTTGGAGACAGTTGCACTGAGGAAAAGACAGGAGGAAGAGTTAGAGGTAGCAGAGCTAAAGATGTTGAGGTTCTCTTTGGGAGTGACGAGGATGGATAGGATCAGGAATGAGTACATCAGGGGGACAGCACATGTGAGATGTTTTGGAGACAAAGTTAGAGAGGCCAGGTTGAGATGGTTTGGACATGTTCAGAGGAGGGAGAGTGAATATATAGGTAAAAGGATGCTGAGGTTAGAGCTGCCAGTCAGGAGGCCGAGAGGAAGACCAAAGAGGAGGTTTATGGATGTAGTGAAGGAGGACATGAAGGTAGTCGGTCTGAGAGAAGAGGATGCAGGGGGTAGGGCTAGATGGAGGCAGATGATTCGCTGTGGCGACCCCTGAACGGAACAGCCGAAAGGAAAAGAAGAAGAAGTTCCAATCTGTTCCCAAATGGATGTTCTGGAAGTTTGGTGAGGGCTTCATTCATAACTATAAAATCTGTAAAGGTTCCTAGGGATTGAGATGTTAGGGATAAATAGCAAGAAGGAACCTTTTACAGCACACAGAGTTTAATGTAAAAACACAGGAAATAGTATGTCACAGTGTATTACTGTCTCAGTTCACAAAAAAATTGTCTAGATAGTTTACATCCAGAAATGGATTCAAATTCTGGGAATTGGTCTCCCAGACATCAGTCTGGTGCAGTCTTAGAGAATACATCTCCATTATTACATCTCCATTACATTCATTCATTCGTCAGACACTTTTATCCAAAGTTACTTACTGTACATGTATGGATGCGTTCGGCAGAATCCAATCCAAATATCTCGTTGTTCAGGGAGTAAACAAAAACAAAAACAAATATCGACCACTTAAAGCCTCACTGGTGATGTTTCATGGGGGTTGATGTATACATATTCAGTGTTCAGTGAAGAATGAAGGAAGGAAGAATGGAAGAGACAAGTTATTTAAGAAGTAGAACTATTACATGAACTGGAAATAATTAGAGCACTGAACTATGGCAGACTCCTCTCTGGGCTTATAAATCAGACGTCTGAGCACTGTTCCGTGCCACAGGAAAAGTTTCTAGAGACTTTTCGTACTGCCTCGGATAAATGAAAGTCTGATATTTCCTTGCTTAAGAATCTGTACCTATTTTTGTATTCCTTGGACATGAATTTTGTTATACCATTAGGAGAAAATATTGTATGCTACTTGTAATTTGTATCGATTTGGTGCAGTGTGCCAGTCCCGCTGGAGTCACTTTTTTTTTTTTCTTTGAAATTTCATGGGTATGGCAACCGTGAATGGTTTTAGTAAAATTTGTCCTTATGTGCCTTAGTGTCCCATGTGGGCTGACTGATACTACATTGCTTGATAAAATGCCAATTTGTTTGCATTGTCCTTTTTTGCCCTCTTAAGTTGGCTTAGTGTGTTTAGCAATAGAACACCGTCCCTGAAACAACAGTGATGTGTTTACTCACTGTGTGGATGGGCCATGCCTCAAGCCCCGACCCTTTCTGTCACCATCAATATGTCTAATGACTCTAGTCTACTGAACCACTTTCATTATGAAGAAAAGTTCTCAGTCAAAGTCACAGGGTTCAGAGAAAGCAGGTAACGCAACTGGTTTAGCGGTGGATGTCTTTGAGGCCTGGAGAGTGTTTACTTAACATTTGCTTATATCATATCTTGTTGGAGATGCCATCTGTGGAGGCTTTTAAAGTTTTATGATGGCGTATATCACTGTTACTGTTGTTCACAGTAAAAAGTGAATACAAGCTTGATGAAATCTGCTTCTTAAGTTTGGCAAGGACATTTGCTTATTGCAAACATTTCACATGAACTGACAGAGAATTTAAATAAACTTTTAGGGTAAGAGTCCTTATATCTATAATAGATATTCTTCAAAGTAAAGTTTTCAAATGTAATTCTTTATTCAAATGAGATTTAAAATCTGTATATTGCATAATAAAAGAAATAATCTAATTATTGTATAATGTATGAATTATTTTTTAAATTTCACTGTGAATGCACTTTCCAGTTTATTGCCATATACTTTATACAGGGTTTTATTTTTTAATTGTTTAATCAAGGAAACACCATATGTTAAATCCTGCATCCTTCTGAATAGGGTTATGGTGCAAAATTTCATCAACACAGGTAATCTAGAAACTGAGATATAAAAAATATTTTGAGGGAAAAAAATGGTTTTAAATATAGTTTGATTTCATATGCTTCCACTATTAAGTATGTTTTTTATTATTTATAAAGGAAATTGACATATATGGACATGCTAGCTTGATATACAGGTATGTAGCTTAGAGCCTTCATCAGTGTTGCTAACTTTCAGATAATGCAGTTACTTATGAATGGTTGTGATTGGATAAAACTGCTGAAATAAATATATTTCTATTACGTTTTGAGACTTGTATTACAACCTCAATTCCAAAAAAGTTGTAACGCTGTGTAAAATGTAAATAAAAACAGAATGCAATGATTTGCAAATCTTATAAACCCATATGTTATTCACAATAGAACATAGAAAACATATCAACTGTTTAAACTGAGTAAATGTACCATTTTAAGAAAAAAATAAGATAATTTTCAATTTGATGGTCGCAACACGTTTCAAAAAAGTTGGGACGGGGCAACAAAAGGCTGGAAAAGTAAGTGTTACTAAAAAGAAACAGCTGGAGTTTAATTGGCAATAGGTCAGTAACATGATTGGGTATAAAAAGAGTATCTTAGAGAGGCAGAGTCTCTCAGAAGTAAAGATGGGCAAAGGTTCACCAATCTGTGAAAAACTGCATCTACAATTTGTGGAACAATTTCAGAATAATGTTCATCAACATAAAATTGTGAAAACTATGAATATCTCATCATCTACAGTACATCATATCATCAAAAGATTCAGAGAATCTGGATAAATCTCTGTGGGCAAGGGACAAGGGTGAAAATCAATATTGCATGCCCATGATCTTCGGGCCCTCAGGCGGCACTGCATTAAAAACAGGCATGATTCTGTAATGGAAATCACTGCATGGGCTCAGAAACACCTCCAGAACTCATTGTCTGTGAACACAGTTCACCGTGCCATCCACAAATGCCGGTTAAAGCTCTGTCATGCAAAGAAGAAGCCATATGTGAACATGATCCAGAAACGCCGCCGTCTTCTCTGGGCCAAAGCTCATTTAAAATGGACTGAGGCAAAGTGGAAAACTGTTCTGTGGTCAGACGAATTAAATCGGCTTTTTATCGGCGCTCAGTTCAAAAGCATCTCTGATGGTATGAGGGTGCATTAGTGCCTATGGAATGGGCAGCTTGCACATCTGGAAAGGCATCATCAATGCTGAAAGGTTTTAGAGCAACATATGTTTCCATCCAGATTCCATCCCATCTTTACTTCTGAGAGAATCTGCCTCTCTAAGAAACTCTTTTTATACCCAATCATGTTACTGACCTGTTGCCAATTAACCTAATTAGTTGCAAAATGTTCCTCCAGCTGTTTCCTTTTTCGTAACACTTACTTTTCCAGCCTTTTGTTGCCCCCGTCCCAACTTTTTTGAGACGTGTTGCGGCCATCAAATTCAAAATTAACTTTTTTCCCCCTTAAAATTGTACATTTCCCCACTTTAAACATTTGATATGTTTTCTATGTTCTATTGTGAATAACATACTGGTTTATGAAATTTGCGAATCATTGCATTCTGTTTATATTTACATTATACACAGCGTCCCAACTTTTTTGGAATTGGGGTTGTACTACATTGTAAGAGAATGTCATTGTTATGCATGCATTTTGGATCCAAAATTTGAAAAATGATCAGTATGGCCAACATAGTTGTTTCCACCTGTAGTGTCTGGCCTTGAACGGCTTTCGAGTGTACAACTAACTGGTTGTAAACTGGTGTGCATAGTAACCTTCAACTCTGCTCATTGAGTCTGTCCTGAAAATATGTCACTGGATTGAGCCGTCTTAGCTATCACGAATAAAACAAAGTGAAGATTTCTGTCTCAAAGTAAGGAGGGATTTACAAGCAAATAAAACACAATAATCTATTCACTGACTCAATAAAAGAAATCCACAGCTTTTGTTTGAGGAAGAAAATTTCCTACAAATTGTATTTACAAACTGATGTATCCTGTTATTCCGAGCTAAGCCTTCCGTGAGAATCACATTCATGAGTCTCGTGTCAAAATATAAGCACATAACTCAATATGCAGTCAGATAACACGTATTTGTGCATTTTTATTTAGTCAGAATTTCTCATCCTTTTTACTCAGGTTTTTGGTTCAGTATTACCTGGATTTCATGGTCATCCTCTTGCAGGCTTTAGCACAGCACCCATTTCAAACTTGCACCGCTTGAAGGTTAATCAAGGTCGACATGTCAGTTAGAAACTAAACTGCAAAAGAATGGGACTCTGGGAACAAGGTCAGGAAATTACAATTTATTGCAGGGGTCCTCAATTCTATTCGATGGCAGGCCAGAGTTTAGCAAAGTTTTGGCCATTTTCCTGAAAAGCTTCCTAAACGTCTGTGAAGGATTTGTTTAAAGATCTTATTTTTTCATTTAGTACTGCCCTTCGGAAGCTACATAAAATATTTACATGTGTCACAGAAGACAAAATAATAACAATTGACACTGACCATCCTGTTTAAAAGTTTACACCCCCCTGGCTCTTAATGTATCGTGTTGCCTTCTTGAGCATCAGTGAATGTTTGCAACTTTTGTAATAGCTGTGTACGAGTCCCTCAGTTGTCCTCAGTGTGAAAAGATGGATCTGAACATCATATAGTCCACTGCTGGAAAGGGGTCAAATATGCAGAAGATGCTGGAAAACAAAAGAATGTGCAGGACCTGGAGGATTTTTCTGAAGAACAGTGGGCAGTTTAACTGCTCAGGACAAACAAGGGACTTATGAACAGATATCACAAAACATTAGGTAACAACAAGGATTTTTTTTAAAGTACTAGTGTTACGGGCAAATCACCTTGCTAGCCTACATGAATGATTTTTTACACACCAGTTGTCTGTCCTATTTTTAATCATAATCTATTTATAATCAGTTATAATAGATAATAATAGATTGAAGCTTGCTGCCTCGATTCATTGCAATTGTAGCCTTTTAAATCAAAGTATCGATCCAAAGAGTCCGATCATTACACACCTAGTTTCTATAGTAACATCTTACACAAAGACTTGTACGGCAGATGCTGCAGATAACGTCTTGAAAAATGTATAAATGTTGATATAGTGTATGCAAATGTTTGCATTCCCTTAGGACAAGATGAAAAAAAAAGACAAACAAGAAGGTGCTTACTGTGAATTACACTCAAAAAATATTAATATATAGAACTCTTAAGGTTCTTTGGCTTGCCCCTATGGTGGAACCATTACACAGGGTCCCAAATAGACCTCTTCAAGAAAACTATCTTAACTATCCAAGGAACCATTTTTTTTTAAGAGTATAGATTTCACACTTGTTCCTACATTATCATAAATAACAAAAATTCATTCATTCATTCATTCATTCATTCATTCGTGTATTTATTTATTTCATCATTAAACTACTTCTTGGAATGATTTTTTTTGTATAAGAACTGTAAAATAGATCTACATTTTCCTTATATCACCCAGAAACCACAAACCTCAAATCTACTAAAAAATTCAGTGTCCTTGATGAGTGAAAAACTTTATATGCACATTTTTCCCCAATTCAGGCTAAAAATCTGGATAAAACAAAATACACAGCAGGTGTGGTGAGGAGCACAACACAGAAACGGCCAGAAAGTAGAGACTCTTTTATACCAGCACAAACAGTCTAGTAACAAACTCTTACATTCACTTTTTAACTTTGTTGTCACTTCAGGGAATTTGATGAGGTGTGAAGTTTCTACAGGGGAACAAAACCTTTCTTCTTTATGATGATTAAAAAGAGCAAAACAGCATTACTCCTTTCTACCCTGTTTTTCATCCTGAGATGAAACGCTGCTGATGAAGTTTTGCTGACACGGTTTTCTGCTTTGCTCCATGGACTCAGCGTTGTTAGTATAACCTAGACCTAAAAGAGTTTGAGATAATGGAGGGACAGCATGGGAATCAGAGAAGAACTTTTTTCCCCTCTTATGCAATTCCAAGAGTGAGCCAGAGAAGCAGCTGGCAAAAATAACAAATGAGGGCTAATGTCAAAAGCATTTTGGACATAAATAAAAGAAGTAGAATGTCTTTTTTAAATCCCAAGAAGAAGAAGAAGAAGAAGAAGAAGAAGAAGAAAAGAAAAAAGATGACCGGCAGGCAACTGCTGACTCTGCAGTTAATGTTAAGTCTAAAGGACTAAAACCCAATAATCACTGACACCACATTACAACGAAGACACAGGACTGGTAAATACATCACGAATTAGCCTCGGGAGAAAGCGGACCTCATGAACATAAGTGCCGCATTGTGTTCCTTCCCACAGGGCTGACGGTAGATCATCAAAACAATATTTTCAGCAAGCTGTCACTAGTATTCTCACACAAACCATCCTGTTTACCCATCTTTAATTAATTCTGAATTCCTATGTTGTTCTGATTCTTCCACAGAATTCTCAGAACAAGCTCATAATGCTGCCATAACACAAGCTGTGAGCCACATGGTAAAAAAAAAAAAAAAAAAAAATCCATAAACTCTCACTCACAAACACAGAGCAGAAACTCAGTCACGACAAATCCACTTCGCTGATTACAAAATGTTATTCAAAATGCAGCTCACAGATGATAAAATAGAATAGCATGTGTGTAGGTGATGAAATGATGAAATGCTCTTTATGGCAACAGTGATCCTTGTTGTTCAAAAATCAGATGATTATGCAGAGACTTGGTGTGAGTTACGATAAGGTAGCGAATTATCGAGTGACAAGCAACAAATCTGGTTCCTTCATTTTGTTTTCCGATGAACATGACCACAGCGTTTGATTTCTCATGGCTCATGCTCCTAAAGTGCTGGGTGAGTTTTATTCATGTTCACTCGGACCACTGTGTTATCATGTTTGGCTGATTTAAATTTTAGACTTAAACATTTTTGTGTAACTATTTATATGGTTAAAGTCTACTTGTTCTAAAAAAGAAAAAGAAAAAAAAAAAGATAAACAAATATAATCATTAGCGATATTAAAAGCAATGTAGTTGCACTTTTTTTCAACTGTCTGAATATTAGAACTTGCTTCTTACATGAATTTCCGTGGTAAAACTGAGTTACACTTGCACTGCGTTATGGGAAAACATGTCTGTGTGGCCTCCATGACTACACCATATAAACACAACTATAAATAAATCTTGTTCAAATGGGTTTTATGTGATTGAGGCATCTTAAAAGAAGCCTCTAGACATAAACTCTAGCTCACGTGGCACACCATTCTGTGTAAACTCTAGAGACTGTTGTGTGTGAAAATCCCAGGAGATCAGCAGTCTCTGAAACACTCCAACCAGACCATCTGACACCAACAACCATGCCGTAGTTAAAGTAACAGAGATCACACTTTTTGCTCATTCTGATGTTTGATGTGAGCTCTTGACCTGTATGTACATGATTTTATGCATTGTGCTGCTGCCACATGATTGGATGATTGGATAACTGCATAGATGAGCAGGTGTACAGATGTTCCTATTAAAGTGGAGGGTGAGATATTTTCCTTCTCAAATATTACTGTCAGTTTTTATTTTCAAGCAAATAATATTTAGTACAACATTATTTAGTAACGATTATGAATTATTCAGTAAATCCAGTAATCCTAGCAGGAAAGGTATGTTGTTACAAGAGTGAGGAGTGTAAGTCTGGACTCATCTACAGCTCCTAGGAGTTTAAATCGTAAACTTGTGCCAAGGCCTCACACTTTTTGATTCAATTCCAATATCCTATTTGCCTTTTGGTAAAAAATGCATAAAGCTGAAAATATGGCCGTGCTGGAACGTGTTGCTGAAGCCTTACCTTCTTAAATCAATAGTGAAATTGTTTTTTTTTTCTCCTCTGTAGCTTCTAGACTATTGTGACTTGTAATTTGCTCCTTGTATTGTGTTTCCACGCCTCAGAGCAGATATAAACCAAACCTGAAATAACACAGAATTATAGAAAACCAATCAGTACTATATTGAAATATGATTAATGCATGTTTGTATGTGTATCGACCATGAGAGATGGATGGTTCAGGTTTCGGGGGGAAAAAAAAAAAAAGTTTTCAGAACTACCAAGAACTCAACAGCATGTTTTAGGATATCTGAAAATAAATACTGCATCTCGTTTGTGCACTGCTTCAATAAGAGCAATGATGCTGATAGTAAGTGGAAATATGACAGAAACTAATCTGTTGTGGACTTCGTATGAACGTGTAATTCATTTTTAGGATCTTCCAATGAAAAAAAAATAAAAAATCATGCTTGTTAACAAGGTCTTCACTAAACAGACTTCTGGTTTGTGCTGCTCACTTCAGCACTCCCAGTTCAGCAGAATCACACACAGTCTCTTTCCTAGTAATTGCCGTCTATGTACAGTGGGGTCCTTGACGTTCTGACAGTAAACAACATTATGAGCTCCTCGCCATTTTCGAGATTGCCTTGATGACATGCTCTTTCATTCTCCTCTCCTAACTTTTTCATCCTTTATTTTTTTTTTTTCAGCCAAAGAGAAAAGGGCCCCCTTCTGATCTCCTCTTTGTGCATCTGAGCAAATACATCCATCTCCTGTGCAGTACAGAGTCCACAGATAGATAAAGGCTTTAGAGAGAGATAGAGGGAGAGAGAGAGAGAGAGAGAGAGAGAGAGAGAGAGAGAGAGCGAGAGAGAGAGCGAGCGAGAGAGATGAGTATCTGTAGTCTCCGGTCACATCCACACAGTGAACAAAAATGCTTACAGCTCCAATTTGTGCACACCAATGAAGAACTGCAGGAGGTCATTTAGCCTTCACACTCCACAACGGAGGGGAAGGTACGTGTAGCTCGGGCTTGTTTGTAGCTAGGCTCTAATTTTTTCAAAAATATACATGTGTACAAAGCACTTTTATAGACACTCACAAAATAATTTACTTGAAATAAAGCCTTAGACCATATAGGCAAATGTACAGTACTTGGCAATCATCTTAAGTTGAAGTTATTACCAGTCATACAAGGCCATGGCTTCTGTCTAGCTGAATAGGAAGATGCCTATAAATGCAAAAAAAAATGTTAGCCAAGCTGATGTTTCAGAGACAGATTTAAAACTGATGCTAAAATGGGACAGAAACTGGCATATATAATGGCTGGAAAAAACACAAAACAGCAGATTTATGGTTGTCTGGTAAAGTCTTGATGGCACCATGTTCATATCCCAAATGGAATTCATATTGCTTCTAATAATAGACATTGTCCCAAAGCAGATTTACAGATTTTTTTTTTTAGAATGAGCAAGCCAGAGGAGACAGTGGCGAGGAAAACCTTCCTGAGAAGATGAAACCTTGAGAGGAACCAGACTCAAAAGGGATCCCATCCTCTTCTGGGTTACACTGGGTAGTAGAATTATAAATCATTACAGTATACAGGTGTAAAAGAGTAAACGCAAACGTTCAAACAATGTTCAATATGAGCATATAGTCCTGAGATGAGCACAGGACAGTCTTTATGATCGCAGCAGCAGCTCTTAGGTACAAATCTACTTTATTTACGTGACATTATACGACAGCTAGTTCCGGTCGAGCAGCGTTTCGACAGTGCTTATATATACTACAACTGCACCGGGACATTTCACTGTGTGTATCACTCCGCTCGTCTGTGTTCACCATGCAAAATTCCGCTTCCTAGTTCAAAACAGTTCATCAGCAGACATGGCAAACGATACTTGTCATATTCATATACTTTTGATGTAAATTATGAAAGCTCGGCAGCTGAGGATGAAAAGGAAGAAGGGACGCCAATTTCACCGGAAGCACCTTTGACGAGAATGTACAAATCAGTGTGAGGTAGCACTGATGGGTATTCAGCGCAGTTTTTTGTTAAAAGCAGCAGTATTGAAGGAAAATAAGTGTTGAACATGTTTGCATGGCTCAGTAGAACTATATTATTATGCATTAAATCAAAGGGAAAAAATGGGGCAAGTAGATTAATGCTGTGACAGGAAACAATTTGAATATAGTCAGTTCAAAGTAACAGCAAAAGAATCGGTGCCCATATATTCTTTTATGAATTAAGTGATTTATTCTTATTATTTAATAAAGGGGAAAAAAGGTTCAAATTTATCCATCCATCGATTCATACATCCATTTTCCATATCCCTTATCCTACACAGGGTCACGGGGAGCCTGGAACCTATCCCAGGGATCTCAGGGCACAAGGTGAGGGATACCATCATACACATGTACACACTATGGACAATTTGGAAATGCCAATCAGTCTACAACAGATGCCCTTGGACTGGGGGAGGACACCGGAGTACCCGGAGTAAATGCCCGAAGCACGGGGAGAACATGCAAACTCTGGACACACAGGGTGGAGATGGGATTCAAATTTATAGTTGTTATAGTTATTATTTAATTATCATAGTTATTAACCTAATTGACTGGTCACTTGAATTGAATGGGTTTAAAATTTTGTCACATTAGTGTCTAATTTCTCAGTACAAAGCTCAAAAAAATGCATAAGTAATGTTAATTTGAATCCAAAATTAACTTTTAATTTTCAACTATGAAAAATGCTGTTATTATTAATTCAATTTTATTTATAATTAACCTTAAAGTAAGTATAACCTTTAAAACAACAAAATTCGACCAATAAAAAATTCATTAATAAAAATCTCCACTGCTCCTGATAAATAAATATGAAGGTCCATATTTGCCTACCTTTAAACTTAAGTCTGTGCTGCAATCATAAGGAGGAATGTGCGCTTAAACACTAAAAGAGAATCCCAGCTGTAAAACGTTTGCGTACCCCTCATCTGTGTCACCATGTGTACACACTATCCATACGTCCACACATTCGTTTCTGTATTTCTTTCTTGTCACGAAATCCCCTCAGCATATTCAGCCTGTTCTGGCACAGTTCCCTCGTTCCTTTCCCCAGCGCTGACTTTGATTGGGCAAACAAGAAGACTGATTTATTTACTGAAGGTCAGTCTGCTCATCTCGCTATTGTCCATCGGAGGAACCACCACAGCTGTGTATGCTTAATTACCATGGAAACGGTTTTGGCCCGGTCCAGTCAGGCTTCAGCATGTGAGCAGCTGCAAAAACAAAAAGAGCCATGCGTTGAGATTAGAAACGTCAATCAACAGGACACGGGAACTGGAGCAGGAGGCTCGAGGTCACTTCTTAGGGCCCCTGGAGAGTAACTTGTGTAATTTAGCTGCTTTTCTTGTCTCTAATCTCTCGTTACTTTGCTTCAGTAGGGAAGAACATCCCAGTCACTCCTGAAACATTAGAAAAGCACTGAAACACTTATTATTGCCCTTTTTTCTAGAGTCTTTACTATGTCTAAAAGCCCATGTGGGGCATAGATATGCTATGCTTAATGGTGCACCAAGATAGAACTTAAGTAAGATAAATCACAGAGTTTTCTGTGATTTGTAGATAAAAAAAATGGCATGGGATCATTTCCTGAGCTGACGCTGAGCTAGACATCCAGAACAGATGAACATTTGAAGTCTAAAAACTGATTAATCCCCATAATTCCATAATGGTATAGGAAGGATTTAAAACTGTGAGAGATTTCAAACTACAACAATACCCTGCCTGACTTTCTAAAACCCCTTTTACTCTCATGTCACTTTATCCCTTTCCTATCTAAATCCACAAGCATTTCAATGTGACAGATTCAAAATAACTTTTAGAGTGGTATTGCAATCCTGTTACTGACTGAAGCATTAGACATGCATTTATTGTGTAGGTACCAAATTAATGTCAGTGGTTTGGGGGCAGCTTCACTGTAATGGAAACAGATCCACAAATATCAATTTCTGAAATCGAATGTTTTAATCCAGCGTGTGTTTGGGGATCGAATGTGGAGGATCCAAAAACTCCATGACTTTGACAAGAACAACTGCAAAACACACAGACCAAATGATGGTGCAAACCAAATGATGGTGTTGCACATTGTTACTTTTAGTGCTGTTACTATTAATATTACTGTAACAAGGATCAGAAGCAGTGTTGGGTATAATGTGTTACTAAGTAACTAAGTAACGCATTACTGTAGCTAAATTACTTTTCCCCTTAAAATAGTAAAGTAAGGAATTACTCTTTGTTTTTAAGTAATTTAATTACAGATACTTACCGTATGATGTACTTGCATTACATACTGTATAGCCTTTGAACAATTCTGTATAAAACAATATTGAATTTAAATTCTAAATTTATCAACTAAAGATAATATTTGTTTTCTAATTGAACTCAGCCCCTATAAATTAGATAGCTGTAGACTAGCGTGCTTGTGCGCGAGTTCATACCAGGTAGCTATGAAGTCGCTCAAGTCGTATGTCAGCAGAATCGAGTGGCTGTTTTGCTAAATGGAAATATTCCCATTACTTCGGTTTTTGGACACATGTAGACAAGAACACCAAGGTAAAATGTAAGTTATGTCCTGGGGAAAAACACTATCAGCCTCTTTCCGAAGTAGTAGCTCTTATTGTTAAGCCAGTTTATATCATTTGTTTTCATTTTTGTATTAAAAATGGTATAATAAAGCTATGCTTAATAGGCTAAACAATTCCATGTTTGACTCAAATGTAAAGAATTAAAAGAAGAGATTCATTTCTATTGTCCATTTGGTCAAGGTTGATTTTAAGAAGTAATTAGTAATGAGTAATGCAATTAGTGAGGGCAGTGGTAGCTCAGTGGTTAAGACATTGGGCTACTGATCGGAAGGTCATGAGTTCCAACCCCAGCACCGCCAAGCTGCCATTGTTGGGCCCTTGAGCAAGGCCCTTAACCCTCAACTGCTCAGATGTATAAATGAAATAAAGATGTAAGTCGCTCTGGATAAGGGCGTCTGCCAAATGCCGTAAATGTAAATTACTTTCCAGACAGGTTAATTAGTCAGTAATTTAAATACAATGTTGACTATGTAATCATTCATTAGTAATTAATTACTTTTTTGAAGTAACTTACCCAACACTGATCAGGACATAGATGACACCATCATCAATTATAATATTAATTATGATGTAAAAGCCATGACATAAAACAAACTGCCTTTTGATGATGACCACTGAGAGAAAATTAATGTATTGGAAAAGGAATTAGGGAATTAGGAGTTAGGGGGGAAATGTGTTCTTGGAAAATACTGCTAAGATTGAATGATTTTTCCACCAAACATAAAGCTAGACCTCTAGGATGCACCTGACCTGAACCCTGAATTTCTGGCTTTCTAAATTCTCAGGCACCATGATTGACAGGCAAGTAGACACTCCTCCTTATCCTGATTGGCTGGATGTTCGCGGTTCACATCATGTGTTTCTTCAACCAGTTACAGAGTCTGCTGTGCCACAGAGACGAGAGCTTCTTCTCTGAGCTGATGTTTTTATTGAAGATGACTGAAGAAATTCACCAAATATTATATAAATCTCTTCTTCTGAACACTGATTTGATATATGACGGTTAAACCGGGTTGACACTTAACCTTTATTCAGCACATAACAGCATTTTATTCTAAAAAAAAAAAAAAAAAAATCTCTCAGCAGTCATCAAGGGACGTTCACTTAAACAGCTAGCACTGACAGTGACTGATGGGCTTCGATGATATAAATCCTACTAAGCCATGAATCTGCACTTAGATGGAGGTGAGAAGAGGCTAATTACACACACGCACACACACTCACACAGTTATCTGTATGGTAAGGTCACTTGACCGTGTGCCAGTCCCACTGAAAAAGCAGATCAAGTCTAAAGAACAGCGCATAATAAGTGTAGCTCTCAGCACCAAAGCACAAAATGAAAAACCTTTAAAGTCACATCTATGCTAATGTAAGTGTGGTCATGACCCAGCTAAAAAGAAAATAATACAGTATATAATTATATGTCACTCCAGAGTATAAAACGCACACCCTTAAATTATGCCTCTTTGAATAAAAATATCAGACGTCAAGTTGTTAAAAAAAATAATTTAAAAAAAATTTAAAGGGGATTGTGTGATTAAATAATGGGGTTAGTATGCGTACTTTCACGTTTTTTTTTTTTTCCAAACTTTGGAAACTCTGCTGTGAACAAAATACATGATAGATTTAGTAAGCTACCTAGCCAACTAAAACAAACTTGGCTTTTAAACAGTGATTTTGCGCCATAAAAACAGCTGATCCAATCTGGCAACCCTGATTTCCACATACACACCTCCTGCACAGGCCACAGCTTTATAACTGATCATAAATCTTTCAATTGTATTTTGACATGAGGAAATCTTCTGGAAGCATTGTGTCTAAATCTCAAATTAGACTTGATTTAAAATTGGATTTCAGACTAGTGTTGATTCAAAGGAAACGTAATAGCGTGCCAATCACGTTATGCATATGTCCCTTGTTTTTGGATAAGCAGGTATTTTTTTATTCCATATAAGATTTGTTTATTCTACTTTCTGCAATGCCTGCGATGCCTCAGCACCCCAGAGACCCCTATGTGGTGTGGTGTGGTGCTGTTTAGTTTTTGTAATGTTAGTGTTGCTCTGGTCACAGCTTCAGACGATCCACCTACAAAATATAAATAACATTTACGGAACACAAAGACAAATAGATTAGATATTAGAAATTATACCAAGGCATTGTCTGATGCCATGATGGCTTCTCTGTTTTCCGTCATTTTGCTAGCAGTATGGGATCCATGACCACATCAGCCTCCAAACAATTGTCGCTTAGCTTAGCTTGTTCACACAGGACTGTATTCAGATTTGGCAACTTAAGCTTAAAAGGTACATCAGTTTATTTAGTCGGCTTATGCAGGGGTTAGGTGAGAGGGTCATGGAGGGTAATAACGTGTTAAGTGTATCAGTGAGTGTATAATTATTAAGTGTATGATGGATGAAGCACACGGTCCTGGAAAAAGCATGATGATGCCATTTTCAAGTGCAACATCTAGATGAATTAGGGACGTACAGCAAGAGAAGAAAAGCCATCCATCCATTTTCTATACCGCTTATCCTTACTGGGTCATGGGGAACCTGGAGCCGATCCCAGGGAGCATGGGGCACAGGCGGGGGACACCCTGGACAGGGTGCCAGTCTGTCGTAGGGCACAATCACACACACACATTCATAAACCCATTCACACACCATGGACACTTTTGAACATGCCAATCAACCTGCAGTGCATGTCTTTGGACTGGGGGAGTAAACCAGAAGCACGGGGAGAACATGCAAACTCCGCACACACATGGCCGCGGTGGGAATCGAACCCTCGACCCTGGAAAATGCTTCCATGGTTTGATATATTTTTTTCACCACTTTTTTCATATTCTTTAATTAATGCCAGTAAAATAAAGTTTTCTCAATGGTATTCTTAGTCCCTCCCCTAGTGAACTAGCATGACAATAAAAACCACAAAGCACTTCTATAAGTCACTCTGGATGAGGGCGTCTGCTAAATGCTGTAAACGTAATAAAAATAAGCAATTTATACTTAACAGTATATTTCAGATCCATGTAGATTATATGATCTGATGTCGAGCAAGTCGAAGTTTACAGGTTAGTCTTCTTATGTGTGAATTTACACACACTCAGGAGCGCGAGTAGGATATGCACGCTTTTCCCAATTTACAGGATTTTCATGAACACCACATTTCTTGTGTAAACTCTCATTACGAACGTTTTATGAATAAAATCATTCATATCCAGCTTGATAAATGAGGCCATTTATGTTTATTTCGGGCAGATGCTGATCCCATTCATATCGTATCTGCGACTCTGTTCACGCTGAAATGAATGAATATTGGATTTCGTTGTGTGGGATGTAGAATTCAATTAAAAACAAGTCAATAATTTTATAATCTAAAATTAATTTTATGGGGAAAAATGTGCCAAGATGAACAAAAATCAAATTTGTTTACTTGCTTGTTTCCTTGTTGCCCTGTTTTTATTTTGAAATAAAAAATTAATGAATCCAATATACATACATTTGCTTTGGGTTTGTGTGTGTGTGTGTGTGTGTGTGTGTGTGTACTTTAAAACAATGAATCTGAGGATATTAAGCAAGCTATCTTTAAAGTAAATTATTCATGTAATTCAAAATGTTGTCTGAAGAGAAACAGATTCTGTTCCCAAAAGCCAGGAACTTTATTAAGTCTCCAAAATAATCTTCTTCGGAGGCTCAAGGTCTCGGCGTTAACCGAGCCCGCCGGTGATTTGTGGCAGACAGAAAGAAAACTATTATAGAATTCAGTAATGAGCTCCAATAATACAGCGAGGAGTTAAAGGCCCTAATTCTGAGTAATTGCTCCTTGGTTCATTTTGATGACAGTTTTCTTAGCACAGGCGTATGACATCATTATTTCATCAGTCGCACAACGGACACAGTGCCCTCCATAAATCCGCATTATATCTGCTGAAAGCTCACAGGGTACAGCCACTTAAATCAATATTACACTCACATTGTGCCACCTTCTCATAACAAACGACACCACACTTTCAGTGGAAATGTCACTTAGGGCCAAGAAAATTTTTATCATATCTATAATTTTGCATTCGGATATCATACAGTAAACATCCTTAATTTAATTCGATCTGTTTGGACCATGTTTGAGAAAGAATAAAATGGCTTTTTGTTGACTGATTCTTGAGAATTTAGAGGCATTTAATGTTTACAAGGTTATTCTGAAAGGACTATTTTCCTCAGATTACGCTCATGCTTCACTTACAGTCAAAAGTGATTTTACAGTGAATAAGTTGAACAAATGTTCCAACTCATTGCTTTAAGCCTATAAATGAGTCATCAGTAAAATCCTCCTGGAGGAAAAGCCTGTTCACTTGAATGCAAAAAGATGCTGTATGCAAAAAAGGGATTTGCTTCCGGTAGCAGTTAATTGTGCAATCTGCCGCCTCTGATTTCACTGACCTGGAAAAACTTTGACTTACTCTTTCATAAAACTGACTTAACTCTTTCATAAGTCAGCGCAAGTCTATGGAGATCTGACAGTTTCGTCAAATCACACATTTCCAAATACTGAATGCAAATGCATTACCTGTCTTTATTCACTCTCATTCTTGCATTTGATATTTCCTTTGTTTTTTATTTACTTTTATTCTTGTTTTTCTTTCATTGTTTCTTAATTATTTATGTTCACATATCTACTTATTATTGCTGCTCAAGTTGATTCCTGATTCTTCTTCTTATCTTTTTTTAATTTCCTTGTAAATATAAAAGTATAGAAGTGCTATATGGTATTAGATGAAAGGTTATTATTATTATTATTATTATTATTATTATTATTATTATTATTATTATTATTATTCACAAATCAGCCCAGAAAACCACGTGCCTAACCTGAATCTATATACCAGTAAATTTCCCGACATAAATATTGACATAACTTTTGGATACAAGTCTCCAAATCTGAATATTTATGTTCAAAGGATTTTGATTTCGAAGGATTTAAATGTACATACTTACAAAGGCGTTACACATTTGTACACATCAATTATGTAAATGTTAATATTCCTGCACTGTCAGGAATTGAATCGAGTCTAACTGCTGGGAAAATCAGTGAGGTGTAGAATAATATACTGTAAATGTACTGTTAGACAGATTTACAGTATGTTTAAAGGATAAGTGGCTGTCTGGGCACATCTTTACATTTCTGTCTGTAACCTTGTTGATTTATTGCACTATTATCAAGTAATCCATGTCCTCTGATTCAGCACAAATTCAGCCTTGGAGTGAACACAACTCCTCAGCATAAGGGATGAAAATACTGTGCAAAAAATAATAATAATAAATGATTAATGTCCTATATTAATATCATGTCCTGAAGTGTTTTATTCCAAAGCAATTTGACAACAATTATATATTTTTAGTTAATTAAAGAATAACCATTTTATAGGTTGATAATATAAATGATGTGGTCATCACTTATGTTATAACAGCTACAAGGCTGTGATTTTTCTTGCAGCCAGAACTACTCTTTGAGTTGCTGTTATAGAAAATTAACCTTTAGACCAATCAGAATTGACAATTCAACAGCACTGTGCTTTTAAACAACGTTACTGCGTATTACATTTTCATTTGGCAGCTGGTTTTCAGAGAGAAAACAATCCAAGCAGTTGACAGTAAAGAGCTTGATGCTGGGATTCTTCCTATCACTAGCTCAGCACTTTACCCAACATAGTGCAGATTATTCCAGATTAACTTTTCTAATGTACCCTAAATGTGTCACTCCGTTGGAAAGCATATTTATTAATAGAAGGCATTTAGGTTGTTGTCTACTCTAAAGTGATTACGACTGTGCCCTACTTCCTCAACAATGAGAAAGGATCCAATATTTCTATAAGGAGTGCACTTCATTTTTCAATGCCAATGTCCTACTGTCATGTAATCAAAACACCCGTATATACAGGAACACCCCTATTCTCAGTGACAAACAAAAGGACTAAGCAAATTTCCCCTTGCCATCTGGGCCAAAAAATGAAAAATGCAACTTAGTGTTTTGAATTTAGCAATAAATACAAAGAGAATGCAAGTGCAGGTACTGAATGGTTTTAATAAACTTGGCAAACAGAATAATGACGTAATCCAAAACGGTAGTCAGAAAACAAGGCAAGGGTCAGGCAACGAACAAACAACATAAACTGAATTGAAGTAATTGAAGTAATATTACAGTTAATACAGAATAGAATTTCCTTTCGATCTTTATAATAGTACTATAAATAATACAAATAATAAAGTTGGGGTTGCATAGACCGGTCGAGGAAGTGGAAAGATGGTAAAGAAAACAGAATAAATGTACTTTATTAGTGTGAACATGTTTCAAAATAGATGCTGTCAATTCTACAGTCAACTGCACAATACTTCGCTTGAAATTCTTTTTTCATTTATTTTTTCTTTGCTTGAATGAACTGTTAAGACTTTGATATGACTTTATATTTAGTGGAGAGAATGGTGCAAGACTGTATTTTAATCCTACTACCGCATGTACCCACAGGAATTCCTACCGCAGTTATTTCTGTTGTCTATTAAAGAAAAAAATATTGAATGAAATCCTTGCACTGGCACATAGTGAATTCTGTCATGACTTGTGCTGTGTGAAAGAGTGCATTCAGAGCCGCGGGTTGCACATCCCTCTTTCTTAGCCATTTATAGGCTTTTAAGGGCTTTTAAAGTAAATGCTTTTCAAAACTTCAATTTGGAGCAACCTTACAAACAGCTCCTGGTGGGAAGTCCCTGAAAAGTCCTCATCTCTTCAAGCTAGACTACAGTTTCAGTGTCAGTGTTACCATAAGAACGACAAGCAGGTGTGGAACAAATAGCTACTGTCACGTCATGTTTTCAACCACAGTATTTGCATTTGCGGTAATAAATAATGTGCTGTTATAGGAAAATAATCAACAACGGCCCAACATGAGTTACTGTTACAATCCCGAAGTTGATTAATTTCCTACAGCATGTCCTGAGATTTGTCTTGCAGCTGGAACTACTCTTTGAGCTGCTGTTATAGAAAATTAATCAACACCTTCTGATAGAGAATCAGAATCGAGAGGTCAACAGCACTGTGGTTTTACATATATATATATATATATATATATATATATATATATATATATATATATATATATATATATATATATATATATATACAGTACTACTGTGCAAAAATTTTACGCACCCTTTTTTTTTAGCTTTAAATATATACTATACTTCATACTTTAAATATATACTTTATAGGGTATGTATTTAAAGTAATAAATTATTTAGACATTTACATGCGATGCCAATTATTATGAAATGGATTATTAATCTCTTTCAAATTGAAAATATCATTTTGATTGACCTCATGAAACAATTTAAATAAATAATATGGAGACAAAGACCTTAGTAACTAATAAAAGCTTTTGAAAATGTATGTCTATTTTCAAGTTTAGGATCCAAAACCATGTCTCCAGTTATATTTAATCTGCGGTCATCTGATTTGAGATGTAACTTTAATCTAACCCATGGTATTTCCACAAAAGCTTGATATTTCAAGAAATTCTCTCCATCCATACCACTGAATATATGGTCAGCCTTTTATCTTGAACCTTAGTGTTATCCAGCACATGGACAGAAAAAGAAAGGTTTGCTTTCTTTCAGTTGAGTACTGACCTTTCTAAACCTCCATGAATAACGATTTTAGATGAGTCACTGTGAGCATATGAATGCTATCGTCGCCATCACACATTTAAGTCCCTGATAGCTGTCCTTTGACAATATGACCTGAGAAAAATGGGACTTCCAATAAGAAGTTGTTTTTCTCATGGAGTCAATAGTCTTTTAGTCCCTATTCATTCATTCATTCAAAAAAAAAAATCCATATATTTTTTTTTTTAAACACCAGACCTGCTAGCATCAAGTTTTCATGAACAACCAGTACAATTTTATAAGCACTTACTGAAACGTTTTGTATAGTAGGCAGGAAAGCCATGACCAGATGTCGCTTGCAGAACTTGCAGTTACTTCCCACATGTTTTGTGTTGGTTTTGCATACCATAGAAGCACTCACCATCCCTCCGACTGTAAAATGTCAAGCCTGACTGAGATAAAGCAGACAAAACACTCCTACACACTGTTTTTAAAAAAGCTTCGCAAAGTGCTTGATTTCTTAAAGGTCTGTTTACATTCTCAGTGGTGATTAGTGTCTAAAAAGAAAAAGAAAACACTGATGATGTAACATTTGTTTACTGAAACTAAACACTTAGCTTTGACTGGCATATATACAGATAGGGGGCCCACTAATGATGGGTCGTTCATGAACGAATCTTTTATATGGCTCGGGGATTACAAGTTGTCTCAGAGAGTGATTCGTTCATTCTGTGTTGCCCAAACATTCGCAAAATCCTTTCATATTCAGAATATGATCAAAGTTTGCGTAAGTAGACGTGTTGGGGAAATTTGGTTATTGAAAATGTAACATTTTAATTTAATTCTGCTCAAATGAACGAAATGAACGAAATGACTCGAATAAAGATTCGGTCATTTCACTGAACGAGATTCAAATTTCCAAGTCAGTAAAATGATCCGATCTTCCCATCACTAGGGCCTACTTGTCCCCTTTTCTATCCTGATGGGTGTGGTCTCTTCCTGGGTGGCTCCTCCCCCATCCACAGGGTGCGAGTGCTCACTGAATGGTTTGAAGAGGATGAAAGCTGGTTTGAAGAGGATGAAGGCGTGTGGTGGTCCAACACGTTACTGCTGGGACACTTTATGTATGTATATACATACATAAAAGCCATTTCCTTTTGGAAATCCTTCCTGAAACAATCATACAGCCAAAAAAAATCTTGAACTGTTTGCAAAGTTGGGAAATTACTTTGTCTCTGTATTTTAATACTGTTCACAAATATTTGAAGTTTTTCTAACACTTAAGACTTTTGACTAAAGTGGCTTTTGCATCAAACAGCTTCAGGAAATGGATGAAACTAAACTCTAATGGTTATGACAGCAAGAACAGGTCCACGAATGAGCCCTTGATGCATTTAATGTGTGAATTTACACATATGAAATCCAATCAAATCAACCAAATATCATGAGGGCTTGACAAGAATTCTCAAACACTGAGGTGACTGACTCGATTTCTAGAAATATTGCAACAAGCTATATTTTGTATCCTGAAAGCTGGCTATTAACTTTCATGATAGTTTGTATCACCAGTTTTTTTGTTATTAAGCTTTCAGACATTAGCAATGATCTAGCTATGTGTTATTTGACATCTATCTTTTAGCTTGTAAGTTACTTTGTATCACCAGTCCCCCCCCCCCCTAGCCTTAGGCATTAGCTATCATCCATTGGGCATTTGACATGTAGCTGTTAGCGTCTATGCTGATTTGTATCACCATTTTCCCCCTAACTTTTGTACATTAGCTATACATTAGCAATATGACATCTAGGTATTAGCTTGTTAGCTAGTTTGTATCACCAGGTATTTCTCTTGCTTTAACACATTTCACATCTAGATATTAGCTTGCAAGCTAGTTTGTATCACCAGTTGTTGTTGTTTTTTTTTTTTAATACTAGCTTTTAAACATTAGTTATCATCTTTCTATTTGTCATTTGACCTTTAGGAATTACTTTGTACAGGAAGCTAGTTTGTATCCTGTGTACTGAGATCAGGGAATAGCTGTCGGTAATTAGCTTTAGTTAATTTTTTCCCACATTCTTTGGCTCCCCTGTGAAAGACACACTAATTTAGGTTCACTGACTACAATAAAATGTGTGATTTGAGTAAAAGACCTCTTTCTCTTTTATGATTCTTTAATGTATAAATGTAAAAGTACATTAATCAAATATAAGAGACTGTTGTACTTTAACATATGTAAATTCAGGTCATTTGAAGCTTCAGCCTTTACCAGATTTTTTAAATATTTAATATTTTTTTAAAATAAGTATTTGCACTTTGACTTGAGTCAGGAATGTGTGTACTTTTACCAGAGCCGACTGTGTGTGGTCGGATATTGGATTGGAAGAAGAAAAGCCAGGTTTTTTGTTGTTTTTTTTTGTTTTTTTTTTAAAGATGAACGAGGAAATCTACTTTTCCGTCTGTGCTCTAGATTTTTTCCCATAAATGTTCAGTCAGTGACATTTCAATCTGGTGATTGGGGAGGCTATGGGAGACATTTGATATGAAAAGCACTTCATGAATTTAACCCTTTTCGGCTATCTGTCGACCCCATTCACACGTACTGACACGGATTTTGGGAAAAATCTATTAAAAGAGTTTGCACTTACATTCAGCCAGCTCCCAATGTATTACGCATTGCTTTTGTGCACCATACATGAGGCTGTAAGTCTTTCTAGCTTAGCCTTGGCTTCTGAAAATGGTTTCTGAAAGGCAGCAACGCCATAAATTCCAGCTTCGCCTGTGGGATTTTGTGTTGTTTATGTTCCTGTCTGTCATTGTTGGGGTGCATTGACTTGGAAACGTTTCTTCTTTTTTTTGCTGATGTGTTTTCTGTGTTTTTGGCCGATGTTGTGGTTTTTCTCCTTGTCAAATGAAATTATGTAGTGCTTCTTATTAACATTTTAAAAGTTGGCCACTGATTTGAAACTATTAAAGTGCCTTATGGACAAAAAAAAAAAAAAAAAGTGGCATTGCTTTACTGTATCCATATTTATTCAAAACAATATGGCATTCAAGGCCTATTTGCTTCGGTCGCCCACACACATACACACATACACACTCTCGGTGAAACAATATTTATTGAATCATAAAGAGCCTAAAGGCTATTTCATCTCCTGAGGATTTGCTGTCACTTCGCACATGACTCCACAGCGTCTGTATGTGCGACCTCCACCATGGCATATGCTAGCTTTGAGCTAATGGTGATGAATTAGCAGAGCTTTGGGTTCATTTCATGCACAAGGTTTTTACTATTCCAGGGAGGGACTTTTTTTGTAGGCCACTGGTTTTGTCACAGTACTTCCTCTCTGCTTGTTTCCAGAAATATTATTTTATTATGGCGAATGGCCTCGTGGCTCCATTTTGAAAATATTTGTCATCATCAGACTGTCCAAACGTTGGTGTAGAGAATGGTGAAGTAATTCAGCATAATTTGTTGGACTGGGATGAGGGAATTAGTGATAAATTCATATTCATACCACAGCGCAGTTGAATTCTCAATTCTCACTGGTCAGAAGGTTTTAATTTATATTCTATAACAGCATGGCTTAGACAGAAATTCAGCTGTAAATCAAATCAGAGGTTTATTTAAAAGTGCTTGGTCTAATGCGGTAGCATGTCTACATTAACAGCTAATTGACAGGGACTTGTATGGAGGATGGTTCACATAAACTGATTTTTAAAAAGCGTGTAATTTTTTATTTATTTATTTATTTATTTTTTGATATAGTGAAGGTTTCTGTTATTTACCATTGTTGGAAGGAGTCTCAAGTGTCACAGTTTTGTAAAAGTCAGGTTGTTTTACAACATGGCAAAGTCTTCATGGCAAACTGAATTCTTTGTTATTATTTTGTCATTAACTTGAAAACAGAGGGAAAAGAGAGGCTACTCGGGGATTAACAGTTTATGGGAACTGACATATTTCTCAGACATTCCACAACATTAAATGTTACTATAAATGGTTAAAAAATATGACATGTCGTTCTTTAATAAATAAAGAATTGTAATAATTGGCAAATTGCTGTAGTATAAAAGGAATAAAACACTTGGGGATATGCTGTTAAAAGACATACATGTTCCTGACCAACTGCTATTTCAGATGCTATTTCAGGATAATTTGTTTTATAATTAGAGTCACAGATTTTTTCTTTCTTCCAAGCTTAAAGTGTATACTTTAAGCTTGGATGTATAACTATAAGTCATAGCCCCACTGGACTGGTTAAATTTTATGCTAAATCTATCTATAACATACTACACCAATTTATAAAATATCACACAAATCTAATATGCTATTGTACATGTAGAGAATCCGTTCAGCGCAGATGTCAGTTGGATCTACGGTACAGCCCTCGGCTGCAGACAAAATGAAAGTTTATTGAACCGCACCTGTGAGTCGCTCAAAGCAGTGTTACTCTCCTCCCTGATTTCTGAAGTGTTCGACGCCACTGACAGAATAATGGGGGGGAAAACAACAAAATAGCCTTGAAGCATTTTAAGATCTCGCTGTGCAGCCCTCTGATCCCGATGCCCTGCAGAATCCAATTTAAAGTAAGATTAAAACTCTTGCTAGATAGGAACTTTTATCTCCTCCTATGACCTACCATCATGCCGAAATGGAACTGTCAAGCGTTATTGTTTTTTCCTAGTGTTCCCATCATCGTTATTTTTGTCTGAGATGACAGTTATTGCCACTACAACTTCATTGCACAGTTATGCATCAATCAGTGGAACATTATTCAAGGCAAGATTAGACATTCTACTCTACCACTAGTTTCCAGTCGGACAGCTGGATATCAACCGAGACATCTGGATCTACTTTGATTTAACTATGCTGAACCGGAAAAGGGTCCACCCGTGCAGTAGTTCCCAAAAAAACATTTGGATGCGAGCACTAAAATCCCATCTAAATTTCCATCATCAAACAGCATCCATTAGCCAAAATGTTTAATTCAGGGAGGCAATATTCTGACAAAAGGGATAATAAAGTCATTTAAACTTTTTGAAGCAATATGACCAAACTTTTAAATAATCATTCTAAACCATACAGAGAAAAATACACATGCAAATGTTTTTCCATATGTTTCATTCTAAAATACAGTCCAAAGACTTAACTGTATTTTAGGATATATTAACTGAAAAGTTAAATCTACAACAATTAAAGGTTCCTTGCATTGTTCCTTTGGGAGAACCTTTTAAAGTTCTATGTAGGGCCCTACAACGGAGTATAGAAGTTAAGGAAGACTAACTAGACAAAGAATCCCTTAGAAGTGCATAAACCACAACCATCTTAGGGTCCAATTCCCACCCTCTATAGACATGCTGTACTATTTTTAATGTATACTTTGTCTTACATATATTTATTTTATTTTACCCAGTTTCTCAAAATATTAGAATAAAGACTTTATAATACAGGAATGAAGAATTTATGCACTCAATACTAGGTCATGGCTCCTTTTGCACGAATTACTGCATCAGCGAGGCATGGCATGGAGGCAACCAGCCTGTGGCACTGCTGAGGTGATATGGAAGCCCAGGTTGCTTTGATAGCGGCCTTCAGCTCGTCTGTATTGTTGGGTCTGGTGTCTCATTATCGTCTTGACAATATATACATAGATTCTCATATGGGGTTCAGGTCAGGCGAGTTGGCTGGCCAATCAAGCACAGTAATACCATGGTCAGCAAACCAGTTACTAGTTGTTTTGGTACAAAAGGCTTGAAATATTTCACTTTATGTGTAATGAATATAGAATATATGAAGTTCCACTTTTTGAATTAAATTACAGAAAAAAAATGTATTTTCCACGATATTCAATTTTTTTTTTAGATGCACCTGTAGTAACAATCTACTTTATATTATCTTTATAGTAACTATCTTCCTTATTGTAACTTTATGGTAACTTTCTACTTTATAGTAACTATCTTCTTTATAATAGTAAATATCTATATCTATATCTATCTATCTATCTATCTATCTATCTATCTATATACAGGTGCATCTCAATAAATTAGAATGTTGTGGAAAAGTTCATTTATTTCAGTAATTCAACTCAAATTGTGAAACTTGTGTATTAAATAAATTCAATGCACACAGACTGAAGTAGTTTAAGTCTTTGTTCTTTTAATTGTGATGATTTTTGCTCACATTTAACAAAAACCCACCAATTCACTATCTCAACAAATTAGAATACTTCATAAGACCAATAAAAAAAACATTTTTAGTGAATTGTTGGCCTTCTGGAAAGTATGTTCATTTACTGTACATGTACTCAATACTTGGTAGGGGCTCCTTTTGCTTTAATTACTGCCTCAATTCGGCGTGGCATGGAGGTGATCAGTTTGTGGCACTGCTGAGGTGGTATGGAAGCCCAGGTTTCTTTGACAGTGGCCTTCAGATCATCTGCATTTTTTGGTCTCTTGTTTCTCATTTTCCTCTTGACAATACCCCATAGATTCTCTATGGGGTTCAGGTGTGGTGAGTTTGCTGGCCAGTCAAGCACACCAACACCATGGTCATTTAACCAACTTTTGGTGCTTTTGGCAGTGTGGGCAGGTGCCAAATCCTGCTGGAAAATGAAATCAGCATCTTCAAAAAGCTGGTCAGCAGAAGGAAGCATGAAGTGCTCCAAAATTTCTTGGTAAACTGGTGCAGTGACTTTGGTTTTCAAAAAACACAATGGACCAACACCAGCAGATGACATTGCACCCCAAATCATCACAGACTGTGGAAACTTAACACTGGACTTCAAGCAACTTGGGCTATGAGCTTCTCAACCCTTCCTCCAGACTCTAGGACCTTGGTTTCCAAATGAAATACAAAACTTGCTCTCATCTGAAAAGAGGACTTTGGACCACTGGGCAACAGTCCAGTTCTTCTTCTCCTTAGCCCAGGTAAGACGCCTCTGACGTTGTCTGTCGTTCAGGAGTGGCTTAACAAGAGGAATACGACAACTGTAGCCAAATTCCTGACACGTCTGTGTGTGGTGGCTCTTGATGCCTTGACCCCAGCCTCAGTCCATTGCTTGTGATGTTCACTCAAATTCTTGAATCGATTTTGCTTGACAATCCTCAAGGCTGCGGTTCTCTCGGTTGGTTGTGCATCTTTTTCTTCCACACTTTTTCCTTCCACTCAACTTTCTGTTAACATGCTTGGATACAGCACTCTGTGAACAGCCAGCTAATTTGGCAGTGAATGTTTGTGATTTACCTAGTGAACCAAACTGAGAGACCATTTTGAAGGCTCAGGAAACCTTTGCAGGTGTTTTGAGTTGATTAGCTGATTGGCATGTCACCATATTCTAATTTGTTGAGATAGTGAATTGGTGGGTTTTTGTTAAATGTGAGCCAAAATCATCACAATTAAAAGAACCACAGACTTAAACTACTTCAGTCTGTGTGCACTGAATTTATTTAATACACGAGTTTCACAATTTGAGTTGAATTACTGAAATAAATGGACTTTTCCACGACATTCTAATTTATTGAGATGCACCTGTATATATATATATATATAGTAGCTGCATAATAACATCATAGTAACTATCTTCTTTATAGTAACTTTATGGTAATTTTCTACTTGATAGTAACGTTATGGTAACTTTCTTCTTTATAGTAGTAACTATCTTCTTTATAGAAACTTTATAATAGCTATCTATTTTATAGTAACTTTATGGTAACTTTCTACTTAGTAACTATCTTTTTTTATAGTAGTAAGTATGTATCTGGTAATGTTATGGTAATTATCTAGTAGTAACTTCTGACTTTACAGTAGTAATGATCATAATTATAGTTGTAAAAATTCACCTTATTGTAGTACATATCTACTTTATAGTAATTTTATAAATTTTATTTTGTAACTATCTACCTTATAGTAACTTGTTTAAAGTAATAACTACTGTATCTTCTTTAGTAATGTTATAGTAAGTTTCTTTGCATGTGCCTTTTGCAGACTTTTGCACTGTACTCTACATAAAAATGTCTTTTTGACATTTGATGTTTTGATAAATACATTTTGCATTTATTTACTTTCTGTATGGAAAAAAAGGACAGCCACCTCCATACAACTCAAGGTAAGGCCTCTGTGGATGTTGTAATTCCCTTTAACAGCATACATATCATTTGTCTCAGATAAAATACTGTATATCTCTCATTAAAAACTGATGCTAATGGAAAAATCTACAAATGGTGCTAAATGTGTTTAATTTTGGTAAACAAAAATAGGGGAGAAAAGGAAAAATTAGAAAAAATAAAGTAGGATTGTTGCAAATAAATGATTCAGAAATGTATATTAAAGTTGCTTGGTCCTGATGTCAATCTAAAACCAATAGCTATAATCTGGTGAATTTATTTTTTTTTGCTGTTCTCAACATTTGTGCAACACTGCAGAAGAAGCTAAAGGGAAAAGTGGATTTCTTCAGCAATAACAGACAAACCATCCTAAATATCAAGAGTGATTGTTAGAGTGTGTGAATATGAGTGTGTGCAAGAGCAAGCGAATCTGTCAGTTTAAATAAAACCAAGTGTGTTGAAGTTCTGTTTTTCCCTGAACTATTGAGCTGTGCAAACGCCAGCGCTTTTAACAAGCACTTTACCACTTTACCCACTACAGCATTCTACACAGAGCAGATGACAAGTGATGATGCTGTAATGCAAGGCATAATGTTCAATTATACAAGAAAATGTGTTTTTAAAGAACGCTTAAATAAAACTACCCACTACGTGTCTGACAGAATCTTAGGAAAGACCCACATTGATTTGGTCAATTTGATGTTTTTATAACTGATTCCTTTTTTATAGATGGTGTTGAATGAAGAAAAGTGAAGAAGTTCAGATGAAGGTCAGGATAATCAGAAAAATAATAATAATAATAATAAAGTTATTTGACTTTTAAAGATGTGTTACTGCAGTATGAGGGAAGAGTTTCAGAGTGCATTAGATTCAGTCTGGCCTTCAGTTTTCAGCTATGAAATGAAATAAATAAATGTAAAAAAAAAAAAAAAAGAAAGAAAGAAAAAAAGATTGCTCTTTAATTTGTATTTAAGACAAGAAGTGTCAGTATCAGAAATTCAGTATCAAAATCAATATCAGTATCATTGAAAGATTTTTGCCACCTCTGTCAGAACCTATACTTCAAATATACTTTCTTCGTCTATGAAAAATGTTAAATTAATTAATTAATCAATAATTAATTAATTAATTAATTAATTAATTAATTAATTAATTTAAAAAAACTTATTAAAAAACTTTAATCTGCCATGCCATCTACTGTAAGATTCAGGCACCCAATATACAAATGGGTGACAAAATAAAGGAAAAAACATTATAAAGTGTCTTAGCAAGGTGTTGAGTCACGAAGAACCACCAAAACAGCTTCAATTTCTTTCCCCCTTTAATTTGTTCTTTCATTTAATTCATTATCCTTCTGCTTTTCCGGGTGAGGGTTATGGTGGCAACAGGCTTGAGAAGGTCAGTCCAGACTTCTCTATTCCCAGCCACAGGTTTCAGCTCCTCCTGAGGGACCTGAGGAAAGTGTGAGATATAAACTCTCCAGCGTATCCTGGGTCTGCTCGGTATGTCTGACGCAGCTCTAGCAGGAACAATCAGGGGCATTGTAGTAACTACCTCAACCGCCTTAAGAGGGACCTCATTTCCACTGCCTGATGAAATGTTTCTGTCCCGAAGGGCGTGGTCTCTTCCAGCTTGACTCTGCCCTCATCTTCAGGGCACTGAATGGTTTGATGAGGATGAAAATGCCGTAAATCATATGCTACGGCCTTCACAGTCACTAGCTCTCAACCCAATTGAACACCTGTGGGGGATTTTGGACCAGTGCATTCTCCACCCACATTATCAAAACCTCAACTGAGGAAATGTCTTTTGGCAGAACATTGTTCATCACTCCAGTACAGTTCCATCTCTGCCAAGACAAGGCTGTTCTGGTGGCTTGTGATGGCCCAACACTTTAGTAAACCACTTTGTGTTGATTTTTCCTTTAATTCTTGACCCATCTGTCTGTAATTAATCTTTTTTTTTTTCCTGATAGCTAATTAATGTTTAACAACAGCAAGTTAGCAGCAGGTCAGGTCTGTTTTTAAATCGCATCATTATTAACACCTAACTCCGTGGGAAGACTTGTTTGCATAATTGTGCGACATCATCATCACATCCACATTAATCATTAATTTTAATTGTGTGCCAACAGAGCAACTTCAAGCAAACGCTCGGCAGAATAATCATCATTTTGGAACATGAACAAACTGTCACTTAACTAAAAAAAAAAATAGTATAATAAGTGAAAAGAAATAATAAACCTGTCACGGCTCCAAAACTGCACAGTGCCTATTGTTGCAACGTCTGCTTTTACCATCAATAACAACACGCCATAACATTTCAGTTGGATTAAGAGCGCAGTTGAAGCCCCGATGGCCTTCGGAGCCGGCTGACTCCAGCTTAAATTGAGCAGCGGAAGCACAGAGGGACTCTGGGTAATGACCACGCTGTGGGATGACGGGCAGAGTGAGCTGACAGAGTGCTACAGCGTAGTCCCTACATCCCACAACGAGGGAGGAGAAAACCAGAGTGACGGATCATTAGACCTGGAAACAGCAATCCTCATGCGCCGATGATTTATGCTTTCAATAAAGAGCGCACGGTACATTTTTCTCCATTTCAACGGTTTAACCGTGACACCAAGAGCAAGTGGTTGGCCTGTATACAGGGGGCCTGATGGTGTCATGGACGGATTTTAGATTTAGGTAATGTTTGGTACACATGACACAAGAGGGATGATGTTTAAGGATCTTCACTTTTTATCATTACCCTAGGAAATCTCTAATCTTTAATCTCTAATGATTCCATTTAATCTCTAATGGTTCCATCATTACCACCAGAATAAAATAAGATAAACCGAATGCTTACCATGATTTTGCACCATCCAGCACTTACAGTATTTACACCCACATAAACAATACAATAATAATAAAATCATCCTAATGAATGATCATTTGTTGTATTCATGACCTCATTTAAAATACAATCTGCTCAATACCATGATGAATGACTAATTGCTAACCAGTAATCATAGCAGACTCACGTTATCAGGCAGACATGCTCACACATCATAGATATATTGGAAATAAAAGGGGGCATCTGATTTTTTTTGTTATTTGTTAAAGATGTAAGTGCTGACATAAAGAAGAACACGATGCTAAAAGCAAAGAGGCTTCATTTCTATTTCTGAAACTTGCTGGCAGACCACTCACTATTAAACCCTGTGCTGTATGTGCGTTTTTCTTTTTTTTTTTCTTTTTTGGCTTACTAAAGAACACCATACTGCCACAGGACTGTAAGGTACATGACTGCTGTGGAGTAATTTGGATAATTAGACTATTAAAAAAAAAATAATAATAATAATATCAGTATCTGTGTTGTCATATTCATGTTGTGTTGTTTAAATGCCGTGATGTACATTTGTAAGACCCAGTGTTCTCGGCAAATTGTTTGTTGTGAGGTTGAAGCAAATTGTGAAGCTTATTACATCAGAAATGTTTCCTTCAGTCCTCCCACAGCATCACTGAAATGTTATCATATCTACATTAATACCCCTAGGTCAATGACAGCATGGAACATTATTAAAGGAAGCGCTTGAAGCACTGTTGCCTCCCTGTCCACTTGCTGGATCAACTCTCCCTTTCTGTTCCAGTACCTCATGGTTTAAGCACTGGAGAAGCCATCAAGAGCCATTAGGAACACAATATTACATTATGCTACCATTACAGACTACCAAAAACACATTAACTCTATTAGGAACCACTATAAATCTCTAATGGGTTCTAAAAAGTTTTTTTTTTTTTTTTTTTAGGAGTACACTAACAGTAAAACCAGCTGCTCCTTTGACTTTTTCTATGGATCCCAGACCTGATCAGTGTAGACTTCAGAAGCCATCTTTTTAAAAAAAAAAAACAGAGAAAATGGAGGTGAAGCTGTTTGGTTAGTTAGTCAGTTAGTTAGTTAGTTAGTTAGTTAGTTAGCCTTACTTGCTAAGGAGTGAGTGTGTAAGTATCTAACTAGTTAAATAACTATCAGAAAAAAACAATAAAGACACATTGACTGTTATAGATAGAGATAGAGATGTTCACTATATAAAATCTAACCTGAAAGCAAAAAAATAAAAAAAAAATACACATTACATTGTATGTCTTTATGGCTCCATTTTATGACAATCCAGCTAGCTAGGATGTTATGTTTACTTTTCTGATTAGCACTTGTAATACAGGTGTCACACATTTCTGCGTCAATAAAGGCACATTAAAAGCAGTGTTGAAATACAAGGCATGAAAAATAATCATGCAATCACTCATTTTCAAGCACAACCTTACTGACTCATACAATTCTCTCCACCTTTTACTTTAATATTAAATAAGATGGCAAGATCCTTAACTCTCCCATCCAAGCATAAGAGTACGGCAGGGAAATAAGCACAATCCATAACAGTCCATTTGGTAGTGCTTGATAAAGACATGGCTTTGAGGTCGTGGATTTCAAAGCACTGTCATTACTCTACGAGCTTTTGTTGTCTAAGACACGTATATGTAGCTCATCCTGGAGGCGCAACACATGCGGCATTACACAGATTCTCTCTTACGTGGCTGAGACAACAACAGGACATGAGGGACAAAAGGACTTTTTTTTTTTTCATATTCTTTGCTGAGATTACAGTAAAATTACCAGGAAATAGCAGTCATTTTCTGCTATTACGTTGAAAAGTCCTCGGCACATTAACTAATTAGCCTAGGAAATTGCAGTGCCATCTTAGGCAGCCGGTTTGTGTGGTTCCCCTGGCCATGTTATACATTTCCCAAAACATCTAAAACATTGGCATGAACTGAAGAGAAAAAAAGAGAGAGACAGAGAGAGAGAGAGAGAGAGAGAGCGAGAGAGAGAGAGAGAGAGAGAGAGAGAGAGATGAAACACAAGAACATGCCAGCTGTGAATGAAATCAAATTGTTGAAAAACAGCACCAGAAATCAATCAGAATGTAAAATAAAGCCACGTTTTGGATTTTACAGCAAAGCATCTAACAACATTTTAACCTTCAAAGCCTGTTTCTAATAAAAGCAAAATTCTTTGCATGTGAAAAATGATCTTCGAATGGTTATGCTCTCTGGTTTGATCCATGCGATGACAGAATTTGAAATATAACCAGCTGGTCACATTCTGAAAAAAGAAGCCAAATATACAGAATGAGAAACACAATGATTACATATTCACTCATTTAAAGCATGAAACCAGTCTATTAAGATTATTAAGAGTATATTATAGCAAAGCACTGCTGAATTCTTGATTCTGATTGGTCAGAAGGTGTTGACTCATCTTCCCTAACAGCAGCTCTGACACTAGTTCGGGGTCCAAGGTTTATATTAACACACTCCTTCTAATATGTTAGCGTTTTTATAGTAACAACTTGTATGGTGGATGCTCCACATGAACAGATTTAAAAATGTGTCATTGTTGCCATGGTGAAATTTTCTGTGAAGAGATGTTTATTTAGTGTTTTTGGAAGGAGTCTCCAGTGTCAGCACAGTCTTCTGTAAATTTAAGGAAAGTCTTCAGGACTTACAGGGTAACATGACAAGGTGCATGATTATAACTGGTTCCACAACATTAAATGTAACTGTAAATGGATAAAACGTATGATGTATACTTCTTTAATAAATTAAATAAATAAATAAAATGTTGACAATTGATGCATTATAAGACGAATAAATTATTATTATTTTTTTTAAAAACATGCTGTTATAGGAAAATAATCAACTCCAGAGTGGTAATTGTTGATTATTTTCCAATAACAGTATAAATGTCCCCAAGAGTTTTATTCCTCACATAACACCATTTAATAAGGTTTAAATGTGGTACATTTATGAGCGCCCAAAAACTCTTACAATGTGCTGTGCGCTTGTTAGCATGCGACTGGAAGGATATGTGCAGTACAAAGCAGGAAGTACGTTTAATGTCTGTTTCCATAAACATCTGGTTTATCACACATGGCAAGTTTCCCTGCCTCAAAATAAACAACAAAATCTAAACACGCTCGCTTACGAGTTCATTTCCTGTCTGCAGACTGGGAATGCTCTCATCATTTCCAGCTTGTAGAACGCTCCTCTCTGAAGCCTGCACAAAAACATTTAGCAACGTGATTTTAATTTCTCATTTGCTGTCGGTGAAGCGCAACTTTGCCGATGTTATCTGTTTAAAAATATGTTCTCGTGCTGCGCGGGTCATCCCAAGTCGAGCATCTCGTGGCCACGTTCATAATCTTGTCAGCTTTCATTAGTCCGATTTTCCTGAGAACTCAGTGTGCCCTCCGCTGGGATATCTCTCAGTGCTGGAACTGTTGCATGCTTTAAGTTCTGCTTGACTGATCAGAAGGTTGTGAGTTGAAGGTTTTTTTTTAATGGTTAAATCCTTTCAGGAGAATGAATTTGAGTGTGCAGACTAGTCAAAATTGTCAAATGTGTGAAAACTGTCACTGCAATGGTTTTGTCATATGTAAGGAATAAAGCATGTGGGGTCATTCTGTTATAGGAAAACAATCCACCTCAGATGTGATGTGATGCTAATACCACCCTGGAGTTGATTATTTTCCTATAACAGCACATCTCAAACTTTATTTCCTCTTATACCACAGCAATTTGCCAAAAAAAAAAAAAAAAAAGAATAAAAAAATGACATACTTTTTATCCATTTATAGATACATTTAATGTTCTGAGACAAGATAGTTGCTGTTATCACTTAACAGCTATAAATAGTTCTTACCTCACTGACCATTTAAAGTTAATAAGACAAAATGCAACTTGTCTGGTTACCAAGAACCGAAAAAGCCAAACCCCTTCATCCTGAAGAATTCCCGTGTCTGAATACTTAAAGTTACAGCTCTGACTGTTACAAAGCGCTGGCACTGGAGACTCCTTCCATAAATACTCACAACTCCGACCAAAAAGCTTCACCATAATAATTATGTGAGCATTTACAATACACGTGTGTGTAAGTTGGTACTATTGAAAAGATATCGTATTAGAACAAGTGCATTAATATAAACCTGTAGTGCGTCACACTCCTTTCAGAGCATTACAGAAAATACAACACTTTCCGACCAACCAGAATAGAGAATTCAACAGTGCTGTGGTATAATTCCTTTTAAGAACCCCTTTTAAGGGGCTGAAAACCCTTAACTACTGGCAGTGTTCTTGTACACTTTTCTGGCCACAAGTTGCAGAATCGTGATAGTTGTCGGATGCAGGCTGATTGGCTGGCCACACTTTTGTGTGTAGATGCAGTTCAGTGCCACCAGTTCTCAGCTGGAAAAAAAAAAAAAAAAAAACTTTCGAACAACACAATGAGCCTTTTGGAACATGAAATGGTCACTAGACTAGGTTAATAATGAATTTTATTTAAGGCAGTTAGTCAGTCCCTCCAGGATTTTGTCATTTTGCGATTGCAGAAATGAATGCGAAATCAATACTCTGAGGAACTTGCAATTTTTCTAAATTACCGCAGATTTTCCACAGATTTGGGCCAAGACGCGTCATGTGACATCATCACAACGCATTCAGTCAAAGCCCTCTTTGATTCACATGCATCGAACATAAGTACAGCTAAAAGGTCTCATTTACCACTGCAAAAGACCGTGCAAAACAATTTCGCCAATTCAAGCAGCTTTCCACAAAACAAAGCACAAAAAGCTCCACAAGTTTTTTTTTTGCCCTCAGCAATCACCAAAAAAACTCACAATCAGAAAAAAACTGGTTAGTAGTACGTTTGCTGATGGGTTACGGGTAAACGTCTGTCGCTAGATGTCTGCCATGTCGGTCAAAGTGTGTTCATCAGTGAATGAAATGAATTCTTGATGAAATGTACCAGACTCTGTAATAATTCTAGTGCTGAACATTTAACAGAAAAAAAACGGTATTAAGTGTTATGGAAAATATAAGAGCCTGTTTTGTTCCACTATGCCAAATGAAGGTCATGTAACACTGGTTTCTCATTTGCATATATTACTGGAATTTGCACTTTTTCAGGAGCACTTGTGATTTGTATTTATTTATTTATTTATTTATTTATTACAGTCTTCAAATTAAGTTCTGATTGACTTTAAGAAAGGCCTGTAAGCCTCAACTGCTCAGCTACATGCTTGGATCGAATCCTGCCTCAGTGGTAAGTCAAGGTCTCTGCCAAATGTAATAAATAAATAAACAAATAAATAAATAACCAATGAATGAACGAATGAATGTGACGTAAATGGCAAAAGGCTGCTGTATGATTAACACAAATTCAGAATCTGCTCCACAGAGCCTAATTTTAAGCATTATGAAAGAGAGCAGACTTGTAAATGTACTATTTTACTATATTTGATTATTGCATTCACTAAGAGAATTAGCATTATTCTTAGATAAAATATGAACAAGGGATAAAATATGAACAAGGGATAAAATATGAACAAGGGTAAATGCTTAGGTGTTGCAATCCAGCGTGTCTTGTTCCTCCACTCTGGAAGACGCAGGAAGTGGAGATGATGGATGATGCAGGCTGATTTGGAAAAGACTCCAACATGAATCAGAGCATTTCATGAATTATCTCGACTTGGCAAAAGAAAGCAGAGTGTGTGCTGACATGCTGATGATTTCATGTTTGTATGTATTAGGGCTAGGATTATTCGTTTACATTTGTTGTGCGTGTTCGTCCAAAGCTTAATGAAGAAAAAGAGATGGAAAATAAAAGAAAACAGAAAAGTAGGGGAAACTGAAAGAGAAAAGAAAATAGGGATTAGAAAGAAGATACTGTGTGTGTGTGTGTGTGTGTGTGTGTGTGTGTGTGTGTGTGTGTGTGTGTGTGTGTGTGTGTGTGTGTTGAAGTGATTGGACTGTGCAGTTTATGGTGCTGTGATGTGATAAGCTTTATTTCCCTCGAGGAACTCACTTGTGCAGCTCACTTTCCTGTTTTTCCCACAATTACAGCTCCTTGTAACCTCTCAAAAAGCACTCGCAGTGTTTGTTTTTTTTTTGTGGCTTTAAAGCCTGCTTCCACCTCAATAAATCCCTCATTACACATTGAGACTTTTTCCCCGTCTCATAATCTTGTGGCTCGCTTTGATGGAAGTGGTTTTTCCCTCTACAAAAATAAATAAGGGTGGTGCCGAAGGAGAACATCACTCATCTTGCTGCCACATTGCACCAGGGAAAAGAGATGGGTCTAAGGTCCAAGAGCTCTAGGGTTAGGGCTTGTTCAACACGACTTCATTCAACACAGCTCTCGCACAGAGAAGGATTGAGGAAAGAAGATGAAGGGACGGACAGAGAGAGGGTCTGGTGGGTTTAGAGGCGCTCCAGGAACAGGCACAATTTGGTTCCTTGGTTAAATGGTCTATCCTCTTAAGATCAGGACCATATCAACATTGTACCATGTCCATAACTGGGTTTTGGGTGTTTATGATGATGCTTTTGGGGTAAACTTTCTGGTTGTTTGAGATCATTGTGAAGGTCTGAGAGTTTTGTATGCTCGATAAGAAGGATCTAGTAGTTTAAAACATCAACCTTCAGAGATTTTTATGCTTTGAATATTGTTTTCGTTTGGTTCTTGGGTCATGACTATTTGAAATTCAGTGTGTGTAAAAACTTTCTGCCCATTTATTTGAGAGCTCTGTATATTTAAAGTTAAGCATTTATGTCGTGCTTTCTAGGTTGAAGTTTGAGTCCTAGAAGGCTCAAAGAATCGTATGAGGGTCCTGGGTTTTCAAGGGCTCTGCAAGTTTAAAATTCATGCCCTGGCTGTTTGAGGACATTGTGTATTTGATCTGGGGACTTGGATGTTCCAGGCCCCCTGTGAAATGGCGCAGGACTCAATGTGCGAGCCCAGAGGCAGGGACAGAAATAGCCCGAAGTGGCTGGACCCAAAAAGCCTGAAAAACCAAGCAGCCTGCAGGACTGCAGCTGGTTCAAGGGAGGTGAATGGGAACAGTTGCACACAATTTCTCTCTCTCTCTCACACTCACACACACACACACACTATCCCGCAGAGAGTCACAGTCGATAGATGGAGCGGGAGATAGACAGCGAAGAAGAAAAACGGAGTGACAGATGGAGAGATAATGTGTGTGGGCTGAAGACAGGCAGCCGCAGGGTCACACGGTGGTCCTATTGTTTCCCATGAAAGAGAAGAAGAGACTGAAGAAGCGCAAGAGACGGAGAGGGAAAGAGAGAAACACTGCTGCTGAATGACATAAGCGAGGCCACAGGCAGCGGCTGTTATAATCTCCCCCTCATTGACTTTACAGACACAAGATGGTGCATTTACAGAGTTCCTATTTCGGTTTTTCTAACTTGTGCTGTGTCAAATACAGATTTGAAGATCACACATAGGGCCGGCAGAACGATTGCACGAAAGACGTTGAAGGCACAGAGATACAATCTCGACAATCCACAAATGCACGAAAAGGGGGAAAAAAACGATTATGTGGTCAATCAGCAATGAAAGTTTGACAGACAGCTAAGATAAAAATGACGGTGGAAAAAAACCGAACAGGTGGACGTTTCTCATCTGATAAACATGTAAGAAACTCATTTCGCTCCCTGAAATCGTACAATTGCCAAGCGTCCCCAAAAAGCAGAAAAACTGTGCTGATTGTAAGTCTCTAAGGACACACAGCAGCGTCTCTCTGGTACGAGAACTGAGCAGTTCCAATCAGATAACACACAGCTCCACCTAATGGGCACTTGATGAAACTCTCAGTCATACTGTAGATAGACACCTGACAGCTGCAGTCTTCATTTATATTAAATCCTCAATGCAAAGTGGCAGGAGAGACGATATTGGGCAATATTATTCAGCTCTGACATATCAGATAAACAAAACACAATATTCAAGGCAATTACTTTGTCACTGATTTTCGCACTCGATATAAAATATTGATTGGTATAACAACCGCGCAATCCAATATACACTTTCACATTTTCAAAGGGAATGACAGTAAATGATAGAAAACCCTGGTAAGACTTGCTAAGAGGATAACGCTTAGGCTTTTAGTAGTTTATCAAGTGCTGTTATAGGAAAATAATCAGCGACATAGTGGTGTGGTGCACCTTGACGCACAGTTTCTCTTACCACCCAAAAGTTGAATATTTTCCAAAAACAGCAAAACGTTTTATTCCTCTTACAGCACAGAAATTTGCCTATGATTATGTTTATACATTAGAGAATGACATGCAATGACTAAGTGTCCATTTATAGTTACATTTAATGTTGTGGAATGTCTATGAAAAGGTTAACATTTCATGCTATAATGGCTATAAACAGTCGTTCCATCACCAGTCTCTTTTTTCTCTCTTTATTCTAATAAGACCAAAAAAAAACCCCCATATTTTTATGTTACTGAGAAACTGGAAAACACAAAGTCCTCTGTCCCAGGACTTTACAATGCCCTGACACTGGAGACTCCTTCCAGAAATGTTAAACAAGCATCTCCTTGCAGAAACTTCACCATATCTATGATTATACATTTTTATTTGTTAAATAACAGCATGTTTAATCTTTTTACTACTGGTCTTTGATTATGAAGAGCATCCACCATAAAAGTCCCTATGAATAAGCTGTTACTATGGAAACGATGTATTAGAACGAGTGCATTAATATAAAATATGATTTGTCTTACTACTGTCATACATTTTTAAATGTATGTAAAAAAAAAAAATAATAATAATAATAATAATTAATAGTGATCTACAACTAGACCTGGATTACTATAAAACTGCTTTGTGACAATGTTAATAGTTAAAAGTGCTATAGAAATATAGTTTACATGACATTAGTGAACTATATTAAAAGATCATTGTCTGGGTAAAGATTATCACTGCTTTTGAATTTTAACTCAACTCTAATCTATCTGAATGATCATTTCAGCAGTATTTTATCTATGAGTTGCTGCACAGTGAATAGCTAGCAGGGGAAATATTGCTTGGTTTGGTCCTTTAAGGAAAAAAATGGCTAAAAATGCCAAGAACAGCACACTTCACACTCCATATATCAATATTTATATGGCTATGGATATCACATGGCTCTCCCCATGATGGTGGATGTATCTCCAGCTGTCAGGCTGATGATGTTGCATTGCTTCAAAACCTTGAGAAGGTTTTTAAAAAATCTTCTTGACGCTTCTTATTTGCATCACATACGGACACAGCAAATCAGGTACATGCATACAGATGAAAAATGTAATTTCTATTCAAACATTTGCATACTTTTACATTCACATTAACATTTACACCATATGAAGCTAGGACACAGTAAACAGAAGTCAGTTAGAGATGCAAACAGTTAAGTGCAAAACTTTTACATACCCTTAGGACGAGGTTACAAAAACAAAAATGTAATTTATAGCAAAAGGGAATTTAGTGTTTGGTCTCGCAGTTTTTTTTTTGTTTGTTTGTTTTTTTGTCCCAAATTAGAAAATGGTCAAATAAATAAATAAATAAATAAATAAATAAAGTTCTCCCTTTATGAATGTGATATATATTTTCAAATATTTTTATATTTCTACAGTTTTTTTTTTTTTCTCAAATATTATTCCCCTGAGCACCTTTTGAATCCATATTGTTAGAAAATGTTGGAAAATCAGCCCCTGTACTTTCTTCTTTACATATACAGTATAACTCAGACTAAACACAACCTTCTTCAGGGATTGCTGTCTTGTTTTTAATGTCTTGGATGTTTTTCCTAGATAAATTTAATTTAAAAACGTAATATATGGATTCATTCTTCTTCAGTAAGAAAATTTATTCTGGTCAGGATGGCGGTGGAGTTGGAGCCTATCCCAGGAACACTGGGTAAAAGGTATGGAAAGACATCAGGAATGTGATGCCAGTACAATGCAAGGCACCAATACACACATGCATCCATACACTCATTCAAACCTAGGGCCAATTAAAGTAATTAATCCATCTACTGATGTTTTTGGGAGGTGGAAGGAAACCAGAGAACCCAGAGGAAACCTAAGCAGACACATATGCAAAATTTCTCACAGAAAGTAATCCAAGTTGTGGATTGAACCAGGGGACCTGGAGCTATTTACTGCCACGTAATTGGTTCTTTTTTTTCATCTAGGAACATGGGGATTGTGTAAAAGGTGGTTGCAGCATGCAAACCCAAGAACATTACTGAACTGGAGACCATTGCTCATGAGGAATGGACTAAGATTCCTCAGGAACGCTGCCAGAAGTTGGTGTCTGGCTATGCATCTCGTTTGCAGCAGGTCATAACAGCAAAAGGGTGCTCTACTAAGTACTAAAGATGCTTGCCATGAAGGGGTTGAATAATTTTAAGATTGGAGAAGTTATTATAAGTTGTGTATTCAGTTGAATTTGGGGAAACCACTTGAAGCATTCGTTGTGTTGAGCTATTTCAATTGCTTTTGTTTGATTTGTTCATTGCAAACAGGTGAAAGTCTGTAATTTTTGACAATAAACCTATATATATATATATATATATATATATATATATATATATATATATATATATATACTGTATATTTATACAGTATTTGGTTCAGATGGTGTCAAGCGTGTGTGGCGGCAACCAGGTGAGGAGTACAAAGACAAGTGTGTCTTGCCTACAGTCAAGTATGGTGGTGGAAGTGTCATGGTCTGGTGCTGCATGAGTGCTGCCGGCACTGGGGAGCTACAGTTCATTGAGGGAACCATGAATGCCAACATGTACTGTGACATACTGAAGCGGAAACTGGGCCACAGGGCAGTATTCCAACATGATAACGACCCCAAACACACCTCCAAGACGACCACTGCCTTGCTAAAGAAGCTGAGGGTAAAGGTGATGGACTGGCCAAGCATGTCTCCAGACCAAAACCCTATTGAGCATCTGTGGGGCATCCTCAAACGGAAGGTGGAGGAGCACAAGGTCTCTAACATCCACCAGCTCTGTGATGTCATCATGGAGGAGTGGAAGAGGACTCCAGTGGCAACCTATGAAGCTCTGGTGAACTCCATGCCCAACAGAGTTAAGGTAGTGCTGGAAAATAATGGTGGCCACACAAAATATTGACACTTTGGGCCCAATTTGGACATTTTCACTTAGGGGTGTACTCATTTTTGTTGCCAGCGGTTTAGACATTAATGGCTGTGTGTTGAGTTATTTTGAGGGGACAGCAAATTTACACTGTTATACAAGCTGTATACTCACTACTTTACATTGTAGCAAAGTGTCATTTCTTCAGTGTTGTCCCATGAAAAGATATAATAAAATATTTACAAAAATGTGAGGGGTGTACTCACTTTTGTGAGATACTGTATATGTATACACATTTTAGCTAAGTGTATGATTAGAATTTATTTAGTTGCTTGTTAAGTCTTCAATGGTGATGGGTCAAGCCAAGCAGTGCTTGTGACTCGAAGGGCTCGAGGTGTGGTGTTGGATTTAATCTTCATCATTTTGGTGTTAGAAGTCAGTGTTTGTCTTTGTAGGCATGTATCAAGGTTTTTAAAAAAAAATAATGTGGGAAGCTACAAGATTGAAAACAAGCTGCATTCTGGATTGGTTAGTTGGGAAGGACCCAATGGCAGGAACACTAGCCAAGACCGATTTGCAGAAGATAAAATCTTCAGAGAGAAAAAAAATCAAATCCTCAGAGAGAAACCTTGATGGCTGAGCAAGGCTTATAACATCTCCAGAGAACGATAACTGATCATCCAACACTACACCCACCAAGCTTTCATGCATCCTCAGAAGAAGTGTTTAGGCAGCTCTCAAAGTAGGTAATGCGTAGGCATACATTCCCAGTGATATATAGCAGCCTTTGGTTATGAACTGATGTGATGCTGAGATAGAGCAGGAACCTGCGTATCTGATGGTGGGAAGGAAAGATTGACTTGGGTGTCATTAAAATGACTGTGGTAGGCGAAGCCATGCAAAGATATCATATATGAGTGTAGGGGGGGAAGATAAGAGGACCAAGCACAACATGATTCAAAGTATTACTTGCAGCGAAATAGTCTTTATTGGCGAAAAAATATTCAGCTAACTGAGAATACTTGTTCGCCCACTGTTTGCACTTCTCAAAACCAATTTATACCTAAGACTCATTCTTCAGTGGATCATTTCACCTGAATGGTGTAGATTTGTACCTACTGTAAGAACTGCTGTTGCAATCATGAAGTCTGTCCTGTGGTCATCGCAAGACTCTTATTCTCAATATGTTCATACTAAGTATTCTTTCAGCACACTTTTTTAAAATTTTTTTTTTTACTCTTTTATGATTTATAATCCCACTATCCAGGGTCACCTAGAAGACAATGAGTTCAATTTTGACCCTGTTTCACTCAAGGAAAAGAAATGTTTTTAAGAAAACATCCTAATAATATTATATTCTCCATCCTCAGGAGCCAAGATGCAAAATCTGATGTGATGAATCATTTATATTTCCCTTTACGCTGCAAACAAAAAAGCAAGTCACACAGTGTGCAAATATGAACTTCCTTACACACTCAAAGAGGTGAGAAACTCATGAAACAGGCTGTCAACCAAATTAACTCCTGTCCGCTTGATATGCAGTTTGATTTGCAGAAACTTCCAACAACGGCACACTTGATTTTCTCCTCCTCCCTCCATCTGTCTCTCCCTCCCCTAGGTCTCCTCTCGTCTCTCTCTTTTCCTCCCTCGCCTCTTCGAAAGCGCCTTCATTTCATCCTCTCTGCTCATTACAATTTAATCAGAATCTTAGTTCTGCCAGGTACATTAAACTGTAATTACAGTGCTGGTTTCTTATTAGCAGATAAGACTTCAATACCAGGTCCCCTGAGGGAATCTAAACAAAATTAATTCAGCCCAAACAAGGTGTCCACAGCACAGCTTAATGCTCGTGTTACTTTTGCAAATGGCCCTTCAGCTGTGATCTGCTTAAGATAGCAGAGCAGGTGTATTATGGGGCAGCAGGGAGGTTTGATGGCTGTATCTGTGCAAGAAGATCATTAACCTGTGCTAAGGCGTACCTTGGGGGGGATGAAATTTCATTAACAATTAAGACCTTCAACTTAAATATAAAATGAACAGAATGATCCAGGGAAAAAAGTTATAGTTTTCTTTTTACTCCAAATGTAGTTAATCAGCCAAGACAGGTTTGGTGTCTAACATCTTTAGTTTCACACTGGAGCTACAGTATAAGGATAATGTAGATAACAAGCAATGAAAGTCATTCATTCATTCATTCGACTTCAGGAACTGCTATGGTGGATCATCCAGAGTCTATCCCAGGAACACCAAATACAAGGCAGGAATGCAGCCTGAATGGGACTCCAGAGCACCATGTGCACAGTATGTTCACACATAGGAGCAATTTAGAGTCATCAATTCACCAATCAACATGTTTGGAGGAAGCCCAGATGAAACCCATGTGGACATGGGAAGAGTATGAGAAACTCCACACAGAAAGTAACCCAAGCTCAGGATCCACTCACCATCAGTGCCGTCCACTATATAGAGATATACTAATTATTAAACAGGACAAATTAAATAAATAATCCAGCCAGAGGAGCTCCATTGTGGAGTTGAATGCTTTAATGTTAGATTGGTAGCCATCTTGGAAAAACAGAAACACTTTTTTTTTCTTAGCCAAATTTGGTATCATTCTGTAGGGTTAAAAATAACCAAGTACTCTGATGACAAAATGCCTACTACCTGGTTGTTTCAACAGTTTCACGTAGAGAGTGAGTGAAAAAGAAGTCCCTTCAGTGTCTGTACCTGAGGTAAACAGTTAGCTGACGTTAGCAACTTTCTTATTCCGCTTAGCTGACAGGGGGTTTAAATTTGTGCACTGGAATAAACTTTTTAGTCAAGGCCCATTAGGTTTATACTTGACATGTGACTGCATGTGCGCTGAGCTAAACAGCTTTGGAGCTTTGGAGAAAAATGAAAACAGCAGTCTGAGACCCATTGCATGTGCAAACCACAGTTTGAGTTAAAGGTGTATTTCAAACTGTGTGTGTATTATAGGTCTAGAAACACTTTTTATAGACCTTATAAACTTTAAAAAAAAAAAAAAAAAAAAAAAAGAAAAAAGTCAATTGGTTGCTTGAGCAGGAATTTGGGAACATGTGCTTCAATACCGATGCTGTAGTTTAAGATTAGCCAGGGACATGGCTACTGCTGACACATGGATTCCTTCTCACTCTCTTTCCCTTGCTGTCTGTCTTTAATTATTACCCTGAAATTCATCCCACTAAGCTTCTTACAATCCCACACCCCAGCCGGATCACTCCTACACACCCAGAGTTTCTGGGTCACAGCACTGGCACTTTACCATTAGGCATACTTTAATTACAGCTTTATATTGCAATATTGTTTTTATGATCCAAAGTTGTGGATTGCTAGTTATCATGCAACACGTCTCTGTTATGTTAAATTTTTACTTTCAGTACTGTTTTGTTTTTCATGCTTTTCTGTGCAGAGATACTCATAAGGAACAAAATGAAAATATAAGAAACACTCATGCAGACTCAGTACATAGGCTCAGCAGGCCAATCAAAGACACACCAGATCTCTTTCTGATGTTCACCCACTTACTGCAAGACACACAGAGGGTAAATAGGTTATCATATTAACCACACACATACGGAAGCCCATTATTTTTTCTCTTTCTTGTTTTCTCGTGATCTCGACTTAATTTTCTTGTGATCTTGACATGACAAAATAGTTGTTTTCTCCTGAGCACGACTTAATTTTTCTGTGTAAACGACATGTTTTTTTTGTTCTGGAGACAGCAAAAGATTAGTGCAATCCCACAGAATCATGGATGAACAGATTTTAACCAACCAATTGTCTCTGGTGTTTAATGACTCTGCAGGATTGGACTATAAATGTTTGGATATCGGACCGTTATTAAGATGCATTGAGGCAGCTGGCTCGATTGCATACAAGCATATGCATTTAATTTCAACTGCAACCCATGATTATTTCCATACATTTGCATGCGATTACATGCGCTTCAGTGATTACAGTCAAGTTAATTTGGCCATTTGAAACTGAGCCTACGTGTCACTTTGATCCAGCTCCAATGTTAGGATTTTGTTTATTGTGCTAAAAAAAAAATCCTGAATTTTAATTTTTTCACAGGTGCAATGAGAGTGTGACCAGTGCCCGCTGGCTCGGACACACACTTCTAATGCTAATAACTCGAAGACAGAATAAATTATGACAGAAATGGTTCACTTCTGAAAAGAGAGTAAACCTCATATGGCAGCAAATGAGCTTCCACCATCCTGAGAAATCTCTGAAGTGAGGAAAACAAAGAACCCACAAAGCCTTATTAAATGCAAATGTCCACTTCCCATGAGACACTGAAAACACACAGCTTCTCGTTTTAATACACCACCTGCATTTCAAGAGCCATGTATTATCCCAACTACATCATTTGTTTTAAGGGACGGTAGGTCAGGTATGGACACACATTTATACACATGAACAAACTCCCATACTGTGCATACACACACACACACACACACACACACACACACACACACACACAGCTCTTTACGTCTTCCTTGTCCTGCAGTCAGGGTTTGACTCATTTGTAACAGAGATATTTTACAATCCAAGGTCCTTGGCTAGGCAGAAGTCCCGCCACATGGATCTTTCTCTGAGCACCGCAGATCAATTCCTATTTGTTTGCCTTGCAGTGATTGCACATTAATTACTGAGAGAGACGATTAAACATGTCCTGTTACATCAGGCCTCCCAGGAAGCCAGCTATCAGCTGAGCCAGCAGTGTCTGACGTTTCCAAATGCCAACCTCTCTCCCTCATGATAACAACCAGCTTAAATTTAACAAACATGAAGGATGGAGAAAAGCTTTAGGAGGCACCAAACATAGATCTTTATAGGATCTAGTGGATTAAAAGGAAAAGTAAACAATTAAGTAAGGTCTGAATCTATGACTAATGATTTAATTAAGCATTTCTGCACCCAAACATTATTTTAATGGTTAACCTGTCTAATTCCAGTTATAAAGACCAATATATGGGACAAACAGTGCTAAATTCTCAGTGCTTGTATAAATTGATTCAGGGAGTTGTGATGTCACAATATTAATCTTAACAGCTCAAACCTATCACCTCTAATATGCAAATTATTTGAGAAACAATTACAATGTGGTAACCATAAGACACAACCTGGGAACCAGCTAGATAGCTTCACTAAAGTTAGGAAGCTCACATTGGCATGGATCAAACTGAGGACCCTGACTCTATGAGACAGCAACATTTTCCACTACACCATCATGCTGCTTGTGAATTGGATACCAAAATCCCAAATGTGAGCTACTTTACTAACCGTTATCTCTCTGACTATGTTCTAACATGAATGTTGCCAACATCTCAGCACAGTAGCAGCAAGCTATGGCACTCATTTATCAATCTTTTAATAAGGATGTGTGTAAATGTTTGCATAAACCAAACCAAACAAACACTTTTTACAAAAGTTTCGGAAAGGCTGATTTTCTTCATACTTGCATATGTATGTTGTATCACATGTAATTGAGGCATTTGTTTATAACCTTTGGCTACGCTCAGACAGGCCAGGTTCAAGTCGAGGTTTACATTAGTTAGTCTTCTTATGCATAAATGTACTTACCATGTAGTATTTACCAGACTTTCATGAATATCAAATTCCTTGTGTAAACACCCATATGAATGATTTACGAATAAATCGGTTCGTATCCAGCTTGATAAATGAGGCCGAATGTCAGTAAATGTAAGTCGATAACTAGAGTTACAGTGCTAATACATTAAATTTCATCAAAATTGGTGGTCAGATTTTTTTTCTTCTGAGTCAGCCTGAGGTTCATGCATATGGGGTCACATTATCTCACTGCAGTTTCTTGCTCTTTTCTTGTAGTAAAGCACACCAAAGCTAATTGCATAATGTGGGGGTATTCAACTAAAATTAAACTAACATTCCAGCTATATGTAATAAAATTCACTGCTGCAAAGGTAAATAAGGTAGATAGCTGACTAACATTAGTGAAAGGCAACAACAGTTACTTTTAATGCTTATACATTAGTGATTATTTCATGGCTATAAACAAGACAATTTGAAGTGATTGTTTTGTTTTACACTGGTGCTTCAAATGAATATATGATTAACACCATTGTGTGTGAGACACATCTTTGAATAAACTCATACTTCTCTGTTCGTTAGTCTGTTTTAAACAAGTCAGACCAGAGAAGGTAATTAAAGAGAAAAATCGGAGAAACTTTCACGTCAGACCTAATGTCTCTGGTCTGATGAGTAGGACTGTAGACAAGACCATTATTGTCAAGTGCAAGACAAGTACAAGACCAGGACTAGCTGAGATCAAGTCAAGACTGAGTCGTAAGTGGATTGAGTCAAGATCGAGACAAAATGAAAGCGAGACCGAGTCAAGTTCGAGACTTTTATTTCAGTTAGTTGGCTTCATTCATGCGTTGTGCCAATGATTTGGCTGTTTTCTAGAAAAAAGGAATTACTTCTTGTCAAACTTTGTGAGTGTTAAAAAAGCAATGCAAACATTGCTTTTACAAACTTTTGATCAAGATCATGTTTAGTGAGACAAATGCCCAACCCCAAGACAAGTCCAAGTTGTTGTTGTTGTTTTGTTAGGGGGTGCCACAACAGATCACTGTCCATTGTCTGCATACTGATTTGGTACAGGTTTTATGCCAGATGCCCTTCCTGATACAACCCTCCCCATTTATCTGAACTTGGGACCAACACTGAGTGCACTAGCCTGTACACCCCTGGTGGCTGGGGTTGGCACCCAGCATGAGGCTCAAACCCATGATCCTGAGATCAAGAGGGTGAGCTAGCCAGGCACCCCAAAACAAGGCAAAAATGTAATACAGAAAACATCTTGAGGCTAGACTTGAGCCTTGCCGATGGTCTGCCTTCAGTTAAATAATTCACATGAAAGCATGTGACTGGATAAGCTACAATGGCGGATTTGTTACAGAAGACCACCGAAACACTGCTGAGGCCGCATCTGGACCCCTGGTTGATGGCCCCTGGCATCCAGAGGGCTAAAGGGTGTGGCCAGGAATGTATGACATCAGCTACATTTAGCAGAGGTGTTTTGTTACCTCCAATGAAAAGGCCATCCTCATGCTATTCTGAACCTTGCAGGATTCCAATTGAGAGATGTGGATCAACTGGCATAATTATAAATACAGTGGGGGGAAAAAGTATTTGATCCCTTGCTGACTTTGTACGTTTGCCCACTGACAAAGAAATGATCAGTCTATAATTTTAATGGTAGGTGTATTTTAACAGTGAGAGACAGAATAACAACAAAAAAATCCAGAAAAACGCATTTCAGAAAAGTTATAAATTGATTTGCATTTTAATGAGGGAAATAAGTATTTGATCCCCTATCAGTCAGCAAGATTTCTGGCTCCCAGGTGTCTTTTACACAGGTAATGAGCTGAGATTAGGAGCACTCTCTTAAAGGGAGTGCTCATAATCTCACTTTGTTACCTGTAAAAAGACACCTGTCCACAGAAGCAATCAATCAATCAGATTCCAAACTCTCCACCATGGCCAAGACCAAAGAGCTGTCCAAGGATGTCAGGGACAAGATTGTAGACCTACACAAGGCTGGAATGGGCTTGGTGAGAAGGTGACAACAGTTGGTGCAGTTATTCGCAAATGGAAGAAACTGTCAGTCTCCCTCGGTCTGGGGCTCCATGCAAGATCTCACCTCGTGGAGTTTCAATGATCATGAGAACGGTGAGGAATCAGCCCAGAACTACACGGGAGGATCTTGTTAATGATCTCAAGGCAGCTGGGACCATAGTCACCAAGAAAACAATTGGTAACACACCACGCCATGAAGGACTGAAATCCTGCAGCGCCCGCAAGGTCCCCCTGCTCAAGAAAGCACATGTACAGGCCCGTCTGAAGTTTGCCTGAATGATTCAGAGGAGAACTGGATGAAAGTGTTGTGGTCAGATGTGGTCAGATCTCTTTAGCATCAACTCAACTCGCCGTGTTTGGAGGAGGAGGAATGCTGCCTATGACCCCAAGTCATAACACCATCCCCACCGTCAAACATGGAGGTGGGAACATTATGCTTTGGGGGTGTTTTTCTGATAAGGGGACAGGACAACTGCACCGCATCAAAGGGACGATGGACGGGGCCATGTACCGTCAAATCTTGGGTGAGAACCTCCTTCCCTCAGCCAGGGCATTGAAAATTACCTCAATGAATTGGAGAGGATCTGCAAAGAGGAGTGGGACAAAACCTGGTGGCCAATTACAAGAAACCTCTGACCTCTGTGATTGCCAACAAGGGTTTTGCCACCAAGTACTAAGTCGAAGGGGTCAAATACTTATTTCCCTCATTAAAATGCAAATCAATTTATAACTTTTTTGAAATGCGTTTTTCTGGATTTTTTTGTTGTTATTCTGTCTCTCACTGTTAAAATACACCTACCATTAAAATCATAGACTGATCATTTCTTTGTCAGTGGGCAAACGTACAAAATCAGCAGGGGATCAAATACTTTTTTCCCCCACAGTACTTGCATTAAGGTATAACGATTATTTTAGTTTGGCCCATTTCCAATCTCTTAACAATGTCACAAATCTTCTCACAGTGTAATAAGGCTTAAGGTTTGCTTTTTAGATGGCATGCCTCTATAATGGACACAAAGGAATTAAGTTTAATATTTTAAGTTGTAGATTTTCACTACTACAGAATGAATAGCTATCAATTTCTCTTACAGCCTGTGCAGGGAAGCAGGAAAACAAACACTCCTCATTTTCTCCCAATAGTCGGTGCCGACTGGGTTGCTTGTGAAAGGCTATTTTTTGTTTGCAGGGGGAGAAGGGAATGAGGTGGCCAGGTTTTTGCATCCTGCAGCAGCTTCGAGCTCCAGGAGGGGACATTTTCTTGAGCTGAGAGATAGATAGTTGCTGTGCTCTAGCAGTCGGCTTAATGAAGTCTGACGCGTTTGCAGGTATAGATGTTAGAGGCTCACTGAGGGCCCTTGGGGGAGGGGGGGGACTTCAGCTTGTCACAGGGTGACATCTTCAGTGAAACCTCAAAGTGGTCAACAGCTCGAGGCTGAAGATGGCTGGGAAAAGTGTTTAAGGTGGAATGAGGGGGCATTAAGGTAAGAGAGAGTGGAGAAAACCTCCTCTGTCACTGCCTGAGTAAAGCAGGCTTGGGAACCAAAAGATGCGTTATCTAAAGGGAGAACATAAAGCAAAGCATGGTGCTGCCCTCTAGTGGAGGTATTGAAAAGTGCATAGCATACCATAAATCCTGGAAAAGCTACAGTCTTACAAGCCACTGGACTTGGGTTGCCATAACTTTTAAAAATGAAACTAAAGGGGTTTTTTTTACACACCATTTTTTACCACTGAATCTAAGAAAACATGCACTTAACCATTCAAAAATGCATTAATTCGTCTCAGACGTCCTCATTTTCTCATCTCATTTTATACAAGATTTCTTTGCTGTATTTTTTTTTTGTTGTTTTTGTAATGGTTCATTTAAATGTGATTTATTTTTTAATAAAAAATCATGCCAGGTAACCCAGAAACCCAGTCATCTTTCCTCCATTAGAAATGCTCCAGTGTTCTCATCTTAATTTCTTTCTTTCGCATCTGTAGAATTCCATGTTTTTCTGTCTGATGGAACAAAATGAAGACACTTGTTTAGTAAATTTGAAAATTAAGCTCTAACTCTGTAAAACGTGTCCTTTAGTGTGACGTGTGACGATGCTTTTAGAGAAAAGTATTTGCAGTCACAAATTTATACTTTGTCCAAAACTCAACACAATATAGTGTACTCTATATCTACACTAATTGATATAACCTAGAGCATACACAATATCCGTACACACCATACACGATATCTTTGCTGGGAACAGGAAGTAGGGCACCAGGACTAACGCCTTAAATTGAAGGAGCTTCTATTTCAGCCTTATAAATGCCACAAAATCTTTGGGAATTGGTAAATTAGATGTAGATTAAGTTACACTTAGTTTTACTGTATTGCTTCGAATATTACTGTATTGTTCAAATGTTGGATAAAAATCCAAGAACAGCTTTAGGAAGACTTAAGACCCTTATGCCTGTCTCATCCTAACACCGTTTACACCTTTACACTATTACTGTGTAATACTGAAATACAGTATATAGTCATGTAATTAAAACATTTATTGACACAATTCAGCTTGGTGTAAACAGGTTTTCTGTTCTTTTCTTAGGACAAGGAAACAGAATGGACTTGTGGTAATAATACAATCACTACAGATAAAATTGAGGCTGAAAATCTTTATTAGGAAATTAGGTTAACCCTAAGGTTGTATGCTTGTGACCGCAAAAGTCATGACAAATCCCAGAGAGCTACGGCTGGGCTTTTGAGCAAGGACCCTTAACCCTCAACCATATGCTTGGCTTCTGCTCTGCCTCACTTATGAGTCACGTCGGATAAAAGCATCTGTCCGATGAATAATGAAAATACACTCCACTTTCAAACCTATATGTCTTCTCTGTCCAGAATGGGGACATTGTTGTCTTTCCAATACTTTGCACCTAGATGGCTAAGGAATTTAACCATCTGTGTTGGAACCCAATCTCTTCTTGATCTAAGAGAACAGTAGGAGTCATACCACAAAATACAAAAAACTTGTCCTTTCCAGTGTACTGTACTCTTTATTAGATTTGATTTAATGTGTAAACCACAAAAAATATGAAATTGTTAAATCAGAGTTATTATAAGCATGGTTATTTCATACAAAGGAAAAAAAAACGACAAAGGAAAAACAGCTTCAAAAACAAATGCAGTTTTTTTTATATTAATTATGTGAAAATATACTGTACAGTTGGCAGTTATGGAGTTGCGTTATGAGGAATTAGATTGACATCTTAGCATTATGATGTGAATTTACACAGAGAATATTACGCATTTTTTTCACATAGGTTCACAATGAGTTTTTTTTTAAATACATACTGTAAATTGAAGCACGATATTTTACACTCGGCAGCAGTGCGTTCTGAATGCTGCCTCTACTGATGGCTCAAAAAGATGAGTGAACTGTTATAAAAATAGTAACAGAGAATATTTTACAAAGCAAAAACGACAACAGCGACAACCGAGATCTTTGCACTTCCCCAGCACCAGCTAATTACATTGAGAGGACAAAGTTCTTCAGTTTTAACAAAAAAAAAAAGCAATCGTGTTGTGTTGTATTATCTTACTATGCTTGGATACCTGTGTAATCGGATTGTGTTCATATTGTGTACCGTTATCGCGTTCATAATATAAAATGTCATAATGGAAAAATAATAAAGGGTCATTAATAGGAATGATTTTTGTCGATTTCACTGTTTATGACAAAACAGATCTATATCCATCCATATAATGTACATCTCCTTACATACAAGCCCTTGTGTTTCTTCATACTACATGCATTAGAACCTTCCGGAAACACATGCTAAAATTAGGGTGGGTAGCATTGTACTCGTTGCATAAAACTAAAGTGAATTCAGTGTAATGAAACAGTTTTATTCTGCTCCTGAATAAATCTGCTACCGATTATATTCATTTCCATAGGGATCCGAGAGAAACCTGTATACAGCAGCAGTCAAAAGTTTGGGCACACTTACTCATGAAGGGTTTTCTTTCTTTATTTATTTTTATAGATTATACATTTTAAAATAGTAGAAAAGTTTGAAAATATGACAAACCACCTGTTTTTATAAGTTCTGAAGATTTGATTTTTTTTTTTTTTTTTTTACATTTCAAATAATTGTTTTGGAAAAAATTTCTTTCTTAACCATTGATGTATATGAAAATTATTTATTTATTTGTTGTTCGGTTGGTTGGTTGGTTGGTTGGTTGGTTTATTTATTTATATTTGTGTTAGAAATTCTTTTCAAACATAAGCCATTAAATCAGTGTCCATGAGATTATGAAATACATATATTCAATGAGGTGGGCCCAAACTTTTTTGACTGATGCTGTCATAAATATTACAGAATGTTTAAGTTGATTTAAAGTGGAATTTTAGCTTGCATAATAATAATTATTATTATTTATTTACTTTGCCTATTTTTTTGTTAAATTTATAATTAATTTTTTGGCTTATGCTGTACACTCCAGCAGATTAATGTTCTAGATTGTGATATCAGCTCATATATAAATTTAAGTATCTATCAAAAATAAGGCAATAAAATAGATATGTTGTTTTGGTGATAGTTTATCTACCGTAGTTTATCTCTGCTGTAAAACTGAAAGTGATATACTGAATAGGAATATAAATTTAACGCTAAATGCTTGGGATCATTGTTTTGTGTCCCGTGACACTCCACGAACTGTGACGACATTTGCTTCAAGTTTCTCATGAGCCGATGCGCGTTATTCGACATTTTATGAAAGAAGCAAAAGGAGAAGCAAACGAATGCACTATTTCATAAGCAGCTGGAGGGAAAAAAGACTCACGACTACATTTACATACAGTACAACAAGTCATTTTCGGTTTCAGATTTCTTCTCAGTCTCTTTTACACCAAGGTCATTTTTACGTAAGCCATACATAGAGTGCATGAAAGAATCACCTGCGATAGGCCCGCCTCTCGGTAAAAATAAGAGCAAAAGACACAGAGACGTCCGCTCGAGACGAAAGAAGGTTTTCTATTTTGAATATGCTGATGTTTAAAACACACACACACACACACACACACACACACACACACACACACACACACACACACACACACACACACACACACAGAGAGAGAGAAAGATAAAACCCCACCAGCTTCATGTCCGTGAGGGGATCAAAAAAGCTTCAAGAAAATGTTTGGCCACTGGGCCGGTCATGGTGGTGCTGAGTCAGAGGAGGAGGCTGAGAGAAGAGCCTCCCATGAAAGCACTGGTGAACGGTGGAGTGACTAATGGGCCTGGTTGTGTCTAGTCAGGGCCTTTTGGATCTTCCAGGCCTTTCAGGCATTGTGGGCCTGCTCAGCTGGAGCGGCCGTGCAGGCCAAGGAGCCAGGACAGGTTTGGGCTGCTGTGGGGATCAGGAAATTTACTGTACAATCCCTGCAATAAAACATAAAATTAAAGAGAGAACCTCTTTTTAATATGTAAAGATAAATGCCAAAGCCTGTTCTGAACTCTATCCTAAGAGTAGAAAGAAGGGAAAAATTGATTCCTGGGCACGTTTTTTAACCTTTTGAACCTTCTCTAATGTTTTCATGTGCAAAACTGGTCTACATAAGTGTTTCTTTGATTTTTCGTTAAACATGAGTCAGCAAGCACAACTCATAAAAAAAAAATAAAAAATTCATAAAAAATTACATTTGAATTCTCAATTCTGATTGGTCAGTGGATGGTGATTAATTTTCCATAACAGTAGCTCTGTCAATAATGTTAGCTATAATTCAAATCACAGGTTTATATAAATGTGATTGTTCTGATATGTTTCTAGAGTAACAACTTCTATGTAATCATTGCTATGGTAAAGTTGTCTGTGAGGCGACATTTATTTAACATTTTTGGTAGGAGACTCCAGTGTCAGCGCTTTGTAACACTCAGCAGCTTATGAAGTGTTCAGGACAGAACCCTTTTTTTTTACTTTGCGGTTTCTCTGCAACAAGCTGCTTATTTTTGCTGCTATAACATGTGATAACAGGAAGTATCTTAGTGGACATGGACGTTGCATAGTGGAAGTGGAAGTTCATAGCATTACGTAAATATAACTATAACTGGATAAAAAGCATGATGTTCTTTAATATATACAGTGCCCTCCACCAATATTGGCACCCTCGGTAAATATGTGCAAAGAAGGCTGTGAAAAATTGTCTTTATTCTTTAACCTTTTGATATTTTGTTAAAAAAATTCACAAAAATACTCTGCTCTCATGGATATCAAACAATTGCAAACAAAAAACAGGTTTATCAAAAAAGAAAATCTTTGTTAAATATAGGTGTGCAACAATTATTGGCACCCCTATGAATTCATATGAGAAAAATATAACTGAAGTATATTCCCATTGATATTTTAAAAACTTTTTAGTACACCTGGGTGACTAGGAACAGGAAATTGTTCAGCCATGACTTCCTGTTTCACAGGGGTATAAATATCAGGTAACACATAGGCCAAATTCCCTTAGTCATTCATAATAATGGGCAAGACAAAGGAATATAGCTGTGATGTGCAGCAAAAGGTTGTTGAGCTTCACAAAATGGCAAGTGGCTATAAGAAAATAGCACAAGCATTGAAAATGCCCATTTCCCCCATCAGGGCAATAATTAAGAAGTTCCAGTCAACTGGAAATGTTTTGAATCTACTTGGAATTGGACGTGTGTCTATATTGTCTCAATGCACTGTGAAGAGGATGGTTCGAGTGGCCAAAAAAAACTCCAAGGATCACAGCTGGAGAATTGCAGAAGTTTTTGCAGAATCTTGGGGTCAGAAAGTCTCCAAAACTACAATCCGAAGTCACCTACATCACCATAAGTTGTTTGGAAGGGTTTCAAGAGAAAAGCCTCTACTCATCTAAAAACAAACTCGAGTGTCTTCAGTTTGCCAGACACTAATGGAACTTCAAATGGGATTGGGTTCTATGGTCAGATGAAACCAAAATAGAGCTTTTTGGCAATAAACACCAGAGGTGGTTTTGGCGCACACAGAGAGGTAGCCATATGGAAAAGTACCTCATGCCCACGGTTAAATATGGTGGTGGCTCTTTAATGTTTTGGGGCTGTTTTTCTGCCAGAGGACCTGGACATTTTGTTAGGATACATGGCATCATGGACTCAAATATCAACAGATATTAAATGAAAACCTGACTGCCTCTGCCAGAAAGCTTAAAATGGGCCGTGGTTGGATCTTCCAGCAGGACAATGATCCAAAACATACATCAAAATCAACACAAAAATGGTTTACTGACCACAAAATCAAGGTCCTGCCATGGCCATCCCAGTCCCCTGACTTGAAACCCATAGAAAACCTGTGGAGTGAACTGAAAATGAGAGTCCACCAGTGTGGACCTTAAAATTTGAAGTATCTGGAGAGATTCTGTATGGAGGAATGGTCTCAGATCCCTTGCCATGTATTCTCCAACCTCATCAGGCATTATAGAAGAAGACTCAGAGCTGTTATCTTGGCAAAGGGAGGTAGCACAAAGTATAGACTAAAAGGGTACCAATAATTGTTGCACACCTATATTTAACAAGGATTTTTTTTTTTTATAAACCTGTGTTGTGTTTGCAATTGTTTGATATCCATAAGAGCAGAGTATTTTTGTGATTTTTTTTTTTTTAACAAAAGATCAAAAGGTTAAATAACAAAGACAATTTTTCACAGCCTTCTTTGCTCATATTTACCAAGGGTGCCAATATTAGTGGAGGGCACTGTATATTAAAAAAGTGTGGAAAATCATTGGAAAGTCACTGTGGTGTAAGACAAATGAAACACTTGAGGACATTTACATTTACAGGCCCAATTCCAAAAAAGTTGGAACAGTATGGAAAATGCAAAAAAACAAACAAAAAGTTATTAACATTAATAAAACATTAATAAAACATTAATTAAACATTATTAACACATTATTTGATGTTTAACTTTGTGAATTTAATTAATTTTTGAAAATATACACTCATTTCAAATCTGCAACATACTCCAAAAAAGTTGGGACAGTCGACTGTTTACCGCTGTGTAACATCACCTTTTCTTTTAATAACACTTATTAAGCATTTGGGACTGAAGACACGAGGTGGTTAAGATTAGCAAGCGGAATTTTCCCCCATTCATCCATTATGCATTTCTTCAGCTGTGCAACTGTACGGGGCCTTTGGACCTGATGCTGATAACAGCTTGGATGGTCCTTTTCCTCTTTGGCCCAGAGAACACGTACCAAAAAATATTTGAAATGTTGACTTGTCGGACCACAAAACACGATTCCACTGTGCTACTGTCCATCTCAGATGAGACAGTGTTGATGTATGGCTTCTGCTTTGCATAGTAAAGCCTTAACTTGCATCTGTGGATGCAGTGGCGAATGGTGTTGACTGTCAAAGGTTTACCAAAGTATTCCCGAGCCCTTGTCAGGATATCCATTACAGACTCATGACGGTTTTTAAGACAGTGAAGTCTGAGGGATCGGAGATCACGCACATTCAGAAGTGGTTTTCGGCCTTGCCCTTTACACACCGAGATTTGACCGTATTCCTTGAATCTTTTAATTATATTGTGCACTGTAGAAGGTGAAATGTCCAAAATCCTACCAATTTGTCTTTGGGGAATGTTGTTCTCAAAGTTTTGGATTATTCGCTGACGTATCTGTTGGCAGACTGGCGAGACTCGACCCATCCTTGCTCTTGAAGGACTAGGTCTTTTTTGGAGGCTCCTTATATACTATGATTAGACAATTGCCTCACCTGTTTCACATCACCTTCTTATTTCAACTTGTCACATCGCTATTAGTCCTAAATTGCCCCTGTCCCAACTTCCGAACTGGAACGTGTTGCATGCATCAATTTCAAAATAAACGTTTATCTTCAAAAAACTATGCAGTTGATTAGGTCAAAACATCAAATACCTTGTCTTTATATGTTATTTGTTTAAATACAAGTCAAAGTACATTTACAAATCACTCCTCTTTGTTTTTATTAGCATTTTCCTTACTGTCCCAACTTTTTCGGAATTGGGGTTGTATTATTATTATTATTATTATTATTATTATTATTATTATAAAAACAAATACACTATCCATAACATTAAGGCATTTGTGTAGTTTGCACCACTGACATGACTCAGAAGATGAATTATTGACTATTTTCTTTTCTTACTGAGGCTCCTTATTTAAGAGAGCAGTTCTACTGCCACTGAGCCGAGTAATAAACGCTAATAAAACTTAACGTACCCAGGAGCATTGCTGTGGCCAGTCAGCCCATTCGGCTCAGCAGATGGTCTCCAAATGACACGGGTTCTAAAAATACAATACAATATGCACGTTATTCAAGAAGGATTTTTTTAGACAAAACACAGAGAAAAATCCAAAAGCCCACTACCATGCAACGATTTATATAATCACTCCGAGAAAAAAAAAAAAAAAAAAAAAAAAAAAAATATATATATATATATATATATATATATATATATATATATATATATATATATATATATATATATATATATATATATATATATATATATAATTTTTTGAATCAATGTTAAATTGTCTCAAAATAGACTCATTCCTCAGTATCGAGTCAGTATGTGCCAATATACGGAAGCCATATGAGGCCATGCATTATTTTATTTTTTTTCTTGTTTTCTCATGATCTCGACTTAATTTTCTTGTTATCGCCACATAACAAAATAGTTGTTTTCTTTGAAAACTACTAAACTTTAAAATGTCATTTTTAACTGAAGCACTTCACAGTTAAACACTCTTTCACACAAAAATCACTTGCATTGTAAATATAACAACTGTAATAAATTATAAAGTATAAAAATAATGAAATCAATCCTAACAAAAGAAAAATGTTTATATGTAAACATTTCCAGTTCCAAAAATAAATTTCTTTTCCAAAACCAAACCTCAGTCTTTGCCATTTGTTACAGGATTTGATATCTGATATGTTTTTCCTGATATCCGATCCACCATTTTTTGCTGGTATCAGCCTGACTGGGTATTATATCAGTGGAATCTCTGGTTTTAAGAAATAGTGTTCAAAGCATGGGGAAGAACTAAATCATTTAAAAGGAAAAGTGTGTTAAAGTGCTTCAGGTGTAAGTGACGTTCAGCTGTAGAAGAGATTTACCGTGTCACCCCACTGGCGTGGGAGGTCATCCGGCTCCGGAGGGTACGACATCCACGAGGGGCTGCGGTATGATGACGGAGGTGACAGGACAAAGTAGTCAGAGTAGCCGGGCCGGTTGGCTGATATGGCATAAACGGCTGTCATTGGGTTTCCTGCAGAGATCAAATGAGTGACTGACAATACATAAAAAAGCTAAATGTTTTTGGGCATCTGAAAAATAATATACATGACAGTATATCGGAAACTGGTAGTCATTTTTATTTAATGACCCTACATTTAGCTTCTATATTGAATTACAATATAAATTGCTTGATGTGGTGTTTCCACAAAAAATCTGTTGTCATTAAACAACACAAATATGCACAAAGCACCTACACTTTTACCCTAAAAAACAACAACAACAAAAAAACAAATCTAGATTCTAAGAATAGGCAAATAATATAAACTGTTTTACCTGCATTTGCTTACTGGAACAAGATTGGCTCTTATAATTTATGATGCAATAACACCTGTGTGTCACATGTTTAATGCTAGCTCATTTTCCAATGAGCTTGTCAGCTCTTTGTCTCTTAAAGAAACACTGCAGTGATAATTTTCACACTCTGATCAACACTCAGTTGTATTCTATTGTGCACGATTGTAAAAAATATTACCGACTCTTTAGTTGAACAACACTCACTCAAAAAAAAAAAAAAAACTAGTAAGGATGTTAAGGCAGTCCACATTGAGATTAGACACTGATGTAACACATGAAGTGCTGGTCAGTTGTGTAATATTTCGTCCTCAACACAATATGACAAAATACTGTGGTAAAAAGTGCAAAAAGTGTTATTAATCATATATTCTATTTTCCATATAAGTTATTTCTTATATATTAAAGTAATATACTTATAAGTTGTGTGTTATGAAGCTAAATTCCCCCTTTCAGCATGCATCATGGTTCTCAATGCTTTTGTATTGGTTCTAGTCTTGTCTCCATTCCTATGATGTCATTGGTTTGTTCTCCTATTGTGTGCACCTGTTCCATGTTTTGCCCTTAATTAGTTTGTGTATTATACTCTGTCTTATCGTCTTTTATAGTTGCTTTTAAATCTAAGGCCTGCTTTCCTGAGTGCCTTTTTCTTCTGTTTCTGATTATGGATCACCTTAATTTTACCGTAAGAGTTTACGCACTTGCCTCCTTCCCTCACTCACCACACATTGCAATATAAGTGCTCTTCGTCATATATCTGCTCTATACACCATATGTTATGTGTTAAGACTCAGACCTGAGTAGCTCGACATGGACTGATCGACGGTGACAGCTGGGAAAGGAGCTCGGTTGATGGGCAAATAGGGGGCGCCGTTGTGCTGATTCATCTCCGAGGCCTCAGAGACACGCGGCTTCAGACTCATGTCTGGTGTTGATCTGGAAGACACAGAGGCATGCTTGGAAAGTGGTATTGCCATACTCCTGTCTGACCAGCAGGGGACAGAATGAGCATGCACATCTACACACACAAACACAAACCACACACTGAGCTAACAGAGCTGCAGGGCCACAGGAGAGCACACCTCAATGCGGTCAGCAGCTCAGAGCGGCATGCAAAACAACCTTCATACACAGCTGCCTCAGCAAGAACACCCATGAATATTAACAGAGAGGTATGCTAATGAAATCATCACTGTTTTAATGAAGCTACATAAATCTTACCGCCGTACTGATGCACCAGGTGGGGCTCCAGTTCGAGCTGATATAAGAGGTGGTGGTGAGCCCAAACCCATGTCGGGCAGCTGCGTGAACCTGAAGCCCTGAGGAGCCAATCACATTGACCCTCTAATCAGAACAACAGCCAATCAAATGCCTCAATACTATACAGCATTACAGCACTTAGCATAATAAAATGGTGTTTTAGGATTATTCTCAGGTCAACCCATAAACATGGGTTCATTTTAACAAGGCAAAATTCCTGTATGTGTGTGTTTAGCTTAACTAATAATGAATGAATAAATAATGAATGGTTGAGGAAACCAGGTGAAGACCATGATTTATTTGCAGGATGCAAAGTAGCTACTAATACATTTCATTCATTATTAGCAATGACAGCATTTAAGGGTAAGCCGACTTTACAATACACTATTTACAGAAGCGCATCCTTATTATTATTATTATTATTATTATTAGTAGTAGTAGTAGTAGTAGTAGTAGTAGTAGTAGTAGTAGTAGTAGTATTATTAAACCCTTCCAGAAATAATCAGAACTTAATCATAGGGCCATTAAAAAAGAAATCTATAAAGTATTGTATATAATAAATATAGACATACTGTAACTAATAGCAGTAATACTGGTATTTGTTATTTGTATATCTTTAGTCAAGGCTAAACAGCTTTTTAGATAAAAATGAATACCTTCTCTAATAGATTCTCTTATTAGACTTCAAAACAATGGAAATATAACCAGTTATTTAGGTTTACTGTTGGGGGAAAAAAAGCTGTCATATTCTACTAGACTACTAGATTGTGCAGGTTAGATGAACCTCAATGTTGTTTTAACCATTGTTTCATCATGTAGGCTCAATTGAGTTTAATAATTTGAAAATAATGCATTTTTTAGTTTTATGTCCATGGTCCCAGGCACCAGCCTGCATTGCCTGTCCTGTCTCTAGGCCTCTGAGAATTGTCAAAGTGTAAAAACGTTCACTACAGCAGTTTGGCCACATTATTTTAAGAAACAGGGATGAGCTGAAAATCTTATCACTGAGTTAGCACTGAACATGTAACAGACATGTGTTTTTGTGCTATAAAATATAACAGCATATATCATCTTCCAATATGCAAATGCCAACACTGCCATCATACACAGAGTTGAGGCCAAACGCTTACATACATATACTTAGGTTAAAGATATCAAATCCCAGATATTCACAACTTCACACATTTCATGTTACCTGGTCGTTTTCATCAGAAGTGATTCACTGGTCAGGTGAAAAAAAAAAAAAAAGTAACTGTTTGTTCATAATGATCAGTGGTATGTGTGGAGGAAAAAGGGTGATGCTTTTAATCCGGAGACCACCATCACAACTACGAAGAATGGGGTGGCAGCGTCATGTTGTGGGGGTGTTTTGCTCGAAAAGTAACCGGTGCACTTCAGAAAATAGATGGCATCATGAGGAAGGAGGATTATGTGGAACACCTCAAGACAGCAGGCAGAAAGTTAAAACTTGGTTGCAACTATGTCTTCCAGCAGGAAAATAATCCTAAGCATACCTCCAAAGTTGTAACACAATGCCTTAAAGACACCAAAGTGAAAGCATTGGAGTGGCCATCACAAAGCTCTGACTTGAATCCCATAGAAAATCTGTGAAAGTCTGTGCAAGGAGGCCCACAAGAAGAAGGAAGAATGGGCAAAGATTCCGGCAAAGTATTATGAGAAGCTTGTGGAAGGCTACCCAAGAGTTTGATTCAAGTTCAAGCACATTAAAATGCAATGCCACCAAATACTAGCAAAGTGAATGTAAACTTTTGACTCCCTAAAAATCTGATATAGTAAATAAAAGTTGAAATATATATCTCTCAAGAAGCAGATGCTCTAACTGACTTAACACAGGAAATGTATGTTAATGCATGACGTGTGTGAATGTCTTCAGCCTAGGTCTATGTAACTGTTTGGCCTCAAACGTGGAATCTGGATTTCTTTGTATTTGTACCTATGTCTGTAGACATTTTGACTTTTTTTGTGGAATGGCTATGTAAATATATTTATTATGCAACATATAAAAATATATTGTTTTTAAAAATTAGTTTTGGGTGAATTTCAAAAAAGAAACCTTTCTACAAATCATATAATTTCACTATGTCCTATATTTTACCATATAAGGAAATGTTGAATTGATACATAACAGGATGTTTAACAGAATGCTTATTTCCTGGTTTTATTTCACTAAGCTTGTTAAAATGCAGACTAGTACATTTCTGGCATAGGTAAGGAATCTCACACGACAGGCCATGCTGTTATACGAAAATAATCCACGTTGGGCAGGGCATTACCACCCCGAAGTCCACAAGACAAATTAGTTCCTGTTTTCACTTACGTTATAAATAGTTGTTCCCTCACCATTCCTCTCCTGTTTTCTCTCTCTTGAAGTTAATCAGACAAAAAGTGCAGCTTAAACTCCTCTGTCCTGACGACTTTTCCGTGCCGGGAAAATGTACAAAGTACAGTGACTGTTACAAAGCACTGACAACCGAGACATTGATGTTATATAAACTTCCCGTAACAAAAAACTTCACTACATCAAAGATTATACATTTATCTTTGTTAAAAAAAAATCTATTTATTATTAGTCTTAGATTAGATTACATGGAGCATCCACCATACAAATCCCTGTGTATGGGCTATAGAAACAGTAACGTATTTGAAAGAGAGCATTAATGTTAACCTGTCGTTAGATGTTACATCTGGAACTACTATCAGAACCCTGAGACATAATATATATGCTGTGGCATAATATTGTTGTTATTATAAAACTGAAGCAGGTAGTGTGAGGTATGTGTGAAGTATATGCTACATTTTAATATAAAATGTAGCATATAGTATATGTTGTATATATCATTAAAAGATGGTATTTACTTGAAAGTGTAAATGTGGACAGTGAGGACGTACAGGCTTGGGGAGGCTACACTGGTGCATGTCAGGCTCAAACGATGGGCCGCGCTGCAGAGCTCCAGCCAGGTGGTCCATGGTGCCGGGAGCGCTGGTCACTCCGTCCGCGTAGGGACCGCTCTGAGCCGGGGGGTATGGAGGATGGGGGCCGTGCCGGGAGTGGTGTTGGTGGTGACTGCGTCCAGATGGCTCGGCCGAGGCCAAACCAAATGCGTTATCCAGCAGGAGGTGCATCTGCTGCCGCACCTCGTCGATGGAGGGCTGAGAGCTCAGAGTGGACGAGTCCGAGTGACCTTTAACGTGGTGACTGCCTCCGAAACCCAGAGAGCTCATGAGGCGGTCCACGTCTGTCTCTTCAAATGGTTCAGGTTCAGCCTGCGAAACACACACACACGCACACACACACAGACAAACAGCAAAAGCGCACACAGAAACACAGGGAATGAATATAGGGAATATAAATTATATGCACACACACACACACACACACGCACACACACACACACACACACACACGCACACACTGACCAAGATTTACACAAGTACAATTTCATACACCATACTTCCATAAAGAATGTACTATACACTCACACAGTTGATTTAATAAGATAAGTAATCCCACTGGTAGACACACAGTTTGACTCTACATAGATATTGCCATAAAGTGCACGCACACACACACACACACACACACACACAGTGGACCTATTCAATTTGCAAGTTAAAAGCTCAGCACATTTATGTCTATTAACACATATCAAACTCCCCATCGGAACCCATGAACAGTCTATAATCGTATTCACACTGGCCGGGACCGCGGAGGCTGCTGCGATCTGATGTTCAGGGTTTAGAGACGGTAGACTCTCGGTCTGAATACACTCTGAGCTCTGCTTCTCCCTCGGTGCAGTTTAAAATGTGCCGAGTGGTAATCGCCTTTGCTTCGGCCTCCAAGAAGACTCCAGTGATTACCACAGGAAGGGATCGAAAAAGCCGTATCTTTCCCGAGCAGACCAGAAAGGTTCTGGGCCACACAGCGAGACTACGGCAGAACAGCAGCAAAGTCGCAATGGGAGGTCTTCCACAGTCCATATAAGACCATCAGTGTTACCAAGGATGTGCTTTCGTAATACAAAAATGTGGAATTTCTGGGTCTAATGGTTCAGTGTTACGATAAAGAAAATACTCGTGAACTGGTGACTAGCAGTCCGGATATGGACGCAGCAAAGTATTTCAGTGGATCGAACCAAAAATACTGCATCAGAACCGACCGATTTATGGAAATAATGGCCGTAATTCAACAGCTTGAGTTTTTTAAACATTAAACATCATAAAACATACATACATAAAACATGTAGCAGATCCTCTGTTGAGGCAACCCACAGTGAATGGGAAAGTGTTTTCACAGACTTTCATAGATTTTTCCTTTTATTTACCCTCTCTGATCTGATTAGTGAAGCGATGCCATGGAAAACAGAATATGTAATGACCGTCAGTCATTAAAAAACAGTGGATACAAAGATCTCCTGAGTCTTCTGACTTCTGAGTCCACGAACGACAGCCATTTTTCTTTTATCATTTATTAAAAATGACTCATTTTTAAAAAATCTCGGACGACACAAGAATGTTATTTAAAACTGAGACAGAACGCTTCTTTTTGCTGTTTAAATCATTATTGTTTAAAATGGTAATTTTATGTTTTATACAGCTACATGCTTTATTTAACATTCAGTGTTAATAGTTTCTTAACGACTAACCCTTGATATTGCCGTAATATGATTTATGCATTATTGTCCCAAATGCATTAGTCAGTAAGAACACACATCTTGTGTTCCTTGTAAAACTGTATTCGGTTCTCAGTAACCAAACATGCAGTTGCTGGTTTACTCAAAAAGAAGTAAAGTAGTATGTCTTTCTAAAACACTCACTGCTAAGGAGCGCAGAATCGTTTAGGACTGCGAGTTGAGCAGATTCACAAAACCATCATACTTTTTTGAACTGTAGCTGCGGGAAACACAGCTTTTTTAATATCAGCTCATTAAAATGTACTGCATGTGTTTAGTAATTGTAATATTGCAATGCATTCAGCAATAGCACCCACACTGCTAGACGTGTATAGTATAAACCCTTGCAATGTATAGTGTCTGGAAGACACATTCTTGTATATTGGGCTGCTGTTTAAAGAAAACCTGGTAGGCGAAAAAAAAAATAAAAAGAGAGATTTCTGTAGTGTTGGTTTATACTGAGGTGCCGTCTCACAGCTCCAGGGTTCTTGGTTTGATCCTGAGCTCAGGTTACTGTCCATACAGGGTTTTACATGTTCTCCCCAGGTTTTTGTGGGCTTCCTCTAGGTTCTCAGGTTTCTTCTCACCTCCCGAAATCATACCGGCTAAACTGCCCCCTATGTGTAAATGTGCGTGCATGGTGAACTGTCATAGTCTGGGGTCCCATCCAGGGTGTATTTCCATCTCACGCACAGTATTCTTAGGATAGGCTTGAAGAAAACTTACTTCAAAGCAGGGAAATCTGAACAAAAATAATTCAGTCCCTAAAGCAAGTGACTACTTCCGCGAGGAGCTTTTAATCTAATCTTGTTCACTATTTATGCTCTTAAACCCTCTGCCACGCTCGATTACCGACTCGACAGCTCGATTCAGTGCAATGTGTCCGTTACAGCTGCTTTTCATCAGTCTGATTTCTACATTAAAAATGATTTGTGGGTTGATGTATAACAGATATGTTCCATGCAGGATTTCAGGCTGTTGACAGCATCACAGAAATACAGTTTATTCATTCTGAAACTGTGAGGACAAAAAACCCTGATCCCTGTTGAGAACGTTAATGCATTCTGTGTAGTGTAAAGTGTCTTTGAAGCAGTGTTTATTACAGTGTGATGTGTTGATTGAGTTGTGTTAAGGATATATTTGTCATTTGTGTGTGTGTGTGTGTGTGTGTGTGAGAGAGAGAGAGAGAGAGAGAGAGAGAGAGAGACTCACGTCATAGCCGCTGTTGCGGATGCCCCTCCTGGCACGTTCCCTCATCACCAGCAGATCCAGTTCAGTCTCCACAGGACTTGGCGTGTTCAGAGACTGCCTGCTCCAGTACGCTGGCTCCCTCTGACTCTCACTGAACACACAATACATCTTAACCTCCTGGCAGAGGTAGGATTTATGATAGCATAGGATCAATCTTCCCCATCATCCACCACTATATTTTACAATGCTCATTAGGGAACTTGTTTTTTTTTGCATATCAAAAGGTCTCATTTGATTTGATTTTGTGTAGGTCGCACCTTTCCATGCAACCTTTCCAAAAAGATATGTCTGTGGCACCTAATGGCTGATTTTGAAATTTGACAAACTCCAAGATTCAATTAAACTGTGATTGTTCCAGTGGATTTCGCCTCACTCACCATCCTCTGTGCAGGCGATGGTGTTTTTTTTGTTTGTTTTTTTTTTACTTTTTAATTGTTGCTTTATTAGTTTAAAAAGTTGAAGAAGTTTGTATGAGACATTTTGTACAGGAAAGCTGAAACGTTTCTCCATTTGCGGAGCACAAATCTGACTCACTGTTTGTACTTTTATCCAATTAATTTTGCCCTTTCTTGGAGGGTGATAATAATTCTGTATAATTCTATTATGTTTACTGTGTTGTTACACACTGCATCCTTTTCACTGTACCGCACTGTACTGTACTGTGCTACACAAGCCATTTTACTAAAGTGTATGTTTTTTACGTCGTTTGTGACTTGGGTTTTATTACTGTTTACACCTGGTCTTGTCTTGCATGCAGAACTATAGTCTAGGAGGCTTTCATTTCATTTCATTGTACACAGTATGTGCATATGGATGGGACAACAATAAAAAATCACTTTACATTTAATTGAAATATTAAAACTACTATATTACTGCTGCTTCACATTAGTGGGACATCAATCCCAACTGGTATAAATCATGTACATTTAATCCATGCTGATTTTCTCGGGGGTCTAGATAACCGCAGCCCTAAGCAGTATTAAAATATTAACACAACTGCCTTGCTAAATAAGATTAAATGAAATAATGATGATTATTACTATTTCAAAGAGTAAATCTTGAATTCTTGAATACTTTTCTGTTAAAGTTTGATTCTTACAACTATTATTTCAGTGTAAGCAACAGTCAAGGCATGTCCTGCAAAAAAAAACAAAAAAACAAATCTGATTCTATTTACCTAAAATCATAACTGGAGGTGGTGACTCAAAATGATTTTGATTATGAATGTTCTTGATTAGATGAATTTCCGTGTTCCTTTCAGCCAACACTTTTAATTTTACATCCTTGCTCTCTTCAGGTGACAACTGCATACATCTCTCCTTTCTTCTCTCTCTCTTTCTCGTCTTTCTGTTTCTATTTCTCTATCTGAATCTTTTGAAGCAGGATGACTGATGACTAATCCCCCTGGCGTGTGAACCTCCCCCTACCTCCTGCGGTATTTGACGTAAGTGGACGGATTTCTGTCCTCCGCAGGTCTCCGAGTGTCCTCCAGGTCCAGAGAAGCATTTTCATGTCTCACTCTCTCTCGATGGCTGTGTCGGTGTCCTCCGCTGCTCGTCGGCCCATCGCTGTAGCCTTTTCTCTTAGCCTTCAGACGCAGTTTGTTCCTGTAGTGCTCTATATCGGACTTCTGCTTCAGGCCCATGTTCACCTGCAAACACACACACACACACACACACACACACACACACTTAACCTCTTGGCCAAGCAAAGCAGGGTTTGGGCCAACATATCCAGATACAAAGCAAAATTTTTGATATCATCAAGTTCTGTCAGATGCCTCATTGATGTCTCATTACCTCCAAGACGTATTGATTTTATATCACTACAACTGTTAAATCTATTTTAAAGGTGACATTTGTAAATTTTTGAGCCTGCATGATGAATTGCAACTGCAATCAAAACATTAACCAGCCTAACCCTTTCCATTAACCATCCAAAACAAACTAAATATGGCTTGTGAATTGCTCTCTCAGCTGAGGTTTGCGCTAATTTCTGGGCCAGAAAATTTTCAACAAAAGCCTAAAATCAGCATGAAAAAATTTGAATGAAATTGTAATGGAAAAAAGTCACCATTTCTAAGGTATCAATGAAATTAAATGATTATAATGAGTCTAGGAACACTTTCAAACATTACAAACAGCGCCTTTAATATACGGCATACATATACACACACACACATATATATACATATACATATATATTTTTAGGCACCCTGTTTTTTTTTAGTACAAACTTTGTTATAGATTTTTTATTTTATGACTTCTACATTATCAAGTCAGTACGAAAAACATTTTCGATTCCCAAACATTAGTTTTTTAGCACAAAATTAAATGTTACAGAAAAATGTTTGTATGTCATTAAAGAAAGCAGCATATTACGTAAGAGACACTTTTCAAACAAAAAACACAATGAAGGCTACTGGGTTTTGCTGCAAAAATAAGAAGCAAGTGCGAAAGTCAAAGTCTCCAGAAGAACTGTGTCTGGTTCTGCAAGATGCTCAATAAAACTTACCAGCTCATTTCCTTATAAAACTGCACAAATTCTACCGGAGACTACTATTTTTATTTTTATTTATTTATTTATTTTTGTCACACAAAATATTGACTTTGTTTCATTAACTACTGTTTACTGCTCTTTACTGTACTTAAAATATAGAAACATATATCTATCTATATATCTATATATATATATATATATATATATATATATATATATATATATATATATATATATATATATATATATATATATATATATATATGTGAGTGTGTGTGTGTGTGTGTGTGTATGCATTCCTATGGTTCCTAGCGCCTGATGCAAGTAAATGTACCAGTAATAATGACTGTTATACATACCACATGTAGAATATTCAGCTCAACATTAAGAAGCCCATTCTATTAAGTGAAAGCAGGCTTACCTCTCCATTGAGCATGACTGAGTCTTGGCTGTGATTTGTGGAGTCGGGGTATGAGTAGTTGAGTGGAGCAGCCATGGGCTTAATGCTGATGAGCCTCAGGGAGCCAGTCAGAGAGTCATAATGCTCTGTGGGAGCAAAAAACAAGTCCTAACAACCAAAACCAAGCAGCATTGGGGGGGGGGGAATCTCCCATCCCAGGCACATGTTCTTATTAGAATTCATTCAACTAAATAACAGTCATCAGGGATATATATCCAATTTGCATCACAAAGCAGTTGCTAGAAGCAATAACATCAAATTTAGTATTTAACTACAGCATAAAACATGATATACAGTATCTCACAAAAGTGAGTACACCCCTCACATTTTTGTAAATATTTTATTATATCTTTTCATGTAAATTTGCTGTCCCCTCAAAATAACTCAACACACAGCCATTAATGTCTAAACCGCTGGCAACAAAAGTGAGTACACCCATAAGTGAAAATGTCCAAATTGGGCCCAAAGTGTCAATATTTTGTGTGGCCACCATTATTTTCCAGCACTGCCTTAACCCTGTTGGGCATGGAGTTCACAAGAGCTTCACAGGTTGCCACTGGAGTCCTCTTCCACTCCCCCATAATGACATCACAGAGCTGGTGGATGTTAGAGACCTTGTGCTCCTCCACCTTCCGTTTGAGGATGCCCCACAGATGCTCAATAGGGTTTAGGTCTGGAGACATGCTTGGCCAGTCCATTACCTTTACCCTCAGCTTCTTTAGCAAGGTAGTGGTCGTCTTGGAGGTGTGTTTGGGGTCGTTATCATGTTGGAGTACTGCCCTGCGGCCTAGTTTCCGAAGGGAGGGGATCATGCTCTGCTTCAGTATGTCACAGTACATGTTGGCATTAGCTCCCCAGTGCCGGCAGCACTCATGCAGCCCCAGACCATGACACTCCCACCACCATGCTTGACTGTAGGCAAGACACACTTGTCTTTGTACTCCTCACCTGGTTGCCGCCACACACGCTTGACACCATCTGAACCAAATAAGTTTATCTTGGTCTCATCAGACCACAGGACATGGTCCCAGTAATCCATGTCCTTAGTCTGCTTGTCTTCAGCAAACTGTTTGCGGGCTTTCTTGTACATCATCTTTAGAAGAGGCTTCCTTCTGGGACGACAGCCATGCAGACCAATTTGATGCAGTGTGCGGCGTATGGTCTGAGCACTGACAGGCTGACCCCCCACCCCTTCAACCTCTGCAGCAATGCTGGCAGCACTCATACGTCTATTCTGCAAAGCCAACCTCTGGATATGATGTCATATGATGAGTGCACGTGCACTCAACTTCTTTGGTCAACCATGGCGAGGCCTGTTCTGAGTGGAACCTGTCCTGTTAAACCTCTGTATGATCTTGGCCACCGTGCTGCAGCTCAGTTTCAGGGTGTTGGCAATCTTCTTATAGCCTAGGCCATCTTTATGTAGAGCAACAATTCTTTTTTTCAGACCCTGAGAGAGTTCTTTGCCATGAGGTGCCATATTGAACTTCCAGTGACCAGTATGAGAGAGTGTGAGAGCGATAACACCAAACTTAACACACCTGCTCCCCATTCACACCTGAGACCTTGTAACACTAACGAGTCACGTGACACCAGGGAGGGAAAATGGCTAATTGGGCCCAATTTGAACATTTTCACTTAGGGGTGTACTCACTTTTGTTGCCAGCGGTTTAGACATTAATGGCTGTGTGTTGAGTTATTTTGAGGGGACAGCAAATTTACAGTTATACAAGCTGTACACTCACTACTTTACATTGTAGCAAAGTGTCATTTCTTCAGTGTTGTCCCATGAAAAGATATAATAAAATATTTACAAAAATGTGAGGGGTGTACTCACTTTTGTGAGATACTGTATGATGATATATGGTGTCAGCTAAATAGTGGATTTACAGTCTACATTTACAAGGCCACTAGCAAAGATATATGACTAACTGGGTAAAATGTAGATCCGAATAAAAACTGTATCACAGAGAAATTAATAGAAATGAGAATGATGCATCTAGCATCTAATTTCTAGCAGGTAAGTGTAATGTAATGTTGTAAGTTACTACATGTAAGAAGTATGAATAGCCTGCTAACTTATTGGCTTGAGATAATGCTGTACATAAATCAACACACTCAGCTAAACACTGGCATGAGGATGCTGAACAAATATAATATAGAGCAATATATTACATATAGCTAACTTTGTTGTTTCTCTGAGTACAAAAAAAGGGAACATTTATCTAGGCAAATTAGCAGCTCATATGAGATAGCAGGCTACTTACTGGCGACTCAGCTAGCAACCTACTGAAAGCACAAGGATGGCAACCAAATATGAGCTACGATATGTATGTCGCACATAATGTACTAACAGCTTGTTTAAATGCATTCTATGCATTCAAGGGTTTAATGGCTGACTTTCTAACAAGAAGTCTGAATACAGCCCAGACCTCTAAGCAAAATCGAGCGCTCCTGAAGTGAGGCAAGGCGAGGGGAGCTTGGCTTTCCTCATCATGCCTTGTTCTGCATCAGCAAGACAACGTCCAAAACCCATTATCCCCTGATCAAGTGGAGGGTATAACACAGCGGATGCTAATATGTCCCCACACACAGTTTACCCTTCTCCTCTAAATGGTGTTGGTTCACTAACTCTGTTTTGGAGGCATCTCTTGGCAGCTGAACTGAGTTTGCTGGAACTCGTCCAGCTGCTGTTTTAGCATATTGTGGGTGGCATAGTTTATTATGACACACTTATACTGTATACGTGACATATTTATTTGTTCAGTGGCCTGTATAGAAAATGACAGAGTGACAAAAAAGTGTCAATAACTATTTTACCTTGTACCGTGTGTTACTATAGAAGTAATAATGTATTAGAACGAGTGCATTCATACTGTATAAACCTGTGATTTGCCTTACGGGCAACGGTATCATCAGAGGTGCTGTTGTAAAATGATAAATAAATAAAACAACAACTTAATCTGAGGATTAAGATCGTCCTGTGCTTATCTCAGGTCTTCCATTCACAATATACACGTAGTGAACTTAGTATTGTTTGTCTTTACTCTTCTACACCTGTATACTGTAATTATTTATCATCATTACAGTATTATTTTTCACCCAGAAGAGAACGGGTTCCATTCTGAGTATGGTTAATCTCACTGTGTCATCCTGAAGAGGTTTTTTTTTTCTCTCTGGTTTGCACTGGGCTGCTTTGTGATGATTTCTATTGTTAAAAGCGCTACACCAATATCAAATAATATTGAATTGAAATGTTATGTAGTATATAATAGTGGATTAATATTATGCATATTATGGTCGTTCTGGGTGTGTTGTACGCATATAAGATGTAAATAAGGTTGCTTGACTTCAACAACTGTGATGAATACAGGCCATTGTTATCTTTCTCACTGTGTCTCATACATTCTTACCCTCTATATATCTATATGTGCGAATGTGTTTCTCACCAGTCCTCGTGTGCGTCTCCTCCTTTGCGGCTTTCTGGCCTGTGTTTCTGTGCGCCGAGGAGCTCCTGCCCGTGTTCAGCTTCGCCGAGCCGTTGCTCGAAACCGAGCCGTCCTCGCTCGGTAATTTGCTGCGGGTAGCCATGGAAACAGAGGCAGCGATAAGCGGACAGCGTGTGGTAAGATGCAGTTTTAGTGACAGGTTGGCACACCCTCCAGCCCCGCTGGTAACCTGGGTAAACTCGCTTTGCGTCACAAAAACTCCTCCGCCAGCGCCGTTAACAGGAACTGCAACAGCAGGACGCCGCGGAGGCGACGCTGTTCCTATCTGGGTATTTTTAGGGCAGCAAAGGAGCGATTTGACCCTTTGGTATGAAAGACTATACTGTATGTGTGGACAGAGTGAAGCGATCTGTTGCGCAATGATTATGAATCTTAAAAAAAAAACAAAAAAAAACATTTGTGTTTTAAATAGAGCTAGGGAAATGGTGTCTAAAAGCTCTCTAGGAGGGAGAAATGATTTTCTCACGCATTACCATGATTCAGGAGAAGTGTTTTTTAATTGCTGCAGGGTGAGATGGGTTTAGTTTAACTAATTGCTGAAGTTGAAAAGCTCTAGGGAATGAAAAAAAAACAAGCACAGTGGAATAAATCTGCTAATCGCTTGGGCATTCGTGCCAACAATCTGCCATGCACAGTGCACCCATCCTGCTGGACGCTCAAAACACATACACACATGCACGGGTGTGCGACACAAACATACACACGCTCGCACATTTGCATTAAGAATACACACACTGTGAAAAAGCAGGCAGACAGGGGGGTGGGAATGAACACACACTTTCACATCTCTGCAGGAGCCCTAAGGCACTCTGAATCATATATGAGTCTGTAGCCAGGAGCATCTCTCTCTCGCTCTCTCTCTCTCTTTCTGTGTTGCTTTCATCCTGTCTATCTCCACTCCTTTTTCTCTCTTCTCGTTATCGTTCAGCCACCCCGTCACCACCCCCCCCCATCAGTTTCTACCCACATCCTGTTCTTATGTGTATTCCACTTTTTCTCGTCTCTCCCAATATGTTCTCTCTGTAATCGTTTTGCTTGGGAGGTTGGGAGGGGTGACAGCAGACAGCACATTCTCTTACTGTTGGTCAGAATCACAGGGCATGTTACAGTTACAGACATAAAACAGAGAGAAAACGAACAATGGGGGGAGAAAACAGATAAGGACAAAAAATAAATAAATGCTGTCATGCCGCAGATTTCATGAGTGCCTAGAACTGGTGGTACAGAAATGGTGAGGAAAATACTCTATGCACCACCAAAAAAAAAAAAAAAAAAAAAAAAAAAAAAAAAAAAAAAGAAAGAAAGAAAGATTTAAAGCACAAGTGGAGAAGTGCTCAGAAATGAAAACCTGTGATTATAATGGTTTTAGGAGTGAAAAACACAAAAAAAGAAAAGACATAATGCAGAAGCAAAGAAGTGCTCAGAAAGTAAGACGTGATTCTGATGCTTTGAAAAGATATGATGCAGAAGTGACTTTTTTTTAAGAGCGATTTTTTTTTTAATGAATTCAGAAAAGAAACTGTGATCCTTATGATTTCACTCGTGATTTTTTTTTAAAAAACATATGATGCATAAATGCAGAAGTGCTCAGAAAATAAAATGATGTTCTGATGGCTTGTGATAGATATCATTTAAAAATAAAGAAAGAAAGAAAGAAAGAAAAGCTTCCACAAACATTGAGGATGCCTCATGATCTTAATTTTTTTCAAATTTATTTATTTATTTATTTTTTATTAAACATATTAAATGATCATGCCTTATTAGGATACAAAGGATTCTAGAACACTGGGTTCCTAGGATACCAAATTTGAGTGTTATATTAAACACCCAGCAGTTTATTTTAATGAGAAAAGACGTTTTTTTTTCTTTGTAAAGGGATTAAACACTGCTTAAACACCAACCGAAAGTATTTGCACTTTTGCGTTATATGTGCCTAGCTAAACGTCCACACGCAAGCTCCCACTTTGGAGTTCGAAATATTAAATCGCACAACATTACAGCAACAATGCTAAATGGAATATGTATTAGCTATGTGTATTAGCCTAATTTGATTAATATGCAGTCCCTCCAGGATTTTACGATCGCAGAAATTAACGCAAGCAAACTCCATAATATTTGGGAGAACCTTGCAATTTTTCAAAATTATAGCAGATTTCACAGGTTTGGGCCAAGACGTGTCATGTGACGTCATCACAACGTGCATTCAGTCAAAGCCCTCTTCGATTCACGTGGGTCGAACATGAGTACAGCTAAAAGGTCTCTGCGAAAGACCGTGTAAAACTATTTCATGCAATTGAAAACAAGCCAAACTTAACGTTTTAAATGACAAAAAGATTTTTCCTGTCTACAAATGGGTTTTATGTGAGTTATCTGATTAGAAATAAAAGGGCGTGGTTGATGAGGTTATTGACTTGAGGTTTCGAGCATGACAGTCAAGTCTCAAGAACAAAAATGCATTTTCTAACAAGCTAACTCTAAATCTCTAAATTCTAAATCTCTTGACAGCTCTGTAGCAAAGCCATGTTTTGTTCTTCTGTAAGCTGTTATAACTGACCCTCGGCAGGAGGTTCTTTGCAGTTCTCCTGGTATGTTGCTGATTTTTATGTTGCGCTAGCTTTTTAAAAAAAATTTTTTTAGCTTTTTGCTAGTCATTTTGTTCCAATGTATACAAGCTATATAGAGGAATGACAATACAAACCTACTTGACTTGACTTGTTGTATTTATAGTATAATTAGAAAAACAACGTGAGTGAACAAAGTGATGGCATAAACCAAGGCGGCTAACACTAGCTAAATTTCATAACAATTTACTATTGACCGCATGAGCTTAGCAAACACTTTTCGCTCCTTTTTAATGAACTCCATTGAAAGAATGAGCAGCGCATAAAAGAGTACACTTGACCACCATTAGGACGGGTAACTTACTGTAGGTGCCAGAGCTAGCTGAACATCATGGAGCGCCGCAATTTTTATTTGCTCAGAAATACAGTAGGTTGTGTTAAGTTTAAATTCTGACTGCTGTCTAAAAGTATATTTTTAGTTGGCATATTACATTCTCTACTTATATGTAGAGTACTTTATTTAACATGAGGGATTAGCAGATGTCCCCCCTTGTGGGATTAATAAATAAAGTTGTAAACTAACAACGGCTAGCTAGCAAATGGTAGCTTGGTCAGACATGACTCAAAACTCTAAAATATTTTCCTAACAATGGTATAATCAAAACACTGTGTACCTCAGTCAAGATGGTGACTTTGAATTCGACCAAATTTAGGCTTCAGAACCACATAATGAGAGTCAATGGCGCCATGTTGTCCACTCATATATATACAGTCAGTGTTCTTACTGTATTTTGTCTTATCACTGTGGTAGTATACCATGACAGGGATACTGTTACACCCCTACCTAAGCTCCACAAAGCTTAATTTGTTTTTTAATTTTCCAATATTACTGTAAAAAAAATCTAATTCCTTCATCTCAGAACAGCTAGCAACATGACAACATGTGATACTATGTTATATCATGAATAATGCCCATGTACTATAAAAAAAAAACCATAAATATGACACCATGACCTTGAAGTTTGCCGACTTGCAGACAGTCTTCTGGCTTTTGCATCAGACACAACACACACACACACACACACACACACACAGAGTATTTTGTTACTGATAAATTCTCTCTTTTCATGCATTAGGAGAGGAAGAGAAACCTGCAGAGATGTCTTTATCTTCGTGGCGCTAAATGTGAACTAAACTGAAGCTCGTTCAGATTCCCAGAAGGAGGAAGCACAATAAGCTGTGATGCATTAAGGAGGAAATTATAGTTGAGGAAATAAGTGGTTCCCAACCCGCTGATGTCCTTAAATGTCTGCGATTCCAGTGCACCATGGAAAGATGTTTTTCAACTGACTTCTAAATATATCAATGACTTTGCTCCCAAATGCATGACAGAGAAGCTCTTGTCTATTCAGTTTTCTTACTCTGGAGCATTTTAAACCCATTTTCTCTGGCATGATGCATCGAATACACCATTATACACCCTGTATTAAGTGTGATGTTCAGTTTACTGCTTTTTGCACTACAGAAACTGAGTATTGCTACAGTCGTAGATTAGTCAACAGACAGGAATGCAGAGACAGCATTTTCTGGCCTCACAGTAAAACGCACTGACCTGCGGTGTATCTCTGTAGACTGTGGTCTTTTGGAGGCCGTGCCGTCCTGTAGGACGCCTTTGTCCTGCGTGAGCGGAGCGTCGCGTACCGGGAGAGACAGGACGAGGGTCTCTTTGGTGACAGCGAGCGTCTCCTCACCCTGCTGACCCATGTGCTGCTTAGCATAGTCAAAACCCTGCACCGGCTGAAGAGGAGAAAAGAGAAGAGAAGAGAAGAGAAGAGAAGAGAAGAGAAGAGAAGAGAAGAGAAGAGAAGAGAAGAGAAGAGAAGAGAAGAGAAGACCAAAAAAGAGGAGATGAGACAAGAACAGAAGAGTAAAAATGAGAAGACAACATGTGACAGAAGAGAAAACAAGACAAGAGAAGAGAAGAAACGACAAGAAGAGAAGACCAAAAGAGGAGATGAGACAAGAAGAAAAGAGAAGAGAAGACGAAAAGAGAGGAGATGAGACAAGAAGAGAAGAGAAAAGAAGAGAAGGCCGAAAGAGAGGAGATGAGACAAAAAAGACGAGAAGAGAAAGCCCCAAAATGAGGAGATGCGATAATAAGAAAAGACAAAAGATGACCAAAGAGGAGAAGAGAAGAGAAGAGCACTTTCAGAGTGCTGGTGTTTTATTTCATGCAGCAGTGCTCTGTTAGCTGCACTGATTTATTAATACACTCAGCCTATTCTCAGAGTCGCTGTATTTCACACAGCTCATATATGACGTTTATCCTCGCCATGAGATATTTAATGCGGAAATGCTACGGAAGCTCGTGGATCCGCTCTCTTTAAGATGAATTATGGATCACTCTCCAGCTGAGAGTGTCACTGTGAGGATGCGGCAGGGGAAAATATAAACACTTGAGAGCGTTTAATAATTCAGGACTTTTTGCACTTTTATTGTGCTGGCTGCTGTCACACATATTTGAAGCAGGAATCAATAAAGTCCCATCTTCTGCACCTCTCTGGACTAGGAACGTGAAGACAGCTCTAAATTTAGCTAGCAGTGAGCGAATCCACAGAGACAGCTCTTTCCATTATACTCGGACTTTTGCTAGTAAGCTGACCCTGAGCTGCGCGTGTCCTCTTCTTTAATAATGTACTTCACATGTACTGTAATTCGCTCAGGGGAAATCTGTTCACTCTACACTAAGTCCTTATCAGGCTGAGAAGTAGGGAATGAGAAATCTGCCATGATAATCTGTATATACAATTTTGCACATCTCAACTTTCCTGACTGTAGACCTGGAAGTCGGTTGTTCTACAGGTTGTACTTTGGAAGCTTATTCTGTTTTCATAAAAGATATGATAAAAATTGTATCGATGTATACAGAATTTAATTTTGGTCGATATATTCTTAAATATTTTTTTATATCGCAGCACCTGGAAAACCCTGCTGAATCCTCCTTTACCATCACTCTTACTATTTTAAAAAGCACATAGTAATCCATATCGGCAGAAAAATCAGGCACTAACGGTGATCTTTAATCTACCCAGTAATCACTGATACATATCCAGGTCATTCGAGATCACTGATTAACTTAATTCAATAAATTCCAAAAGATAGATAAATATAAAGATAGGCATAAAAATTCAGGTTTGTACATTTTAAAATTCAGACTGTAATGCCTCATTTCTCATTCCACAGGAAGAATCCTTTACATACAATAAATCTTAGTTTAACCCTCTACTGCATGAATTATTACATTTAAATAAAAGAAAAATCAGATTTTTATTACTTGAATTAGTTCAAGTAATAAAAATATATTTTAAAAAATGTGAAAAACATTTTTATGGGGGGTAGATGGTAAATTGTTGCCATATGACAACAATCTGCAATGGTGGAAAGTATCATATAGTAAAAAATAACACAAAATGTATGAGATAACTGAGGTTTAGACATTAATGGTATGATATAAATTGAGGTTTTTGCCACCTAGTAAGCATGTAAAAGTTATATCTTCTAGAAAGGTTGTAAAAAAAGTATGTGGAATGATTTACTCCCTCAAAATACATACAAAAATTAGATCCAAACAAGTTTTGGTGAAGTATCTTTGTAATCCATTCTCTTGAATTCTTAATTCTTTAAAAAACAGTTTTTGAATGTGAAAATAATGTAAATATACTATTAGAGAAGCCTAGTGTCTATTTTTGCGATGTAGGCCTGTTTCAATTCAGGAATGCATATACCACAGTTCCATTATCGCATGTTGTTGCCATACGGCAACAATTACATTTTACCATTCAACAGAATACTCAAAATATATAAACTATGACAGAAAATAAATGTTTACTTAGCTCAGATACTGTTTCTTTTTTTTTCTTTTAAGTAATTGTGCCTAAATATTGAAAAATTAGTCAAATTCTGACCTTCATCATGCCATGTGACTGCAGAAAAGGAAGTGCAAACAGCACTTCCTTGTCATGTGACATGGCATTTTTTGTTATGTCAAGGCTAAAAGACCCCTTTTTCCAATTACATAGGAAAATAGTAGTTTTGTATTATTGCCTATCAAAAAATTGGAGAAAAATTTATTGTTGCCATATGGCTACACCATGCAGTAAAGGGTTAATATTACTCTCACAAATGTAGCTAAGATTGAACTGCATTTGTGGCGAGACTTGAACCTGTCGAACCTCCATTGCACTGCACATACAGTACTTATTGCATATGAGCCAAGAAATCACGGACTTGTGTTGTGATGAACACAAAAGCACACGTACACACACACAGGCATGCAATTAATCCTCAAAAGAAGCTCTAAAGGCTGCATTCATCTTAAGCAGTCAAACAGTGTCTCGCTGTGCTCTCCTGGTTTCACCTCAGTGGCTGCTTTATGCATTTTCTCTAAAGCTACAATGTCTACAGAGGCGAAACTGGAACACCGTATTAACTGAAGATTTGTGAGAAAACGCACATTGGTGAATTATTTCCCTGAAAGCAAGTCTTAATAAGATTGAGAAAGTAAGGGTTCCTGATTGGGGAAAAAGCAGATGGTGATGGTGTGTGATCAAAGCCAAGGCTGCGAGGAGAATAACTATGAGATTAACAATGTGTGTGCATTTCATCATCAGCTCCTAAAAATCAACTCAGAAAGCCGAAATCCATTTAGCACTTTCTGCTGCTGTGTATCAAAAATGAGATTTCGCATATACAACAGCACTGCTAAATGTTTGATTGTGACTGGTTAAAAAAAGGTGTTGATGAATTTTTTAAAACAGTAGCAATAGTTCTGGCTACAAGGTTTATATTAATGCACTCCTTCTATTACATTATTGTTTCTATAGAAACAATGTTTACAGGGACTTGTAGAGTGAGCTCTCACATACAAAGATTAAAAAAAACTTGTGTAATATGTCGTTAATATGAAGAGGAGATGTTTAACGTTTATAGAAAGAGTCTCCAGTGTCAGTACTTCGTAACAGTCAGAGGTAAAGCTGTAACTTTAAGTTTTGCACCACAGAAGAGTCTTCGAGATGGAAGGCTTTGCAATTTCTCTGTAAAATGATAAGCTGTATTTTTTTGTCTTATAAACTTCAAGACAGAGGAAAATGGGAATTGCAGTTATAACGTAAGTATAAAAAGTATGAAATGTCATTCTTTAGTTATTCAGAATTTGCTGTGGTATAAGACGAATGAGCCGTTATAGAAAAATAATCAACTTCAGGGTGGTAACAGTAAATCTGCTTCGCGGGCCGAATTACACCACCCTGTCGTTGATTGTTTTCTTATAACAGCACGTCCTCGAGTGTTTTATTCCTTACATAGTCACCCTGTAGGTGTACACTCACTCAATGAATCCCATCTGTCGTTATGTACAGTCCATCAGTGCAAAAAAAAAAAAAAACCCAAAAAACCATGAATGGTCATTATTTGGGTGGTTACATGGTAGTGTATTGGGCAAAACTGCTGAGTTGAGAAACAAGGTCAAAAACAGACCCTGATGAAGGCTAGCGGATGACTAACACACTCTGTTCATGTACTAAGATGAACTTTAATCTCTAACTCTACACCTACAAGGTGAACTAACAAGGTAGGAGCGGCCAATAATTTCGCAAAGCGTTTAAAAACCCCGCGTCACTGCTATATAGAAACAATGATATACTGTACGTCAATCAACAAAGCAGCAGTTGATGGAAACCTTCAACGATTTATTTGTGAAATGTGCTTAAAATGTCTGAAACCTTATTAATGCAAGCATAACTAATATAATCGCGATAACTGCCTCCAGATTTAATTGTAACTCTTGGCTTTGCACTTGAGCCAGGTCCAATCAGTGCACCGGAGCTTGGCTTATTTCTGTTTTCACCCGAAGGACGCAGGTTTGCTGTGGTTAATCACCATGATCGATGACCTTTCTCCTTACAGCTATCGATTTCCCAGAAAGGGAAGAAAACAAGATCACGACCATGCAGCTAAACACCATGCACACACAACACTACAGGCAGCAGTACCTGATGGTGGTAACTCCCGTCTCTCCGATATGAGGTCTGGACAAAAAGAGGATTAAGTACACAACGGATTTAATAACACAAGGATTAGTCACATGGACATGATGCCTATGTTCTCTGTGCATTCAGTAAGTTAAAAAAACAACACCACCACAGTGCGTATTGTGAAATCATGAAAACAAATGTTACTGGGCCATTCTACAACCTGTTTTTTTTTTTTTTGTCTGTTTTCTTTCATTTATAGCTGTTTTTCAAGACCCACTTGATTTAACAAGGTCAGACCTTACAGGTTTACTGATAAGTAACAACATCTGGCCTTTCCTAAAATGTAGGCAGCAGCCATTTTGGTTTCAACATCACAGAACATTTGAAAACTAACAAAAATATAACTAAATTACATTATAGGAGAATGAAAAGTGGTGGGATAAACCTGCCCAATAACATGTGTCTTCTTAACTGTTGATGTTCTACAGTAAGTAGATTTGATTTACAATATGTTTTTTAATATTACTTCTTTTGCTGGAATTTGAGGATTTCTTTCTGGGTAAGAAAACTGACTGAAACAAATAGGGCCGCATTTTTCCCACTGGGGAAAAAAAAAAAAAAACAAACTCTATTATCAGTAAATGCATTAAATTCTGACACATTGTGGGCAAAATAAATAAATGGTTAAAATGTACACGGATAAATAGTATATTTTCATAATGTTCAATTTATTTATTGAAATTTTAATGAAAGTCATTTTAAATGCTTTATATTTTGTTACTTTTTCATGTGTTACTTTACATAGTCAAACTGTATACATTTTTGCAATAGAACTTTCTCGGAACGGCGGTGTCGTCATATCTGAAACTGAACAGCAGCGTTCCAGTTGCCACCTTGAACATTGTTTAAGTACTGAAATGCATTAGTGACAGAGAATCCGAACCGTCTAGTAATGCTATATTACAGATTGATGTAAGCAGCAAATAGATCCATTTTTTTTTTTACACTTGGCTAGCTAAATAGTTCATTCTAATCAATCACCTGATGCAACTGCTAATAAACACAGCACCAATAAACTAGCTAGCTAGCATTGGCAACAATCAGGGCATGTGCAGGACATGATGAAAATTGGCCCTTTATAGTATTTTTAATGTGTATATACTGTATGTTAGCTAAATTATCTGGAGGAGGAACGGTTTCATAGTCCGGGGCTGTAGCAGGAGCAAGCCCTATATACACTGCTAGCTTTTTTCTTTTAGTTCATCCCACACACACACACACACTGCTGGCTAGCTCCATGTTTTTGGCGTTTACAACCAGTGGATTTCAAGTAGTCAGATTCTTTGAAATGCTGGCTACAGCCTTTTAAAATGCTCACCCTCATCCCAGCAAATAGTACAAAGCCATTTCATTCCCACAAGCACATCAGTGGAAAATAGGCAAAAACTCAAGTACGCATTTTTTGCTTGAATTATTTGTGCATTTTGGGACACTGCAGTAATTTCGAGCTGTATTTGCTGCCACTGTTCACTATCTCACCAGGCATTTTGAAAAACTACCACTTACGCTTCCGCATTCATAACACAGAAGTCTGAAAAACGTCTAAAACATTGGTTTCAGTACCTGTATAAATACATTGATGTTGAGATTATCTGTAGTTTATAGCTCTCTGTACACTCCCTATACCTTTTTGCTGCATCCTAACATCTATAACCTTGATAGTAGGGGTGTAACGATAGGCATATCAATATTTTTTATCTATATTTTCTGTATTTTATTGTGAGACAATGCACACTATAAATCAAGTATAGTTACCTTTTATGCTATAAACATATATATATCCATCCGTCCATTTTCTGTACCGCTTATCCTACACAGGGTTGCGGGGAGCCTGGAGCCTATCCCAGGGGCTGAGGCACGAGGCGGGGGTACACCCCGGATGGGGTGCCAACCCATCGCAGGGCACAATCGCACACACACCCATTCACACACTTCAGACAATTTGGAAATGATAATCAGCCAACACCGTATGTCTTTGGACTAGGGGGAGGAAACCGAAGTACCCGGAGGAAACCCCCGAAGCACAGGAAGAACATGCAAACTCCACACACAGGGCGGAGGCAGGAATCAAACAACCAACAATGGAGGCGCGAGGCAATCGTGCTAACCAATAAGCCACTGTGCCCCCCACTATACACGTATATATTTACTATATAGTTGTGATTTGTGACATTAACTGGAATGGCTTCCACTCTTCCACTCCTAAAAGAGAACTATGAATGAAAAAAAAAAAACCTCCCCCAACCAAATCTATGTAAAATATGCAAAACAGACAGAGCTGGGAAACAAACAGTTCCACTCTGCTATTTGCTTTCACTGTTTTGATATGTTAGTTAATTATCCCAGCTCTCAGAAATGGTGAGCAGAGCCTGCAAGCTTGTACGATGTGGGCGCTATTATTTCAAACATGATTATTCATCATTATTCATGATTATTCATTTGCAACATCACCGAAATGTGTCAGTTACCGGATAGAGGAGAAAACACGAGTCCCTATAGCATTTCAGCAGCGACGAAGTGACGAGTCTGATTGGGCCAACCAAATAACTTGTGCCATAGGGATATTTATAGCTATTAATTTGCAACCATATTCAGTTTGTATATGAGACAACCCTTACAACGTTCTTGAGACACGTTGTAAAATCTTTCCAGGCAGAAGGAAATGAGAGAAGCGCATTACTGCCATGCAATAAAAAAAAATCCCCATCAGCATCTTCTTATTGCAAGAAAATAATCTCATTATTATGAGACAAATATGTTTTTAAAATGTTTTAAAAAACACAGTTAGTCTCGTTTTACAGTATGGACTACATGGTTGCGTTTCTGTCTGTCATATGATAGGGAAGACCTGGCTGGTGGGTGGAAATTAGCCAAGAACAAATTAGGCAGAAAATGGGAATTTATATAAAAAAAAAAAAAACATCACATTATGGTACAAAAATGACAATACTTGTCATATTGTAAAATCTGTCTATCGTTACGCCCCTTCGTGACAAAACAACTTAAATATTATAATACAACTCTAGTTGCCATACTACCTGAAGATGGTGTGGTGTGCATACCTTGGTGCGCGGGTGGAACCCACGGAACGCACTGCTCTTGAAGACGTTGCGATTCCTCCTGCATATGATAGCGACTGCCATGACAATCACGACAATCACCAGAGACACCGGTGTCAGAACAGCCAGGATCCAGAGGTTACTGGGGTCACTCTTCACCACGGCTGCTCATGAGAACACAGACACACACAAAGTGATTATAAATCCACTTCTTCATTAGTAGCAAAAAATCCATCTTCTCTCTCTCTATCACACACACACACACACACACACATACACACACACACACACACACACACACACACACACACACACACACACACACACACACACGGTTAATCCTCCCTCTGTTTGAACTTCTTGTTCCTTGTTAGCTCATAATGAGCTAAAACAAAAACATTTTGTGCTGTAGCTCTTTAGCTGTGGGATTAGACCTTCCTCAGAGAAGCTTGGTGTGTGTGTTTGCTGTGTGTTTAGTTGCACAATGCTGGGGAATTGTAGAGATGATGGGTCGAATGCAGAGTCTCTTAAAAAAAAACCCGATATGAGTTTCCATAATGTTATCATAACAAAGACTTTTGCAAGAAGTGTCTCTATAGTTCTGAACAACTAAAGGACAAAAATCAATACAGGACCTGCCCTAGAAGTAAGAGATAATGCTCAACTTGCGTCATCTGTCTTCACCTATAAGTTGTCTATGATTTTCTGATACTGGACCGTTATTTCCTTATACAATGGCCACTTACCCACATTTAAAAATTGGGGTTCCAAACATATGTGGGGAAAAAAAGGATACTCATTATTTTTTGAGCTTCCTAGCTCCCCGTGTGCTATACTATGTGCACTATAAACAAAGTCTTTCTCCCTAATTACATTTAAACTAATAGTTAAAAGCTTTAATCAACACGGAGTTAAAGCGTTTTGAATTTTTCATTACAAACAGCTAATGAAAGTTAAATCCTCAGCCTTTCTCATTAAACATTGGCAGTAAATTTTATGCATCATTTGTTTATTTGTATACAGCAAATTATTTGTGATTTTTGCCAGCAGGTTGTTCTGGTCTCAGGACAGAGCGAGGACAAGGGACAAGTCGAAAGGTGATGTCGTGTGGATGGAGTGTCTGTCAGGATTCTCTAAAGTTAACTCCTCTGCCTCCCACTGCACCCAAGAAGATTAGAAATATTGTCGTACGCTCTGCTTGAACCTGGACGAAGTAGCCCAATGTGAGGGCCATGGTCTGAGAGTCCACCATGTTTAGGGTTTTGGCTGCAGATGTGCCAGCTATGGGAGCCCCATCCACCTGGATGTAGTAGGTCATCTCAGCTGGGTTCTTAGGACCAGGTAGGCGCCGGATACTAACCATCTACAACACACAGGTTCTAATTGGTTAATCAAGTAAGGTCAAGTCAAGTTACAGACAAAGTCAAAGACAGGCCACGTAACGTCAAATCAAAGTCAAGTCAAGTCAAGGTCAAAGACCAAGTCAAAGTCAAGTCAAGTCAAGTCAAGGTCAAAGTCAATGTCAAAGTCAAAGTCAAGTCAGTCAAGTAAGTCAAGTCAATGTCAAGTCAAGCCAAGTCAAGGTCAAAGACAAAGTCAAGTTAAAGTCAGGTCAAGTCAGGTCAAAGGTAAGTCAAGCCAAGTCAAGGTCAGAGACAAAGTCAAGGTCAAAGACAAAGTCAAGGTCAAAGACAAAGTCAAGGTCACAGACAAAGCCAAGTCATGTCAAGTCAAGGTCAAAGTCAAATTCAAGCCAAGTCAAATCAAAGTCAAGTCAATTCAACTCAAACTCAAGTCAAGTCAAAGTCAGTTGAATCAAAGTCAAGTCACACAATTCATGTCAAGTCAAGTAGGATTTATTGTCATTCCTCTCATCACAGACAGATATAATTAGGAATGAAATATACATTTGAAATATACAATAAATAAGAAAGTAAATACTAAACTCTTCACTGTGCAATATGTCCATATTGACATAATTACGATATTTTTCTGTCCATTAGCATTTATGTTTTACCATTGCCACGCCCATATTTGTAGCTGCCATGCATGTTTCACATCATCCCATGCCATCCTCCTATTGCTGGCTTTTAGATGAGCTTCATAGCAGCTTTAACACTCTGATTTTAATGGGGATCTTATGGGATAGTATACAGTAGATAAAAATATATAGTATACTGTATAACAGCATAAATTTCTTATACTATATTATATAATAAACTACTATGAGATTATTTCTGCATAAAACATATCACTCTAGCCCGACACATGGCTAAAAATCCATTTAGATGGACAAACGCATGCATTCACAAAGGAGTACATGACGGATTAGTCTACCTGTACAGTGTATCCACCGACGGTGGTGGCTCGTTTGATCCGTAGGCCGTGGCGGCCGGCGACAAGAAAGAGCTCAGCTAAACGCTGCTCCATCAGACTAGCAAAGCTCTGATAACTGCCTTCTAGCGAGGAACTGTCGACATCCTGAATTACTGTGAGAGAAAAAAACAACAAGAGAGAAATCAAAGGGAAAATGAGGACAAAGAGGACAAAGTTATCCTTCTTTCACTCCACAACCAAAAACTGCAATTACAGCCAGGCCGACCTTGCGAGAGCACATTCCTCCATGCTGACAGTAATAAAAAGAGAGAAAGAGCGAGACAGAGAGCATGTGTACACAGAGACAGGATGGAATTTTCAATTTCCAATTTGCTTTTCTCACATTATTCAGCCTGACTCTGTGTGCAGGTTACACCCCTGGCATCAGAGCTCGGTCTTGTAACACCTATTTTTAAGAAGAGAAATGTATTGCACCCTAATAATCAAATGTAATCCTGTTACATTCGTATGTCAGTTTCACCTTCCCACCCTGTCTTTTCGGGTCTTTGAATGGGATAGTGTAAGGGAATATTGTAGAAATTCCTCCAACACTAATTAATCGCATACTGAATTATTGATTTGAACAGGTTTTAGTGAAATATGATTTAGTTAGGAATTCGTAGGTGTTAAATAATATGTCATTACTTTTCAAGCAAAAGAATGATCTAATTTATCTATCTAAATATATCTAAATCTAATTTATTTTGGAAATAAATCATAGGCAAAGCAGCATGGGCAGAAATAGTAGTAGGCAAAACAATTAAGCTCTTTATTAATTTTTCATCAAATCCATTCGGTTTAAAATGTTCTTTTATATTCTTTTTACTTCAGCTATTTTTAATACAGTTCTGTTACAAATAGTTAATATTTAATATCCTAACATGAATTCCTATTCCAGCTGTATGTTTAGAGGGAAAATGAGACGTATTTTGACTGATATTTATTTAGCATCATCGAAGCTTGTTAAAGTTCTCACAACTGTTGTGCTTCATCGGTGCTGGACAAATTTCTCTTTCAGTATCTTAAAAAATAATGATTTGGCCAAAAATGCAACATGTACAATCCCCCCCCCAACTTGGATATACTCAATAATCTAGGACACGTCTGACGTTTACATCTCTAATTTTGTCCTGGAACTATGACACTAACAAGTAAAAGAGGCTTACAGCTACTAGTTTATTATCATTCAAACTACATGTCTACATACTCACCTCAGACTGTGTCGCTGTTCATTTTCTCAAAAAAGACTCTGTATGACACCGTGATCTATAAAAATGGACGAAGGTAAATCACAAAGCACCAGCGGGAGACTCCGGTATGGAGACGTGGCCTAAAGTCTGAAGTCTGAAGGTGTAATTCTATGTTTTATATTATTGGGAAGATTATTTTGCTAACATTTGATTTGCATATATAATTGTTTTTTTGATACTTGTTTCATGTTGGTGTTACTGAGACAAACAGTGTCTTTTGAAGCAGGTTTAATTCAACTAGATTCAATTTTATTTGTATATATAATAAAGAATTATACTAAAAAAAAAAATAGTAACTGTTACAAAGCATCTTTACAGAAATCTAGATTTAGATTTTTCAATACTGAATGAAAAACCCAGAATTGACAGTCCAGAGGAAAATCTCTCTGAGGTGATGAAACCTTGAGAAGAACCAGACTCAAAAAGGAACCCTTCCGCTCTTGTGACACCGGATTGTGAGATTATAAATCATTACAGCATACAGGTGTATAAGAGTAAAGACAAACAGTACTGAGCGTGTTGAAAGCATTTTCAAGATGAATGCATGGTGAGTTCTGGGAGGAGCACAGGACAGTCTTTATGGTTACAGGAACAGTTCTTAGGTACAAATCTATACTATCCAGGTGAGATTATCCACTGAAGCACAGGGGACTGTATAATAATTTTGTTATGCTAAAATCTAAGCCTCTCTTATGTTAACCTTGTAGCTTTGGTACAAATATAAAGAATCTAATTCTGGACAGCAAGCACATCCTGACTAATTGACGGCATTTAAGCTAAGAGGGAAATTATGTTAACTTTATTTTTAGCCGAACTACTGCTTTAAATCAAAGCCAGGCACAACTGAGGTGAGCTTCACAGGAACCAGATGCATCATAAACAATTTGCATACAAATGACTTTCATGTAGTCACCTGAATTGCAGCACTCTTGTAGGAAATGACTGTTGCTCTGTCGGATGCTAATAGGAAAGTACGGTAATCAAACTACACAGGATGAGGAATCTGGGATGGGAATGAAGTTACCTGTGATTACCCAGTATTCCCTGGTGGCCACTGAGGTGTTCAGGTTGTGGTACTCAAGTGCTGAAACAGACACATAACAGATGAATTGAAAATGACCCTTAATCAAACATACAGTGATGTGCTTTTTTTTTTTTTTTAAACTTTCTACTCAAATATCCACCAGCAGAGATCTTTAGATCGATGTACAAATCTGATTAACACTAGAGCCACAATGAGCACAATCTTGGCAGTTATTGCTCTGCTGCAGTAAATTTAATTACCAACCAACACTGGCAAACAACACCGAGTCTGAATGTTTTTCATTCATCGTTTAAAAAAAAAACATAGATTTTTACTCAGTATTAATCAAGAATATGTCATTTAAACTAAGACAAATCATTATCACAGTCTGAGAAATCTTTCTTTGAAACTGAAATCTAAATATATTCTTCCTGTAAATGAAGCTCAAAATCAGCAAGTACAAGTTTGTGGCATTTAATTCAAATAATGAGTTCAACCAACTTGTAAAAACTTTATCCTATTTGAATGTATAATTTTGCCAAAAAAAAAAAAAAAAAAAGACCAAAAAATTTTTAGTTTTATTATTCACCTGAAAGGCAAATATCAAACAAATCAAAGGCGTGTGAGTCCAAGAAGGAACACGAAATACTCTATATAATAAAATAAAATAGAATCAAATCATGATAGCCTACATACTGAAAGAAATTAAATATTAACATCACATCCTATCCTGCAATCTTTGAACCACCAGTATACTGAGAGAAAGTCTGATAAAAACCGAAATTTCTGTAGATAACCCATTTCACATTTTGATTTTGGAGAGAATATAAGGATGTAGTTTTTCCAAAAATGTACAACAAGCAACAGTAAAAAGAAATAATAATAATAATAATAATAATAATAATAATAATAATAATAAATAAATAGCAAAGTAAAAGTTTGATTAACCGCTAATAGAGTGCTGCAAAAATGAGTCCTAAAACCCGGAAATGAGTTCCCGTTCCATCGTCCACAAATGAGTTCCTGGAACTTCCGGTTCCATCGTCCCGAAGTCAATGGGTTTTTTGAATGGGTTTTTGGTTAAATGCCTGTAATAAGGTCTGTGGTTAACACAAGCTCAAGATATTTATACGTTTTATTCTCCAACATAACATACACCAGTAATACCCCACTCAGTGTTTTGCTATTAATTTTGATTTTGTTATTGTTTTGTTTCAAGCTTTTACGTGTCTTGAAAAAGGTGGTTGGTAACAAGTGTCTAAATGGGATTTCGGAGGTTGTCAGGGACATTAAACGCCATCACGCTGAACAGGAAAACTCATCTACTACAGCCACGTTGTGTTTATACTCGCGCTCTTGCAAACTGTTCCAACTCGAACTTTCTAACTTGTAGATTTATCGATTTATAGTATTTTCCAATTGTAGTGTTTTTTTTCAAATTGTAGCACTATAAAGCTTATTGGTGGTGACGTTGAAGTCATGCGACTGTGATGTAGTTTGTTTCTAGCCTAACTTTAGCTTTTTACATTTGACGATTGTATTTAGGCTTCAAAATTCATAAAAGTTGTGTTTATTTGTGAAGATTATTTTGATGAATAAAAATGCAATAATCCAAAAGCAATGGAAAAATCCTATTGGCTTTTTATCGAGGGAACCAGGGTATGTCATATTTGCAGCACTCTATTAGCAGCTTTTTTTTTTTATCCCGCTTTCTTGGTTTCTACTGGCTTACAAGAATGAGGTCAACATTCACCTAAATGAAGTCTGTGTGAAGTGAAAGTCACAAGAGTTTGTCTTTCACGTACTACATCCTTTCTCCTTCAGTGTATTGGCTTTTTTGCTCGCAGAATCTTATTTGCATTTGGTCTAAGAAAACTGAGAAAGCAGAAAAGCGCAGTTTTCAAGTACCTCCTGTATCATTGTAGCAAGAGGGGGAAAAATTGTAAATGCTACAAAACTGTACATGTTGGCATCCCTGTAAATGTACCATTTTTTTTTTTTATACAATGATTGATATTGAAAGTTTGGTGCTTTTAGTTTTATACATACTGAGTGTTCAACCTGGGTTAATTAGCTAACCAATACTCACAACCTATGTACAAACTAAAACATTAGACCAGACGCTTCTTAAATCTAAGTTAACAATTACTGAGTGAAACCAGAGTATTTACAATAGCACCTGAGCAGTGTAGTGGTAATGTGTTCGCCTTGTAATTAGAAGAATCCTGACTTTCTATTGCTTTAGCATTGAATACTAAGTTGGTTCAACTCAATTTACCTGAAGAAAATCATCTTATTAGTACACAAACTAGTTGTGTTAGTCTGTGAAGAGCACAATTAATATGGGAATACTTAAAAAGATCCATGCAAATTGTTACGTAACAGTTTTTTATGTAGGTACTGTATGTAAGTAATATGTAAGTAATATGTACTTGCATTTTCATCCCTGCTGCATTCAGATGATAAAAACACATGTTTATTATTTATATTAAAGAAATGCTTAAGCATGAAATATAACTTACACCATATTCTTTTAACAAACCATTTTGGGTAAGACAGACTTTACGTGTTAGCTTCGTATATTAGTCTCTAGCTTCAACTAAAGAAGCAAAAGTCAGACACCAAACATGTACGGAATGATTAAACTACCTTTGTTGTAAATGGAGGATCGTGTAAATTTGAATTCCTTTCATTCCTTTAGGACTCGTGTGTGAGAAATAGAATCTGACAGGTTTGTACTGCTCTTTGATAACTGTGGAAATGAATGTAAATGTGTTACTCACGCTCAGCGATGATCATGGGGGGAAAGAAGAGGAAATATCCGACCAGCTCCGCACTCAGCTGGTTAATTAGCGCGCTCGCCACGGTGCCGTTCAGCGCCACGCTGCCGTTCCACACCACATACACCAACGATACGGCCAGAGAGTTTCCTGTCTGATAGGTGTTTAGAATCTGCCCACAAACAAACACACACACACACACACACACACACACACACACACACACACACACACACACACACAGCAGTAGTGAACACACACACACCAGTACAGAAACACACACAGCCAAAAACACATAGACGTGAACATATATACAAAGACATAAACATATGAACACAGATATATGCACATGTAAAGTACACAAATACATAGAAACACACACATACAGGAGATATATATATATATATATATATATATATGTATGTATGTGTGTGTGTGTGTGTGTGTGTGTGTATATATATATATATATATATATATATATATATATATAACTTTTGCACAGTACTGTGCAAAATTTTTAGGCACCCTATATTTTTAGTACAAACTTTGTTATAGATTTTTTATTTTATGACTTCTACATTATCAAGTAAGTACAAAAACATTTTAGATTCCCAAACATTAGTTTTCTAGCACAAAATTAAATGTTACAGAAAAATGTTCGTATGTCATTAAAGAAAGCAGCATATTACGTAAGAGACCACTTTTCAGACAAAAAAACACAATGAAGGCTGCTGGGTTTTGCTGCAAAAATAAGAAGCGAGTGCGAAAGTCAAAGTCTCCAGAAGAACTGTGGCTGGAGCCAAAGCAGAGAAGCAGCTAAAGTACCTCAACTGAAAGATTTCCATAAGAGTCTTCCACTTTCTCCTGAGCTTCAGAGAACACATTCATCAAGCGCTGCTCCATGATCTGGATGAAACCGCATGACTTGATATTGTCTGTCGGACTCACGAATCTGAGAACTGATCCAGGACACATGCAGATAGTTAACATATCACAACAGTGAAAAAAAATGCTTCATGACTGAAACTTATCTGAGTATGCAATAGTGTACAATAGACATATATTTCTGGATTTATTATTAGCATAAAAATATTAACATAAAGATCTAGCAATATAGCTTAATAATATTTATACCACAGTCACTCTGAATTCTTAAATCTGATTGGTCAGAAGGTGTTGATTCCATTTCTATAACTGCAGCTCTGACAGTAGTGCCGGCTTCAATTCACAGGTTTATATTAATATGTATACACTCACTATAATGTGTTATTGCTTCTATAGTAATAAAAGATAGTATTCAAAAACATGCTGTTAATAAACAAAACAATTTGCAGTTGTTGATATGGTGTTGTCTGTAAGAAGACGTTTACTTAGCATCTTTGGAAGCAGTCTGCAGTGTCGGTCTTTTGTTACAGTCAGAGGTAAAGCTGTAACTTCAAGTTTTTCAGCATGGGAAAGTCTTCATGATGAGAATTTTGTGCTTTGTGAGTTCTAGGTGGACTCTTCGGTGCACTTTATTTTTGTGCTTTTTATCCATATACCTTTGAGTTTTCCTGATTCATCAAAAAGGCACAGGCGAATCTCTCAAACGCTGCTACTGCTCTACTGCTGAGCAGAGATTTCTTTGGAGAACATCACACAAAAACGGAAAATATCTGAACATTAGGTTACCCTGTGTGTGCACTCTTCAGGTTTGCTACACTTCCCATTTAAGAGAGTATGTTTAAAGTTGTCGTAGCGAATTTATCAGAAATGATATGAAATTCGAATCTGTATGAACACATGCACACACGGTACTAATTCTAGCCATGTAATCGGTATTTGATTACGTTATTACATGGAACTTCTTATACACCATATAATAATAATAATAATAATAATAATAATAATAATTTGACAATACATAACGTCTTACATGTGTAATTTCACTCAATAATTATATCACTATTCATTTTATATTCAATTTGTAATACAAATAAAACCTAATCATTTGTTAGGTCTATGATGAGTTCCTACATCCTGGTGCTTTAGGTGATCAGAAAACATTCTTATATAACATTAGCCAGGTAATTTGCATTGTAATACTGTATGTTAGTATTAAGAATTATTTTTAATTTAACAATATTATTTAACAAAAGTGAGACTGAAATAAAGATTACGATATAATGCTTGGTCCACTAAGTGTTACTATAGGCATGGAAAGTAACCTCAAATCTCAATATTACTGCTATAATCAGCATTTTGTGAGGAATTCTACCAGATTTGAATTATTTTTGTATAACCCTTAATTTTCTGATAAAGCCCAAGCATCCACAACATTCATCTCGCACATACAGTGTATAATCTATCACCTACAGAATGTGCAGTCTCACCTGTTTTGAGCTGCAGATGGATGCCTGGAGAGGACTGCCATGTAGCTACGGGGACGGGGACGGCCAACACCACGGGTGCATGCTGTCTGAGGTTACTCAGGAGCTTATCGAAGCCGTAGGAGGTCAGAGTCTCCACCGCCGCCGCCGCCATATACACCGTTTTCTCGCTCATGACGTAATATCCCAGAGTGACGTTGGAGGGTGTGCAGACGTCACGCTCCAACTGAGACGAATACATAAGATTAGTGTTACACACAGTCTCAGTGGATATGTGAGCTCGATTTGTGCTTCTGCAGTTCTGTGGGAAACAGTCTGAACCACTCTATCAGTCTGAAACAGTCTAAATTTGTCTGAAATGGTCTGAACCAGTCCAAATAATTCCGAATCATTCTGATTCGGTCCAAATCATCTTTGAATCAATTTCAAGCAGTCTGAATCAGTCTGAACATGTATAAATCAGTGTGAATCAGTCTGAATCAGTCTGAATAAATCTGAATCAGTCCAAATCATTTTGAATCAGTCTGATTCAGTCCAAATCATTCTGAATCTGTCTGAATCAGTTTCAAACAGTCTAAATGAGTCTGGACCAGTATGAATCAGACTGAAACAAAGTGTATGAGTGTGAATCACACTGAAACAGTCTGAATCATTATGAATTTGTCTGAAATGGTCTGAACCAGTCCAAATAATTCTGAATCATTCTGATTCAGTCCAAATCATTTTGAATCAATTTCAAGCAGTCTGAATCAGTCTGAACATGTATAAATCAGTGTGAATCAGTCTGATTCAGTCCAAATCAGTTTCAAACAGTCTAAATGAGTCTGAACCAGTATGAATCAGACTGAAACAAGGTGTATGAGTGTGAATAACACTGAAACAGTCTGAATCATTCTGAATAAATTTCAAACAGTCTAAATCGCTCAAAAACAGTCTAAATCAGTCTGAATCTCTCTGAAATAATTGGAATCAGTCTCTATCAGTCTAAGCTTTTTTTTGCCTGAGAACAAAAAGCTGTTCCTGAGGGAATGACCTGTAGTATAAGAGGAATAAAGCACTTCAGGGCATGCTGTTCTAGGAAAATGATCAACTTCAGGGTGGTAACAGTAACTCTACTTTACTTTGTGCTGCATCACATCCACCCTGTCATTGCTTATTTTCCTATAACAACATACCCCAACTGTATATTTAATTCCTTACTTATGTCTTAAAATATATTTGTGTAGGATTGATTTGCTCTTATGTATAGCTGCAAGAGGCCACATTTGTGTTTATCTGTGTAACATAGTTTGTTTAGCAAAAGTCAAAAAATCAAATCTGTAGACAGAGAGCAAAAATGTTAATGTGAGAAGGTGAGTCGGAGAAGAAAATGATAAGAAAGAGATGGAAATAGTGAAAAAATAATAAAGGGAGGAAAAAGAGGTTCTACATACATACATTTCTACATAGGTAAACATAGAAAGAGAGGATGAAAGAAAAGGGAAAGGGAAAGAGGTAGAGAGGAAGAAGTGGGGAACAAGAAAGTGTGAGAAAGAAAGGGAGAAGGAGAAAAAATGGAGAGGTAAAATGCAGAGAGAGAGAGAGAGAGAGAGAGAGAGAGAGAGAGAAAGAGAGAAGGGGTGAGGGAGCAAGGAAAACAAGGGGAGGCTTGTCAGGAAGAGATAGGAGAAAGCCAGAAAGAGAGGCATGGAGCACGGAAAAATAAGTGAGATACAGAAGACAGATGTATACACAGACTGATAAAAATACAGAAAAGGAGCTAAGGAGAGAGAGGAAGAGCAGAGAGAGAAAGAGCAAGTAAGAGAGATGGAGATATAAAGATATAAAGAGAGGAGGAATTTACAGACATGGAAAAGGGGAAAGAGGTGAGGGCAAAGAAAAAAGTGGGAAGAAAGGAAAATCAAAAGAGATGTTGCAGATGGAGACGTAGAAACTGATAAGAGAGAGAGAGAGAGAGAGAGAGAGAGAGAGAGAGAGAGAGAGAGAGAGAGAGAGAGAGAGGAAAAAAGAGATATAAAGAAAAGTATAGATATAGATAAGAGAGATATAAAGAAAAGTAGAGATAGAAAGGCAAAAGAGTGAGATACAAAGACAGGATGTAGAAACAGGCAGAAATGGATAGAGAGAATACAAAAAATAGATAAGGAGAGATTGGTCGAGAGAGCGAGAGAGAGAGAGAGAGAGAAAGAGAGAGAGAGAGAGGGAGGAAAGAGTGGGCGAGAGACAAACAGACAGCTCCAGGAGCAGCGTTCTCCGACAGCAGACAGCGCTAATTCTCGGTTGAGTCACTCGTGTGGTGGGTAGAACAGACACTGACACTCTCTTCAACCAGTAATAACAACAATCTTCAATGTCACACTCGTTTACCGTTATATAGCGCATTTCCCTTTTTCCTGATAATTACCGATAGCAAGAAAACAATTCCTCACTCAGGATCTGTTCAAATCTTCGTCACCATTCGGTGCAACGTCACAGTGTTCATTAAACCTACGCTGAATAATACAAGATGAGAGGATTTTACAAAGCATAAACGTTTGTTGTTTATTAATCTTATACTGTATTAAATGACATTTATTAATGAACAACACTATCCATTTATAGTTACATTCAATGCTGCAGAACATCAAAAAGCTAGTTCCTGTTATCACTTACATTACATTATAGCAGCTATAAACAGTCGTTCCTACACCAGCCCAGGTTTTTTTTCTCTCTCTCTTGACATCCATACATCCATTTTCTGTACTGCTTATCCTACACAGGGTCACGGGGGAGCCTGGAACCTATCCCAGGGAACTTGGGGCACAAGACGAGGGACACCCTGGACAGGGTGCCAACTCATCGCAGGGCACAATCACACACTCTTTGACACACTACAGACAATTTAGAGATGCCAATCAGCCTACAACGCACGTCTTTAGGCTGGGGGAGGAAACCGGAGTATCCGGAGGAAACTCCTTAAGCATGGGGAGAACATGAAAACTCCGCAGTTTAGTTACTATCTAAATGATTGTCACGTCACCTGCTCTCGCAAGAAACTCAAACTCCAAGAATTCCACGCCACACCCCAAAACTTCCGCACTGAATTCCATTTCCCAGCAGCACAACAGGCTACAAACTCCACCGCATGATCAGTTACATGACCAAAGTCTCACTCCTAACTTAACGACAGAGACAAATCTCAGCCTTTGTTTTCTGATTGCTATTCTGTCATTTCCCATGTTTGTGTTTGATACAAAATTGATTGTCGTTTTGCCCTGGCTCAGTCTGATCGGATTGGCCCGCTGGATTATTTTGGCGTTTTGTGTTTATCAACAAAACCTTCATTTGCGTCCAACAAAAGCCTCATTCCTGACAGATAACACATTAACATAAACGTGCGATTCGAATTACAGCCAGCACTACTGTCAGAGCTGCTATGATGAGGCTCCACATGAACACCTTTAAAAAAAAAACACACAAAAAAAAAACGTGCAGTTGTTGATGATGTGAAGTTTTCTGTGAGAAGCCGCTGTTTTGCATTTATGGAAGGAGTCTCCAATCCCAGTGCTTTGTAACAGTCAGAGGTAAAGCTGTAACCTTTTCAGACATGGGAAAGCCTTTAGGACAGAGGAGTTTGCATTTTGTGGTTTCTTCATAAGTAGACAAGCTGCTTTTTTATCTTATTAATTTCAAGAGAGAGAAAACACTGAGTGAACCAAACATCGTATGTATTATGGTTTGCAGAAATTCATTTTTGACATAATTAAGTTAATTGAGTGCCAGATGGTAGAATTGGAGTGCAGAAGTACTCTGAATATCCACACAAGGAATAAATTCTGGATACCATTTTAGTACTTTAATATTACTATAACTATTACTTAATTATCTAGTTATTATGTAGCCATGGCTCTGCGTTCTCTGTGATTGGTTGACTGCCATATTTTTTTACTTTATTTGTAAACTTCAAAAATGCAATCTAGCACCTCAAATGGTTCCCCAGTGGGTTCCTCTGGAGGAACACCTGATGGCTCAGTGTGGAGCCCTACAACAGAAGATTTTCCTTTCAGAAAAGGTCACAAAAAGTCAAAACTGTTAACTATCCAAAAAACCCTTAATGAGCACTTTTTTTTTTTTTTTCGAGCTTTCTACCACTTCTCAGCAAATTGCTTTTTTGTGTGTTTTTGTTTTTCTGGTCCTCTTCAAACTGTGTGGTGTGAAATTCGAATAGAATAGAATGGACCAAAAGTATCAATTTCCCTCTGATTTTGATTCAGCAAAGCCTAATAGGTGAGAAAACACCCTTCGAATGTGAGAAGATGCCAGTTTACACAAAGCTTTACACAATGATTCCCAGATGCTTACAAAGAGAGGAAATTGTTCTACGTGTTCTCGCACAATGCGGGGAAGACAGTGTGTGCAACACAAACACTTCCCACGCCACTGCCTACACATCACCCACCATACACTTCATCGCAAAACTACAATTCCCATGGTGCAGTGGTGATACAAATCCAAATACCCATCAGACTATGTGTTTGATTGAAGCACTGCAGGGGCATCTGTTGCATATGTGAAACGACGTTTTGTTTGAAATAGATAGCTCTGGATTACAGGATGTGAATATGATGTCACAGTTTCCAATGGCAACAAAATCATTCATGGATGTTCGTTTGATTATTTTATTTAGTGTTCCTTTTCCCTGTGCTCTCCTCAGTGTAGATTTCACAAGAAGAAATGTTAAGTGGAGCGTATAGGCTAAATTAAATTACCTGGATGCGGATGTTGGAGTCATTAAAGGCCTTCTGAAGTGCCAGGGTTAGGCCTTTCACCAAGCTCTGCCTCAGTCCACTCTCCAGATAATTCCTCTTCATCTGGATGGACAGAACTGAAGGAGGATCACACACACACACACACACACACACACACACACACACACACACACACACACACACACACACACACACACACACACAGATAAGATGCTGCTCACGATCTACCTTTTTTCTATTATTCAATTTATTGTATTACTTGTATTATTTAAGTATCTTAATATTTCAGCATTTTAATTAAGTAATACTGCTACAAAACTCTCCACAAAGCTTAATTAATCAGACACCAAAAAAAGCAAGGTGACGCTATTCTGTAAACTTTTTTGCGCACTTTTTTGCAACTATAGGTCAATGTAACCAATGGACCAATGGTCTGAATCGCTGGGAGATTGCATTGTTAAATTTCGATCAGTCAACTTCAAAATGAATGCCAGTATCCATTAGATGGCTGTGTCCAAAAAAACACTTGGATGCTAAATTCATTTTGCGTGTTGTGTATTTGCAAAAGCAAATCGTTTGCGGTGTGTAGAATCGACTCCAAAGCTTTGGGCTAGCCTGTTAGTTTTCAATGCCTAGAATCAGTGAAACGACTCTTTTTGGGATTGAATCCTACCACCTTCGAGGTAAACTGAAAGCACAATGATGACTTGACACACCAGATATATTAAAACTATGATTGTGTACGTTAGGAAATCTAAACAACGTAGTGTTTTTCAGTGGATTTTTTTTAGCATATGAAAGTGAATCATTACATGCACAATCATTACAAACATGCATCACTGCATCATACAAGATCAGGGACGGAACATAAAAGAGTAATTGTACTTTGTTACTATATCCATCCATCCATTTTCTATACCACTTATCCTTCCTGGGTCGCGGGGAGCCTGGAGCCTATCCCAGGGAGCATGGGGCACAGGAGAGGGACACCCTGGACGAGGTGCCAGTCCATCACAGGGTACAATCACACACACACATTCACACACTACGGACACTTTTGAACACGCCAATCAGCCTGCAATGCATGTCTTTGGACTGGGAGAGGAAACCGGAGTACCCGGAGGAAACCCCCGAAGCACGGGGAGAACATGCAAACCCTGCACACACATAGCCGTGGTAGGAATCAACCCTTTGACCCTGGAGGTGTGAGGCAAACATGTTAACCACTAAGCCACCGTGCCCCCTGTTACTATATTTATTTATTATTTTGAAGTATTTCTATATTACCTGAGTGTTTCTGAAATTGAATACTTGTATTCTTACTTAATTACATTTTTTTAAAAAACCTTATGTTTCACTCCTTACGTTTTTATTTAGACCTTCAAAGAATCTTGAAAGTCACTTTTTCTCACATCTAGCAAATGGCTGTATGCTATACTGTACATGGACAGAATGAGCTGTCATGAATTTTATTTGTATTTCAGTTTAAAGAATCCAATCAAGTTCAATGTAGAAAAAATATCAAGAATTGTGCCAATTTTTCATCTGCTGTGTCTTACTTAATTAAAAACATTGACATTTTAATACTTGTCCACACTTAAAATTAGCAAGTTTTTGACTTTCACTTGAGTAAATTTTTTGGATACGTCCAGTTTCAATTGAATAAGATTTTGACTCATTATCTAAACTTTCACTACAGTATAATTTCTCCTCACTGTTTCCACCCTTGCACAGGATTAATGCTTGTGAGGCATTTTCTTCACTTTGTTTGTGGTTTACTTTCTTTTTTTTTTTTCTTTCTTCTTCTTCTATTTTTTTCACTGCTTTGACTGTATGAAAGTGCTTGGGCCCCTCTCTTCCTGCATCCATCGTATTTTTTTCTCTGTCTTATCCGTCAGCCATTTAAACACCGGTGCCAGAGGACTGCGTGAGGACGATGGTGCTTGGTTCGTGTGCACGGAATAAAGATGAACCCTTTGTCAAGTGTATACTGGAACGTCCTTACTGTTGCTTGCATCCAAGATTGTGCACTCAAGAAATAATTTATAACACCCTCATCAGACTGGCTGTCCTGGAAGCTGCACGAACTTCCATCTTATTTTCAGAGCGTCACTGAAACTCATATGTGAATGAGAGAATGAGAAACATGCATGTTTTTCCTGTGAAACTAGAATTAGAATTCACAAAGGTCTCAACACAGCCACTCAGAGGTTAAAAACTGTATGTGTATTTTATACACTCTATGTAGTAAATGTGTTTGTTTTTTTTTCTGACTGATGAGAGTCACTTAGTCTGTTTGGTTTCATCTGGACATAATCTGAATTTTTACTCTGAAAATGAAGTCTATGTATATTTAATAAACTGCTGTTTCTCCAACTGAGACTGCACACTAGTAATTAATATTTATTAGCAGACCCTCTGATGGTCATTAAAATTCATTAGTTGACACATTTGAGTGTCAAACCATAGCTGTGGCTTCTCAACTATACTTGCGATGTCTTTTTTTTGTTGTTGCTGTTATCAGGGTTTTGTAATTTGTTGCTCCCAGGTTAATGTAACTGGAATCTACTGATGTAAAATGGAATATTATACAACAGTGCTCTTGAAATCTCAAATCTGATTGGTTAGAAGGTGTTTAGACGATTACTTTTCTATAACAGCAGCTCTGAGAGTAGTTCCAGCTGCAAGACAAATCACAGGTTTATATTAATGTGCTTGTTCTAATACATTATTATTTGTAGTAACAGCTCATTCGCAGGGACATTTGGGACATGCTGTTATAGGAAAATTATCAACTCCATTTCGCACGAGGCCACCTCACGTCACCCCATCGCTGATTGTATTCCTATAACAGCACAACCCCAAGTGTTTATCAATTGCTAATAAAATCCAAAGATAAGTATGTCTTTAATTCTGTCTTCAAACAAATGAGCTTTACACTCTCTAGGGGTTAAATTTACTGAATAGCGTTAATTTGCAGCTCTGGCCAATTATGGTGGCACATTATGTGGCATTCATTATGTGACAAATTCAGTGCCTTTGAACTGCTTGTAAAAAGGTAGGATTCTTATTATTGCCAAACTTAAGGTGCTGCTCCATGTACAGATTTAACTTTTTTCTCGGTGTAACTTAAAAAAAAACAACAGCAACAACACCTAAACACAGGAAAAGGCCAAATTTCACAAAGCCCTTTTAAGTCCTGTTAATGCGCGCTAATAAGTGCCTTATTTTTTCCTGTACTCATTTTAGGGGGGAAAAAAACATCTTGAAAGTACACATGAATACAATACATTTTATATGGCATGTTATTAAATTATGCAAATAAGTTACAGATCAGTAAACATGCACTAATTTGCAATAGCAAAAGACAGAGCTACAGAGGAAGGAAAAGGGAGATAGGAAGAATGAGAGAGAAAGAGAGTGGGAAAATGAGCAAGGGCATAAGAGTGAGATAAAGAGGCAGGGTGCATAAACAGACTGAGAGAGAAATACAGAAAGGCAGATAAGGAGGGGAGGTGGATAGTGAGAGGAATATAAAGCATGAAAAGTGCAGAGAGATATTTGGAGAGATGAAAGAGGAAAGAGGAAAGAGGAAAGGAGAAAGAAGAAGAGAGGGGAAAGTAGTAAAAGGTTAATCACAAAAGGAATAAAAACGTAATACAGGACACAACAAACAAAATGCATATCTTAAAGCAAATCAGTATCCTAGTAATTCAGAAATTGAGGCTAATGATTCAGATTGCTTTGAAATTGAAGCGAGAACTGAGGGACCCGACTCACCCGTTCGGACCAACAGCTTCTCCGTGATGTTGCAGGATGGAGGTGAGCTCTCAGTGGTGGTGCTCTGCTCAGTAGTGGTGCTTCTAGATGTAGCTACAGTGGAGCTTTGTGTCGTTGTAGTTGCTAAAGTAGTCATTGTCATTGGTGTGGTTGTTGTAGTCGTTGTCGTTGTAGTAGTTGTAGTCGTCGGCGTTGTCGGAGGCTCAGTCGCAATTGTTGTGGTTTCGGTGGTAGTCGTGGACGGAGCTTTTGTGGTAAGAACCTCAGTGGTAACGGGACTCGTAATGGGAGGAGTCACAGTCGTGTCAGTCACAGTTAAGGGCGTGGTCATGGTGGTGGTCACCGTGGTGAGCTGGAGGCTGTCACCGGTCACAGTGTCGGGGTTGGGGTGTGTGATTGAGGTTTTCCCAACTTTTTCTGTTCCTGGAGATGTACCATTGGATAGCAAGGTGGACGTGGAGACTGAGCTGGTCACATGATCTGTGCGAGCAGGTTCTGTCTCCTCCAGTGTTAATATGGAGGTACCGGGTGCTGTGGGAAGGCCTGGGTTCATAGAAGGAGCCTCTTCTGAAAGAAGACAACAGTTGTTTGGATGCTCATTGAAAACACATACAGTTTACGTTTTGTGATAGTACCAAAAGTTATATGCAATCCTGAAAATGTATCTTACTGGTTATTCTGTTTCAAAAGCAGATATCACTGCTGCTATTTATAAATAAATAAATAAATAAATAAAAGTTAAACCTAGATCCTTTAACGGTTCTCAAGGGTTCTTCGGTTGTCCTTCTGATTGAACTCTATGGGTCTGGTTTCAGTGTAGAACTTTACAATGGAGTGTTTCACTAAGCTTTTAGTAAGCTAAGAATCCTTAACTATCCAAAGAACCCTTAAAGGTTTGTAAGAGTGTAATAATGCCATTTATACCGCAACACTGCTGAATTCTCAAATGTGATAGGTCAGAAAGTGTTGATTAATTTTCCATAAAGGCAGCTTTGACAGTAGTTCTGGCTACAAGACAATTCACAGATTTATATTAATGCACTTGTTCTAATATGATATCGTTTCTATAGCAACAGGCAGTTATCATTGGCCTCTTAAGTTGGAGGCTCTACATAATTTATGAAAACGTGCTGTTATTTTACGAAGTAATGTATAATCATTGATACGGTAAGGCCTTCTATAGGAGAAGTTTATTTAACATTTATTGAAGGAGACTCCAGTGTCAGCGCTGTTTTTCTGCCATGTAAACGTCTTCAGGGTTGAGGACCTCTTCGTAACATGACAAAAAGCTGAGTTTTTTTTTTTCTTAATAATCTCAAGAGAAAGGAAATAAAGAAAAAGAGTGTTTATAGCTGCTATAACTTAAGTCATAACAGAGTCACCAACTTGTTTCGGGGATGTTCAACAACATTAAATGTAACTATAAATGGGAAAAAGTATGATGTGCCGTTCTTTAATAAATCAGAAATTGCAATCATTAAAATTAAAACACTTCAGGACATGTTGTTACAGGACAATAAACAACTTTGAGGTGGTGACAGCAACTCCACGTCAGGCCGCATCATACCACCCAGTCGTTGATTATTTTCTTGTAACAGCCTGCTCCTAATTATTATATTTCTTACTTAGTAGTTCAAAATGTTTTTTTTTTCTTCTTCTTCTCAACATATCTATAACAGGCAAGCAAGACAGGTTTGAAAATAATAATTTGGGAGGAGTTTTTATAGTCACAAACAGGGATTTTCAAATATCTGGTAACAACAAAAACAAAGTTTCCATTAGGTGAATTTGCAGTTGAATGCTTTTTAATTATATGATCTTGATAGACCCACGGACATCATTAAAACTCCTGATTGTGACTTTAAAGGTCAATGACTGAGGGAATACTATGAGTGTTATGAACACTCATACATGATGACAAAGGAGAACGAGTCAACACATGATGACAATGATAAGGGTGATCACCATACAAGGACTTTCAAGCATGAGGATGATCACGATGATGGACACGACGAGGACAAAAGCACAGACGACAACATGAAGTCAGCAGAACTTCTGCGAACAAAACCATTTTGATCACAGTTAACCTCGCAAACACGACAGCACTGGTAAACACACACATTTATATCGCGTCCACGCTGCAGGTTCTGTACCTGAGCCGGTGCTTATCGCACTCTTGGTTGGAGGTTGCGGAGCTTTAGCTGGCAGATCCTCCTGGATTTTGTGATTGGTGAGATTGTAAGTGTTTGCGTGAGGAGAGGCCGGGTATTGCACCAGTGAGTCCGAGTTGGCCCTCACTGTCAGCACGGAGGAGAAGACAGCCTGCTCTCTGGTGCTTGACGCTGCCTCTGCTGGTGCAGAGTGGGACTGCAGGAGAGGATCTCCATCTTCTTCTAGTGGAGAGCGAGACGAGGAGATGTTTGAAGACGAAGTGGGGATTGGCGATGTAGCAGAACGGTTCAATGTTTCGATCTGGCCCTCATCTGGAGAAACAGAAACAGAGATAACAGGTAATAAATAGAAATACTCAGTAATTAATAGGATTTTTTTGATTGTGCTCGATGACTCGTAAAAGTTGTTATAGATTTCAGAAAATGAGCACTTTTCAAACCTTCCAAAATACAAAGATCACTTATCCTATGCAAATCATTTCATTATTGCTTTAGACGTCCTCTGGCAACATTACTTAACAGATAGATTTCTGAAAAATGCATCCCGTCCAATAGTACATACAGTGCCTATAGAAAATCATCATATCCCTTTGAAATAGTCACTTTTTTTGTCTTACAGCCTGAAATCAAACCCATTAAAAATATATTTTTTTGTTCCAGCTTTATTTACACATTCTGTCTTGCAACATTCAAGTAACATAACAAGGCAACAGTTCGGAAACGTAAAAAAAAAGATGGCTCAATTACAGCCATCAGTCCGTTTGGATATGTTTCTATTAGCTTTGCACACCTAGATTGGGGAATATTTGCCTATTCTTCCTTGCAGAATTGTTCAAGTTCAGTCACATTTTGTGGTGAGCGGCGATTGACTGCTGTCTTCAAGTCCATACACAGATTTTCAATTGGATTTAGGTCAGGGCTCTGACTTGGCCACTCAAGGACATTCATCTTCCTATCCTTAAGCCACTGTGTAGTTTTTTTTGGCGGTGTGTTTAGGGTCGATGTCGTGCTGGAAGATGAACCACCTGCCTATCTTCAGCTGTCTAGCAGAGGGTTCATCCTCCAGCACGACATCGACCCTAAACACACCAGGTTTTCCTCAAGAATTTGGGTGTACTTGGCAGCATCTATTTTCCCTTCAATCCTGACCAACTGCCCAGTCCCCGCTGAAGAGAAACACCCCCACAACATAAGGTTTCCACCACTATGCTTCACAGTAGGTATGGTGTGTTTTGGGTGGTGTGCCATAAAATCTGACCATAAAACCTTTTGCCACATGGCATTAGAATCTTCCAAGTGTTTTTTAGCAAAGCGCAAAAGAAGAGGCTTCTTTCTTGTGACCCTGCCATACAGGCCAGCTTTGTGTAAAGCTTGTGAGATTGTTGTCACATGCACAGACCGACCAATCTCTGCCATAAGGACTTGTAAGTCCTTCAAAGTTGCCATTGGCCTCTTGATAGCTTCAATGATCAATATCCTCCTGGCTCGGTCATCCAGTTTGGAGGGACGGCCCAACCTAGGCAAGGTGTTGGTGGTGCCATACGCTTTCCACTTCTTAATAATGCTCTGAACGGTACTCAGAGGGACAGTTAAAGCCTTTGACATCTTTTTGTATCCTTCTCCTAACTTGTGCATTTCCACAACTGTGTCCTGGAGCCCTTTTGAAAGCACCTTTCCAACCATGGTGTATTCTTGGCGTTGCCATGCACTACTAATAAACGAATCATCATGGAACAGCCGGTTTTCTTATGTAGTAATCAAAACCAGTGCAATTGATGTCAGTTGGGGGGCAATTAGCATGGTATGTGATCTAGGAAGTGGCTGGTTGTACCTGAGCAAGTTTATAATAGTTACTCTAAGGGGCTGATCACTTCTCCAAACCAGGTATTTCACTAATTACATTTTAATAATTGTTCAGTATTTTTTAAAATGTTATTTTCACTTAGATGTCAAGGGTTATAATGTGTAAATACGTAAGTTAGATTTAATTTATTTTAATTTCCAGGGTGTAATGTGACAAAAGGTAAGGATTTTGACAGAGTATGATGATTTTCTATAGGCACTGTATACACCAAATATTTTGTTCCTGTAAATTAAATACCTTTGTCTTTTGTCTTTCTTTATTTTGTCTAAAAAGTTGACATTACTTGAAATTAAATATATAAATAAAAATGAATGCGATGTAAGTATGCAGTATGATAATGTTAAAATAATTTAATAAAATAATGCAATGACTTGTTTTACTGAGCATTTAAATGAGGACTGAGATGAATAGTTGAGACTTTTTTTTTCTGTTCCCATGCATAATGACTGCCTCTCATATGGAAATGTGGAACAGTTTAAAATATGACCAGCATAAATCTGCAAAGCTCATGAGTCATCATAGGCAGGGATGAAAAATAAGAAAGAAAACAGTAATGCGAATGTGGATTTGTTTTTTTAGGTCATAGAGGAAGACAGCCATGCAGTCATAATATACCAACGCAGAAAATGTATAATCTCACACGCAATCATACACACATATTGCCCTGAAACGGTGTCTTAATGTCATCCTGTACTTTAAAAATCACCTCTACTGTGGCTGAAAGACATAGGAAGAGAAAAAGGATAATATTCTAGTGAACCTCCGACTACAGAAGTGGTGATTAATGTCAGCGAGTCACTGCAGACCAGGACTGTGTCAATGTTATGCTCCTCAAGATAGGAATCAAATAAAAGGCAATGAAGGCCTATTAATCACAGCATTAATCATCTCTGAATGACTCTCCAGCACTGCGGTGACAAAACCAGCAAATGGCATGATTTTTCTCTTCCCTGAAGTGAAATGGGAAAAATGAATAATTCACCAGGAGCCTTGGTTTAACAAGATGCTAGCATTAAAAGTCTTTAGCGAGTGTGTGTGGGCGTGTTGAGTATGTGTCGGTATGTTATCACAGGTCATGCTGAAAGCCTCTTCTCCAACCGACAGCCACCTGCTCTTACAGTTCGAGCATATGGGGTTTCCTGAGAAAGGGACAGCAACAGAAAGGCAGGGGTCGTGTGATGATGTGATGCTGAAGTAGAGAAGAAACGCTCAGGAGAGCGTCACTGCCAGTGTCCTAGAGACTGCATTACTATAGCAGCGAGGACGTTTTAGTATGCTGACCCCGGCACGGCGAAGATTTATAAGGCCTTTAATGGCTCCTGGAGCAGTCATGGGTTTCAAATGAGGCACTGAGCTGAGCCAATCAAACGCTACTGCCAGGCACAGCAGAGTGCTTCCATTGGCTGAATTGTTTCCACACATAAAGGTGCATCCAGATCTCTGGCTTGAACTGTAAATAATCAAGGACACTGCATAATTGATTAAATTCCTGCTAATGATCTCATGAACAATAAGAATTTGGGAACCAAGTGCTCATCCTATACGGATGTAACTAAGGATCAGTCAGATGACAAGGCCTGGAGCTTCAACGGGATAGGGACAGGTGGTGATGGGGAATGATTGGCCAAAACCAGTAAAAGTCCAGGAGAAGGCCGTGCACGAAAGGCTAGGAAAGGCATCGCACCATTCCAACAGGATGTCTATTCATAGGACCCCATCTGCTTTTAACTGCGTCTTCGTGGGGCATTGACAACAGTCCACCTGCCCTTCGTCAGAGACAAGCCACTCGAGATGCTTTAATCAAAAGCAAAAAATGAAGGATTGCTCTTTTGCTTTCAGTTCTAATCAGTTATGGAAAATTCCAATTAAATTCCAAATCTACTGAACCACTTTGTACCATCTCTACTTCTACTACCGAAGAAGATTACAGTGTCCTCGTTCTACCGAGAAGATTAGAAATCCTGATGCACAGCCGATTGCCCTTCAAGTTAACTCTCATCATCCTTTTTTTTTTTTTTACTGCAGATAGAAAGATCTCAAAGTGCAATATTAATGTCATTTTAATGCGATGTGAAAAAAATATATCAAATGCAGCAATTACAGGCTGTGGCTTCGTGTAACTTGGGTCAAGCAGACAGCTGCTGAACTGTGAGGGTAGAAGCCGAGTTAAATTTAGTTTTTAAAAATCACAGTATTATGTTTAAGTTGAAGCACAAGGCGTAGGCTGGGCAGACAAAGGATAAATCACTGATGATCCCTGATGATGACTAGTGCCACTGTGCCTTCAGTAGTCTGACTCGCTGTTAGTCACCGATGGACAAAGCTTTATACTATTTTTACAGTTACATAAGAGACGGCTTTTCTGTGACACTGTCTTTTTAGGGTTTGACACATCTCTGACACAATATGATTTTGCTATGCAGCATTTTAGCTAAGAAGAAATAATGGTCTGTTTGGGATTTAGGTATTATATAAGGTGTCCTTAGGCACAAAAAAGTCCTATCTGACAAGCAGGGGCTGATCTACAGGGTATGTGCTTACCACAATAATCGCCTCCTCACCTTAGCAGCCCCTAAGATATGATGCAAGTTTTATTAAGTAAATATCCTACACTATCAGAAAGAATTGTAAATAAGTCCATTATTCTGAAAAATAAACTGAGAATTAAAGGGGCTAAACTTAGACAGTTTATCAGATTGAATACTATTACATTCATAAATTGATTGTAATGTAAACGCGTGGTATGATACCTCAAAATAATGTTCATAAGTTCAAAATTGAACGAGTGCTTGACCTGTTTATTAAAGCCTATACCATAGTGCTGCTGAATTCTTGATTCTAATTGGTCAAAAAAATACATATATATATATATATATATATATATATATATATATATATATATATATATATATATATATATATATATATATATATACATTTTCCATAACATTCAGTAGTTCTGGCAATATTGTTAACTCTAATTAAAATTAAAGGTTTACATTAATATATCAATTCTATAGTAACAGCTAATTCACACATGTGTGAACAAAAAAAATGAAAAATGTATAACAAAGAAAAATGTATAAGCATCGATATGGTGAAGTTTTCTGTGAGGACATTTTATGGAAGTGCCAGCGCACTGAGTGATAATAGAAACTAACAACATTAAATTTAACTATAAACAGATAAAATGTATGATATCACGCTTTTATGAATAAAAAATGCAATCACTGGTAAATTGCTGTGGTATAAGAGGAATAAAACACTACAGGTCATGCTGTTTTAGGAAAATAATCAACTTTGGTGTCATAATTGGCCCTCTGTTTTCCATCACACCAGATGATTATTTCTTATAACAGCGTGCCACATCATGTTTAATTCCTTACATACAAAGCTGTATGCAATTGTCACAGTTACATAAGAAGTGTTGTGTCTGTGAGACTGTATTTTAGTGTTTAAAACATCTGTACAGCGTGTAGGAGGTATAAACATAAATACGTAAGGATAGAAATGATAGTCTTGTTATGTACAGTACTGTGCAAAAGTTTTAGGCAGGTGTGAAAAACTGCTGTAAAGTAAGAATGCTTTCAAAAAATAGACATGTTAATAGTTTATATTTATCAATCAACAAAATGCAAAGTGAGTGAACAGAAGAAAAATCTACATCAAATCAATCTTTGGTGTGACCAACCTTTGCCTTCAAAACAACATCAATTCTTCTAGGTACACTTGCACAAAGTCAGGGATTTTGTAGGCATATAGTCAGGTGTATGATTAAACAATTATACCAAACAGGTGCTAATGATCATCAATTCAATATGTAGGTTGAAACACAATCATTAACTGAAACAGAAACAGCTGTGTAGGAGGAATAAAACTGGGTGAGGAACAGCCAAACTCAGCTAACAAGATGAGGTTGCTGAAGACAGTTTACTGTCAAAAGTCATACACCATAGCAAGACTGAGCACAGCAACAAGACAGAAGGTAGTTATACTGCATCAGCAAAGTCGCTCCCAGGCAGAAATTTCAAGGCAGACATGGGTTTCCACATGTGCTGGTAGGTAGGTTGGCTACACTAATTTGCCCTAGGTGTGAAAGAGTGTGTGAATGTGTGTGTGCATGGTGTTGTGCAATGGACTGGGATCCAGGGTGTATTCCCACCTCACACCCAGTGTTCCAGCTATTTTTAAGTGTAAAGAACTACCTGGAGCAGCAATGAATCTTTCAATATTTCAGACGGTTCTCCAAGTAGAAACGATTCTACTTAGAATCATCCAAATAAGCCTTGAGAAGCTTTTCGTCTAATAGTAGCTGTTTAAGGAAGCCAGCGGCCATGTGCGCAACCAGCAGCTGAAATGCCTGAAGGGGAAAATGATGATGATTCATTCAGATCAGGACGAAGGAGCCCAGAAATTAATGCAGACCCTGGAGCGGTTCTTCTGCTTCACAATAAAGCATTTTTGCTGATCTGTAATATATTGTTCATTTATTTGATGTGCGTGAGATGTAACGCAACACAGCAGTTCAGTCTTTACCATTCCGAGGGAACTGTCTGACTACACAGAGACGATTCAAATCAAAAGCTGAGCTTGGAGCCTTCAGTATGTCCCACACACAAAATCCACAAACCGCCCCCATGAGTGTTTTCAAATAACGCACAGAAAAAGCACGGAGGGAGCAAGAGACCACGTCTCGGTGGGATTCTGCGGTGACAGCGCTGGTAGCAGATTGAGGAGCTCAGCGATTATAAAGCGTAGGCCTGAAGCTTTGATCGCTATCTGCATCTCCAGCCTCGCTCACATACTGACAGCTCCTAAATCCACTCAATCCACTCTTCCTGCCTGATATAACTATCATGTTTTTTTGCAACCTCTCGTGTCATTAACAGGCAATAACAACATGTCTATTAGCTCGGTGTTGTGATTCCTGCAACAGTGACAAGCAACGTGGTGACAGAAAAACAAGCCGCATTTAAATGTATGCTAATCTAGAAGACTGGAATCAGTACATTCCTCAAAGCAGTCCTAAGGCGCAGGTTGTCCGATTCCCCACCAAATATCCTCTTTCTACCCGCCAAACCTAAACCTAACCTTAGTGTTTACCTCAGAAACTTGGAAGAAAACATCATAACTGTGGTTTTATCTTATCCTGGATTTTATTTATATATTAAAAAGCATTTTAAACACGGTCTCAGAAGAATTTTGATTCTACCAATGCTGTAGCCACACTGTTAGGTTCTCTCTTTCTCCCGCTCTCGCTACACTGCAAAATAAAGCGTAGACTACTTCCGCATTCCAAGGAGCGCATTCCGCCTCCTGTCAGAAGGACTCTCGTTTTGTTTACCCTGGCCATGTGCTTGTGTTACTGTGTTCACGTCATGTCTCTGTCCCTGCCTCCTTGTTTCCTGATTGGTTCTTCATTCATTCTGTGGTTATGATTTTCAGGTGTCTGTGATTTTGTGTTTGATTTCCGTGTGTTTAAATCCCCGCGCTGTTTCCGCTTCCTCGCGGTGTATTAGCTTAGATTAGATGTGTATTAGTTTAGATTCCGTAGCGTTTTGATCCGTAGTCTTTGTTCTTATGTCCGTAGTTCCGAGTTTGCGGTTCCCAGACCACTTCCGCTTTTTCGAAAAACACTTTCGAGTTTTTTCCCTGTCTTTTTGGATAACAGCTTTTTCTCAGTTTCTTTGTATTTGTGGATTACTGCTCCTTTTTGTTTGCAAATAAACTTTGCTGCATTAACTGACGTCTCCCCAGCGCATGCATCCTTTTATTTATTTCCTGGGTTTTATATCTGGAATATGTAAGGAATAATATATAATGGGATGTGCTGTTATAGGAAAATTATTTTCCTAAAAACAATACATTCTGAAGTGTTTAATTCCACTTACACTATAGGAATTAGTCAATGATTACAATTCTTTTTATTAATTAAGGGAAGACGTACTTTTTAATCCATATTTGTAGTTTCATTTCATGCTGGGGAAAATCCACAAAACAAGTTAGTTCTTGTTCTCACTTATAGCAGCAGTAATTCCTTCACTAGCCTCTCTCTTTTCCTCTCTTGAAGATAATCGTGTTTGTAATGTTACAGAGGGATTTGAACTCACAAACTTCAGATCAGTATTCTATAGTCCTATCCACTGAGCCACTACAAGCCCATTCTTATGCATGCCCCTGGACAAAAAAAAGTGCCGAAACTGGAGACTCCTTCCATGAAGGGTAAATAAACATCTACTTACAGAATGCTTCACCACATCAACAATTATATGTTTTTCTTTGTTAAATAACAGCACATTTTAATTAGCTTATTAGCAGTGAACAGTCTGCTCTACAAGTCCCTGTGAATAACCTGTTACTATAGAAACAATAACGTATTAGAATAAGAGCATGAATATCGACATAGAAAAGTAACTTGTAACTAGACAGCGTCTATTTCCTAGTTCCATCCATCCCTTGTCTGTACCAGTTATCCTACACAGGGTCGTGGGGAAGTCTGCAGCCTATCCCAGGGAACTCAGGGTTCCTAGTTTCAGTATCTATTAAAACTTCAAAAAAGGATAGTGAATCATCCACAGGAGACCAACTAATACAGAGACACTTGCTAGTGTAAAGGCAAGGAGTTATGATCTCATTCTTTACACAAGGGGAATCTGGTCTGGGTTCAGAGTAGGGCTGTGCAATATATAACTTTTAATAACAACCCACAGTTTTTGTGTTTTGTGAGGTTTCTGGTCATCTAAGGGGCTCTGGGTAAGCTTTCTGTGACTATGCCACAGTCTTCCATGACCAGGAGAACGTAACTGTCCTACTCTCTGGGTGGGAAGGACAGCCTTCCACTCTGTCTTGTCTGTCAGAGTGACTGACATTAACACTAGCCAATCATAAGTGTCTGTGAGCTTATCTAACATTGTTATTTTTCTTGCAGAGTACATCTTAGGATCCAAGATGGTGGCATGTCCAGAGCCAGCAACTTTTCACTCACTGAATCTCGTTGTACTTGAAGTTAAGAAGGTTTGTCCAGCAGTTTGAAAAGAGGTGGTAGCTGGATTATGTGTTTTGGATGAAGAACAAGTACAATCTAAAAAATTGATCTGATGGATGGTAATTTGGCGACTACTACTATATTGAGAGAAACAACTGAGATTGCTCAGACAGGCTTACTAGTTGCAAGGGTTAAAGCTTGCAGAATATTAGCGATATAAACACAATACACTATCCTCAAGCCTTAGTTTACCTCTGAATGTCATGATGTCCACCTCTCAGCATGTAGAATGTTCCCAGTACAGTTATTTTGCCATGTGCACTTGTTTATCTTCTAGTCATAGAACATAGGGTTTACTAGCCTAATGTGTTCTCCTGTTCTGTGTTAAGCCTTTGATTAGATCTCTCTTTATGCACTCGAAATTCTGTATATTATTGTGAAGTCCTATTGTGCATTTATGTCATTAAATCCATTGTTTCCTAGTCCCTTATTTCCTGTTTCTGTGTATCCTGGTTTTGACCTGTTCTGTTGTCCAACTGTGTTCTGACCTCTGCCACAAACTTTGGTGATGATTCTTAAATCGCCCCTATAAATACCGATAGCTTTGCAACATATTAAAAAAATACTCTTGCAGTTACATGCTTTTTTCTAATGGTGCATTTGGACAAAAAAAGCCTATCCATCAATGCATCCATCTATTTCAAATGTAAAAACACTTTTCAATGTTACTACAGAGTAACATTACTACTTTTGAAGTCTACACCACGTGTGATCCCATTCTGTCAAATTTCAAGAAGATACGGTTCAGAAAGCCCTTCAGAGCACAACCATTGCACAAAACACGCACACACATAGACATGTTAGCATCACTCAGATGCTCTGTTGTAATGCAACAACATTTTCAATGCCACATTCTGTCTGTGTGAAAAGAAAACTGCATTCTGCCTGTAATTACACACTGTCTCTTTTATTGCCATGTTTGGCGAAATGGTGCTATGAAATATTGAGGAGGTTGCAAAACAGGGCTGGATAAACAAGCCTGCTTGCCTAAGCCTCTCTCGTCGACGCAGCCTCTCCAACACATATCTGACGCATCAGTGATTGGATAAACATGGTCATGTGACTTCCTGGCAGCGCTCTCAATAGGTCATGCAGTGCCAGCTGAGTCTGGATGCAGAGCACAGCATGAGTGTGACGGACTACGGCAAATCATCAACACCGAGCTAGGAACGCTTTAGGGAAAAATGCGTGTGCGCACACACACACACACACACACACACACACACACCATAACTCAAGCCAGCAAACCACATGGTAGGAAACAGTGTGCTTAGGCTGCCTGAGTCTACAAATCACCATACGGTGGACGTGATGCTTCAGTGCATGTGAGCGTCCCTGTGTAATGCTGCTCACCTGACGATTTACCGTCTTATTTCGTCTAAATGATGATGGCAGGCTAGTAGATGCATGACAAGACCTCAGTGTGCTAAAGCATCACAACGGAGCACTGCGACATATAATGCTCTGAGCTCCATCAATCCTTTCTAATGTACCTGTATCCCTTCATCTAACTCCCATCGTGCCTTTCAACTCTAGAGCTCTACCTCTATATGAGTGCTATAAATAATGAACACACAGATCTTTTCTCCAAATATTAAATATAATCTTAAGCCTAATAGTGGTTACAGCATCTGTGTTTGTTTTTCAGCTGTTTTTGCTCTTACCTGTACAACTGATGGGGCTTCAGTTGTGATCACAAATTTTGACTTCAGTTGATTAAATATATTCGACTATAAGAATCACAAGTTCCCCATTCATATGCTTTACACTGTCTGGTTGCGTACTGTATATACAGGTTAAAGAGAAAACCAGTCACTCTGTTATACTGTGAGGGCATTTATTTATTTTGCAGGCATGGTTTGGCTCCATTTGTCCCCAAAGAGTGAGCCATCACTGCAAATCAATACTGCAGCTCTTCTGACTGATTACCTTTATCCTATGATGAAACATTTCTATCCTGGTGGGTGTAGTCTCTTCCAGAATGACTCCGCCCCCATCCACAGGGCTCGAGATGAAAATGATAAGATGTAAATCATATGCTACAGCCTTCGGAGACTCCAGAACTCAACCTAAGTGAACAACTATGAGGGATATTGGAGCTTTCTATCACCACCATCACAACACTAATTGAGGGAAAATCTTCTGGAAGAACAATGTTCAATGCTCCAGTACACTTCCAGAGACTTGTAGAATCAATGCCAAGGTGCATTGAAGCTGTTCAGCCTACAATACATGTCTTTGCATTGTCCCAAAGCACAGGGAGAACAAGCAAGCGCCACACACGCAGGGCAGAGGCGGGATTTGAACCCCCAACCCCAGAAGTGTGAGGCAAACAGGCTAACCACTAAGCCACTGTGATCCCCCCAGAGCTGATATTGTTTTCTATAAAATGGCTAAGCTTAAAAAAAATTCTTTTTTTAACTTAAACACTCCACAGTTAAACACTCCACAGTCAAACTCTTTCACACAACAATCACTTACCATTTAAATATAACAAACATAATAAAGAATCAATATAAATATAAATATAATAAAATCAATCCTAACTAAAGAAAAAGCAGTCAAGTCTCTTTATAATGTGTGTAAACATTTCCGGTTCCAAAAATAAATTTCTTTTCCAAATCCAATTCAAATCTTTGGCATTAGTCACAGGATGCGATGTGTTTTTTTTTTTTTTCCGATATCCGATCCACCATTCTTTATATATATAAGCCCAATACCAATACTGGGTATTGAATCAGTTCCATCTCTAATAACTGTTAATTAATTCAATATTGAGGAAAATGATCATTACATTGGTCAGATCAAATTTTCGTCACGTACAACAGTGAGGGAAAGAGATGAAGAGAGCTTTCCTGAGAAATAGTTCTGCCAGAAACACATCTGATGCACTTGACACAAAATCCCAGAGGCAGCACAGGTGATCGCAGTCGCATTAAAAGTGAATGAGAGCTCACACTTTCCTCCAGCTCTCTTTTTCCATCCACCCCTATCTCTTTGTCTCGCTCTCTTATAGACCTGCTCATAACTCTGAGCCAAGTCTGACCCCCTGCAAAAAGAGCTCAGCAATTGAAGCCTTTTCAATTGAGGTTCTGTGCAGGAAATAGAGAATTCAGTATTACAGGGTCTGCACTGATCAGTGTCACGTTGGTCACCATGTACATGACACCAGTGTTTTCTAGTGGGCAAAAAAAATGGCAGACCCATTCTTCTTTATCACGCCGCTGTTGCCTTGCAGGATTTTTTTTTTTTTTTTTTAAATAAATCAAGATCCTGGCAGCAGTGAGGAGGAGGAAGAGGACGAGGAGGCTGGCCGAGCTCATAAATGGAGCATAATATGATCTGTTTTATTCATTGCGATTTAATGAATACTGATGAGTGTGCGGCTCAAGGCGTGAAAGTTCACAGAGAAGCAGCTGAGAACTTCATTTTCCAGAGATGTCATGAGGAACAGGAACAAATCTGAGCGGAAAAATGATGTGACAAGCACATGAACACAAGCGAAGCCCACCAACTAATTTCCTTACATAACGGCTTCCACAAGCACACAGAGGCGACAGAAAGCTTTTCTTTCAACGTGGAGTTTTCTTCGACAGCTTGGGGACAATGAGCTTGAACTACATACCGAATTCTGTTTAAAATAATTACAATGTTATTTTCTGAAATGAGGACACACACAAACACACCAACACTCATACACACATGGCCGATCAGCTGAGACTCTCACAAGCATTATATAATGTAATGATCGGCATAAACAGTGAACATCTCTAGGTATTGCGAGTGCCATCAGTATTTTTATAAACTCTAACTGGATGCAGATGAATAGATGTTAATATTTCGTTAATATTTCAATAAAATTGTTCAACTTGTACAATTTGGTGCAGAATTTCTATTTTCCCTCCTTTTCAGAATAAAAAAAAAAGTATTTTACAGTAGATGTTAAATAAAGGTATCATTAAAACTAATTAAAGAATTTCTCATCTCAACATTTTGATAAATAGAATGTAATTAATTTTTATTCATTTAATGGTCCATCCAAAAATCCATTTTCCATACCACTCATCCTGTGACACAGGGTCACAGGGGAGCCTGGAGCCTATCCTAGGGAATTCGGGGCACAAGGCAGAGGATATCCCTGGGCCGGGGTGCCAACCCATCGCATGGCACATTAGATTTTTTTCCTCCTTTTCTAAGTCAAATAATTACATTTTTTTTGCAGATGTTAAATATCATTAAACACAGTTTTTTTTAAGTGAACTCCTACTTTGCTGGCAGTTTGTTAGCAAACCTTTATAATACATATATAATACATAATACGTGTATTAGAAATGTATTACGAAAAGTAGGAAAAGTAGGAAATATATTTTTTCATCATATTACCCAGCCCTTCTGCATGTACATGAAAAAAAAAAAACCATCCATAAAACATACAAACAAACACACATCAACCATATGTAAAATACTGGAATTAAAACTGCCTATCTTAAGCCCTGCCTACAGACCAGGCCAGGCTCTGCCCATCTTAAACGCTGTCTTATAAGACTTCCAAACTGCGTAGCATCCGAATGCAATTTCGTTACTGTACTGTTCGTGGACATTTAATCCAAAAGAGTTTATCTTAAGCTCTTGATCTCTCAGAAACATCAAACAGAAAAAAAATGAGATACACATTTATTAAATAGAATGCAGGCACTGACTGAAGTATAATGAAATAAATGAAACTGAAGCCTGTCTCTAGAGTTGCCTCATCCCTTTGTCTGTTAGGTTATAGGTGAAATGAGAACAACCTTTTCAAAGCTGTTTGCCAGAACCCCATCAGATGATCTAATGCAGCGTTATCATGTACACGTGATGAGAAAATGGCAGGCTTATGCTGAAGCAGATGTCCTGAAATAAGGCAGGTGGCGAACAAACTGATCCAAATAACAAAAAAGTGAGGGTTATTCCAAGGTTTCTCTCTTTTTTTTTTGTATCCAGGAAGCTTTTCCAGTGTGAATAAATAATATTTCACAAATTTCGTATGGTCACAGCATTTAGTTTACGAAGATAAACAAACTATTAGGCACATTAAGCAAATATGTAGCATCATATTTATTTTCTTTATTTATTGGATCCATTATTGCTTGAACTTTTGTGGACTTTCCACCCACTGAACGCAAACCACTCAGATTGTGATTGCCAATGTGATTACCAATGTCATTAAAGAAAACATTGTGGAACCGTGACATAAGTTAGCTCCTGTTGTCACTTAACCTCTTTGGTTTCCCTCTCTTGAAGTTATTAAGACAAAAAATGCAGACAATAATGGCAAAGTGCAAAAAACAAAAACGCTGATACTGGCGACTCCTCCCATAAATGAATGTCTCCTAACAGAAATCTTCACCATATCAACAATTATGTCTTTTTTTGGTTAAATAAGAGCACATTTGTTTTATCAGTCTGTTATTAGACTTGGGACTATGTGGCGGTCCGCCACACAAGTCCCAGTGAATTTTTTGTTACAGTAGAAACAATAAATGATTAGAATGAGTGCATTAATATAATCCTGCCTCATAGCTGGAACTACTGTCAAAGCTGTTGTCCTAGAAAATTAATCCACACCTTCTGACCAATCAGATTTGAGAAATCAAAAGCGCTGTGCTATAAAATCATTGATTGCTGCAATATGAAGTTTACCTATAGAGCAATCAAGTCAGGATGGCTTACAGTGCCATAAAGATTAATAATCCAGTTCAAATGTATTCAGCATCATCAGCTCTTGTGATCACCTTCAGGACATAATTACACTTATCCTGGCTAACAATCTTGGCACTGTGGGCTTATATTAAATATGCAAGAAATGCTCCATGCATCGTTTTAGAACCTTAATCAACTGACTGCCAAAGCACATCGATTCAATATTAGTAATGATGCCTTTTCATCCTAATTGCAGAACCAAGGTGATGGGGAGATTAAATGCTGTGGCTTGAGCCAAAAGCATGCAGAAACAAAGCTACAGCTACATGGACTAGTAAATAGGTCCACATCCATGCTACTACAGAATTCCTGCTAACATACATAGCAGGAGTGGAAGAGCATGAACATTTCACAGTATTAGAACCTCACAACCTCTTATCGATAGGATACTACTGATATAACCCCAGTTCACTGAAACACAAAAAAGTGGAGTTTACGTATTATCATAGTATCTGTTTACAGCTTTATATCTTTAAGTAATTGTAAGTGCTGTATTATATTGCAGCAGCTTTGGATTGGGTTAAAATGGTGAAATTTTATGTAGAAATGTTCCATTCTACCTAAAAATAGATGCTTATGATGTCATGAAGTGGGGGCTGAAGCAGATGCAATTGCTGTTAACGCTTTATTAAAACGGACCTAACAAACAAACCCAAAACGAGAGGTAAAGACGTAAACAGTAGACAGGCAGAGTCAGGCGATTAGCAATCAACAATAGTAGTGCAATTCCAAAATCCAAAAACCAGGTAAACACAAACAAGATCAAAACCAGAATAGCAGCACACACAAGATAAACAACTTTGTAAAGTCAGGTACAGGCACACTGAGCATTACTTCCCCTTGGGTGAGTGTTTGTGTGTCCTTTGAATAGAGACGGGTGTGATGAACAGAGTTCATTGTCGGTGCCTGGGTTGACCTGACATGATGTCTTTCTTTATTACTTGTTTATGTTGTTATATATGTAAGGAATAAAACACTTGGACGCAAGCTGTTACAGGAAAATAAATAATGATGGAAAGGTGTGATATGGCCAACACAACCAACACGGAGTTGATTACTTTCCAATAACTGCGCATTCCTCTTATGCCAAAACATTGTTTTGTTTTGTTTTCGCTCTCTGTTGAAGTTACCGACCAAAAAAAATGCAGCTTGTTATGGAGAAACCGGAAAGTGTGAAATCCTCTGTTGGAAAACCATACAAGTCCTTGTGCAAGTTGTTACAATAGAAACAATAACATATTAGAATGAGTGCATTAATATAAACCTGTGATTCGCCTTACAGCAGGAACTACTGTCAGAAATGCTGTTATAGAAATTAATCAACACCTTCTGACCAATCAGAATCAAGAATTCAACAAAAAAAGAAGAAGACGCAATAATAGATGTGGTTAGTTTTGTCAGGTAATCACTGAAGCCTTAAGCTGAATGCTGTAACAGTATGGGGCAGCCATCTTGGATAATCAGAATCACTTTATTTTCTTAGTGTAGGTTTCATATTGTTTCCCATCACAACAAGAGGCATGGCTGTTTAAATTCACAACGTAGACAAACAGTCTGTAGCAAAATTACACCAGAAAAGTGTAGATGCAGACGATAATATAGTTCTATTTTAAACTTAAATTTGTATCTGTGAACTAATTGATTTTATAAAATGTAATTTTAGTCATTTAAAAATGAGATTATGTAGCTTAACAAGTACACAAGTATGCAACGGGGAACAAAAGTCTGAGACCGCTAGTGAAAATACTTCTATTTTGCATTCTTTTGTAATTTAATACAAACCTTTTCATTACAAATTATATTGTCAGCAATAACTTGAGTGGAGAGTAAAATCTTACTCAATCTCAACCTGACGATCCATGTCAGATCAAATCCGTGTCATCTGAACATGTACTTCAGTAGAAGAGATCAGATACAGGGATAATCTGACCTTTTGTACAAAGGTGCATGGTCAATATCACAAATTTGTTATTGTATAGTGAACTAAAAATAGTGCAGAATCTTGAATTTGGAATATCCAAGATATCGAACAGTTTCCTTTCTTTGGTGAAACGTCTTTTAAGTTCTGAAACTGTTAAATGAAGAAAAGACCAGATTTTCAATGTGGTCTCAGACTTTTGGACCCCACTGTATGTAGATCTGGGCATTCTGGGTGAGACAGACTTCCATTACTTATCCATAAGACTTCCATTACTTGTCAGCAACGTTTGCCTTTTAGTTCAAGGTACAAAAGTAAAAAAGCAAACACTGGACGCAAAACATGTCATGGCTAATCAGCGACATTTGAAATGAGGAGGAAAACAGTGTAGAAAATCTACTTTCTCATATTGTCATTCTTTTAAAAAGTAGCCAAGCGTATTTTAAAGACATGCACCACATTTGGAAATTTCCATGTCTTGAAATATGATTCGTTATCATCTATATAAATACAGCATGATGTTAACAGTGTAACTATTTCCTATTGTATACTGTATAGCTTATCATCAGACATGACATGACAGTGTTTTCATGTGTGTTGTATCAAAATTTCATGGTCATAGTCACCAAAAAACTGTTCTTTTCACCAAAAGGCAACAAGCCATGAGTGCCATCCATACATTATATTTGCATTATTTTAGCAAGTATCGCTGGAGGCTTATAGCGTCAGCAGACATGGCCATTCACAGCACCTGTTGAGAACAGAGAATAAGAGGAGCGCTCATCTGTGTCAATGCACAGGCTTAATCAACTTTCCCATGGACAAATGCTCTAATGAAGCATGGCTGCGTCAGGACATGGAGCATGTCAGCTGTGAAATGGTCACTCAGGGAAGCTGATGTCAGATGAACAGCCTGTAGCTGACATCAGAGCACCGCTGAATGGCCTGAGCGAGAGTAATTATGAAGAGAGGAAGAGACTTTCTAAAATTAAGACAAGGCCATTAGGAGGTTAAATTCTGCTGTAGTGAAAATTGCTCTTTATAAGTAGAAACCACAAGGATCGTAGATTAGGCTAAACTGCTGCTCTCAGTCATTCCAGTCAGTTGCTCTCATTTTCGATGATATAAAACAAGAAATATAGTTTGAATATTCAGTATATAGCAGGTTTTTCATGATTAAAACTTTTCAGAGGATTATTTGAGTGCTAAATAAAGAAAAATAAGGGACAACTGTCTTAAAGTGTACTGACCCTGAGGTCAGTATATATATACAGTGGATATAGAAATTAAAATACTCACATTTTGTTGCTTTTTCAGCCTGAAATCAAGACGGACACAGTTTTTGTTTTATCCAGCTATATTTACTCAGTGCAACTTATAACATCCAAGTGAAAGATATAACACCAACATGTCAGAAAAAAAACAAATAAATAAAAAGGATCACCCCCCTCCTAAAAATGACTTGTAAACTCAATAAGGTGTAGCTAATCACCTTCTCAATGGCACACAAAGCCATTTGACTTTCAACTGTGATCAGCTGTGGTCATTTTGATTAGCTCAGCATAAAAAGAGCTTTTCTGGAGCATTTTTCAGTCCTTGGTAGTGCAACTGGAGCAAACAATCAACTATGGGTGGCAAGGCACTGTCAAAAGATCTCTGGGATAAAGTTGTGGACAGGCACAATGGTCAGGAGATGGATACAAAAAATTTCAAAGGCATTATCAATGCCTAGAAGCACAGTGAAGTCTATTATTAAGAAGTGGAAGGTATTTGGTACAACACAGACCCTCCCTGGATCAGGACGTCGCTCCAAACTGGATGAAAGAGCCAGGAAGAAATTGGTCCGAGAGGCTACCAAGAGGCCTACAGCAACTCTGAAGCAGTTGCAGGAATTTATGACAAAGAGTGGTCATTGTGTGCATGGGACAAAAATATCACAGATTCTCCACAAATGTGGCTTGTATGGGAGGGTTGCAAGAAAAAACCCACCCACGACTGAGCTTTGCCAAAACGCACCTTGAAGATTCTGAGGCCACATGGAAAGAGGTGTTATGGTCAGATGAGACTAAAATTTAATTATTTGGCCTGAACACGAAACAATATGGCAGAAATCCAATACAACTCACCATCCAAATAACACCATTCCTACAGTAAAGCATGGAGGTGGTAATATCCTGTTATGGGGGTGTTTCTCTGCAGCAGGGACTAGAGCACTTGTCAAGATAGAAGGAAAAATGGATGGGGCAAAATACCGTCAAATTCTTGAGGAAAATCTGCTGCCCTCTGCCAGAAAGTTGTCAATGGGAAGAAGGTTAACCTGCCAAAATGACAATGACCCAAAGCACACAGCAAAACTGACCACACAGTGGTTGAAGGAGAAACAGGTGAATGTCCTTGCATGGCCTAGTCAGAGCCCAGACTGAAACCCCACTGAAAATCTGTGGAATGACTTGAAGACTGCAGTCTTCAAATGGTCACCATCAAATTTAACTGAACTTGAGCAGTTCTGCAAGGAAGAGTGGGCAAATATTGCAAAGTCTAGATGTGCAAAATTAGTACAGCCGTGGCCAAAAGTTTTGAGAATGACACAAATATTAATTTTCACAAAGTCTACTGCTTCAGTGTTTTTAGATCTTTTTGTCAGATGTTACTAACTGTTACTGAAGTATAATCACAAGCATTTCATGTGTCAATGGCTTTTATTGACAATTACATGAAGTTTATGCAAAGAGTCAATATTTGCAGTGTTGACCCTTCTTTTTCAAGACCTCTGCAATTCGCCCTGGCATGCTGTCAATCAACTTCTGGGCCACATGCTGACTGATGGCAGCCCATTCTTGCATAATCAATGCTTGGAGTTTGTCAGAGTTTGTGGGTTTTTGTTTGTCCACCCGCCTCTTGAGGATTGACCACAAATTCTCAATGGGATTAAGGTCTGGGGAGTTTCCTGGCCATGGACCCAAAATGTCTATGTTTTGTTCCCCGAGCCACTTCGTTATCACTTTTGCCTTGTGGCAAGGTGCCCCATCATGCTGGAAAAGGCATTGTTCATCACCAAACTGTTCTTGGATGATTGGGAGAAGTTGCTCTCTGAGGATGTTTTTGCACCATTCTTTATTCATGGCTGTGTTCTTAGGCAAAATTGTGAGTGAGCCCACTCCCTTGGCTGAGAAGCAACCCCACACATGAGTGGTCTCAGGATGCTTTACTGTTGGCATGATACAGGACTGATGGTAGCGCTCACCTTTTCTTCTCCGGACAAGCTTTTTTTCCAAATGCCCCAAACAATCGCAAAGGGGATTCATCAGAGAAAATGACATTACCCCAGTCCTCAGCAGTCCAATCCCTGTACTTTTTGCAGAATAGCAGTCTGTCCCTGATGTTTTTCCTGGAGAGAAGTGGCTTCTTTGCTGCCCTTCTTGACACCAGGCCATCCTCCAAAAGTCTTCGCCTTACTGTGCGTGCAGACACACTCACACCTGCCTGCTGCCATTCCTGAGCAAGCTCTGCACGGGTGGTGCCCCGATCCCACAGCTGAATCAACTTTAGGAGACGGTCCTGGCGCTTGCTGGACTTTCTTGGGCGCCCTGAAGCCTTCTTCACAAGAGTTGAACCTCTCTCCTTGAAGGTCTTGATGATCCGATAAATGGTTGATTTAGGTGCAATCTTACTAGCAGCAATATCCTTGCCTGTGAATCCCTTTTTGTGCAAAGCAATGATGGCTGCACGTGTTTCCTTGCGGGTAACCATAGTTAACAGAGGAAGAACAATAATTTCAAGCACCACCCTCCTTTTAAAGCTTCCAGTCTGTTATTCTAACTCAATCAGCATGACAGAGTGATCTCCAGCCTTGTCCTCGTTAACATTCTCACCTGTGTTAACGAGAGAATCACTGACATGATGTCAGCTGGTCCTTTTGTGGAAGGGCTGAAATGCAGTGGACATGTTTTTTTGGGATTAAGTTCATTTTCATGGCAAAGAGGGACTTTGAAATTAATTGCAATTCATCTGATCACTCTTCATAACATTCTGGAGTATATGCAAATTGCCATCATAAAAACTGAGGCAGCAGACTTTGTAAAAATTAATATTTGTGTCATTCTCAAAACTTTTGGCCACGGCTGCAGAGACATATCCCAACAGACTAAAGGCTGTAATTAAAGCAAAAGGTGGTTCAACAAAATACTGACACAGGGGGGTGATCCTTTTTCCAACTCAGTGATTCTGTTTTTTTAACATTTTTTCTGACATGTTGGTGTTATATCTTTCACTTGGATGTTATAAGTTGCACTGAGTAAATACAGCTGGATAAACCAAAAAACTGTGTCCGTCTAGATTTTAGACTGAAAAGCAACAAAATGTGATTGTTTTAAAGGGGGGTGATTCTTTTCTACTGTTTTGACTGTTCACTTGCTGTCTAATATATCCCACCCCATTGTAACGAGATAATCAATGTTATTCACTTCACCTGTCAGTGTTTTTAATGTTAAGGCTGATCGGTGTGTATCATCAAAGCAGGTTTTCCAAAAATAAGAACGATATAAACCAACATTGATGTGCTGCTACTTTTATTTGGGGCTTTTTCTTTTAGATCTTTTCAAGACATTTTCCACAGACAATACTTTTATTCCAAAATATATTTTGAATTTCCATACTTTTACTGGTTTGAAAATGAATCCCTTTAAATTGCAGACTTTCCTCACACAAGAAGGCTGATATTTGTACTAAAATGCTTTTTTATACTAGCCAGAACCAAGATCGAGTGTCGTCACCTGGAGGTCTGGACCAAAAAACTCAGAGGATATACCAAGCACTGCAAAAATACTGTAGCAAGAGTGACGAGAGTGAAACATATGAATAATAATAAAAACAAACATAATTCCATCACTGCTTCTGTAGCACATCCTCTGTTATAGCCATTCACAAGCATTGAATGAAATCAAGAAATGGATGAGTTTTCAAAGACTTTTCATTTCATCCACAGACATTTCATTTAGCCTCTCTGAAGTACTGAGCCACTAAAAGGTCACAATGAGACTTTTCCAAATCTTACATTAAATATCGCTCAACTATATGGTTCAATATAATGATGTCATTTCCAATGAAAAGGTAAAAAGGTTCTGGTTTATGCTACAGGTAATATATTACACTCAAGACTTGCTGGAGTAACTGGAATATCCTATTTTAAATAAAATGTCATGTTCAAGTCTTGGCTCCTGCTTTAATGTAGATTATGTAGATAATGTAGATAAGCTTTTATACCTCCAAGGCAAGGACTATACAAACCAAGATGGAATTTGTACATCATTAAAGAAAATCGACAGCTAATTCTGCATTACCTTTGAATAATTTTTGCATTCCTTTGCAATAGTTAGTTGTTTATATGGACGTTAGTAAGCAAGGTATTTTATGTAGCTCGATCCTCACAAATTTTAGTTCAAAAACCATGATGTAGTCGATATTGGGATTTCTGGTTACCATACAATACCATTTTTCCATCTAGTTGCACACTTAAGCTCTTTTATTTTCATTTTAAAATGACAGAACATTATTTGGTCAAAATGTTTGTAACCATGTTACAAACCTAAACTTGTCATAATGCAGCTGTAACATAATTGCAGCCTGACTCGTGTGTCTACCGTAACAGTGTCCAGTGCTGTATGAAACAGAGCTCAGCCCTGATGCTAAATATAGCACGATGTGGACAGGTGACAAAGCATCCCTTTAGGGAGATCAAATGAAACACGGATCCATTCCATGCATTTGTAGCAGCAAGTTAAACCCAATCACTGGTCCATCCACACACACACACACACACACACACACACACACACACACAGGGGCGGGGGAGAAAAAAAATCAACCGGCACAGTTCATCATTGTCATTCTGATAATACACTCAGTTCTCTCCTCTCAAGGAGGAAAAAAAAATGTTAGGCAGATCAGTTCCCATGGCAACACGGCACAGTAGGCTCGCTGTTGACTCGCTGGAGCATCACTATGGAGGCTTTGAAGGAAACCAATGGCCGTGTTTCCAGGAAGACACACATACACACACACACACACACACACACACACACGCACGCATGCACACAGCCGGTGTGGATAAAGACGAGGTGAAGAATGTGTAAGCAAACCTGGCTGCTCTGCATTGAGCTCTGTAGTGCTAGAGCACATCTATAATCCGTCAAAACTGACACGGATCTGATGTCATTGTCCATATGACACCATGTAGCATTAGCATTAACGATTTTCAATCCCATGGTATAGGGTAATCAATAATAATGCAACACAATTCCTCCAAATCTTCCAGTAAATAGCTCTCGCTTGTATGGTTCAATACAATCATGATATTAGGGTAAAAAGGTTCTGTTTTATGTACACATAAAATATTTCACACAGACCTGCTGGACTAACTGGAATATCCTATTTTAAATAAAATGCCGCGCTCAGGTCATGACTACTGCTTTAATGTAGGTTAAGCTTAAACTTTCATAACCCCGAAGCAAGGAATGTGTAAATCAAAATAGAATTTTTATATCATTAAAGAAAACCAGCATCAGATTTTCCTGAGAGACACATTAAACTGATCTGTGGGTAGAAATACAGTAGGTAAGGAAAATTTACGTTTGCATTTTACTTTCACAGCGTTTAGAGGCACCCTTATAAAAGTTCTGGTGTACCTGGAGAACAAATCCTTGTGCTAGTGCAGATCAGGCCTAGTCTAAAGATACACACAAGCTAAGACGCTGCCAAAAACTGGAGCCAGTGCTGATACATGTGCTAGCAAAGAATGTGTTAGTGAAGGATGTGTTAATGAATTTGGATGCTCTGCAAAAAAAAAACCCAAAAAACGCATTATAGTCTGTCCAAATTATGGATGCAGCATTCCCTTTTTCATTTTCGATAGAGATACCCGATACCGATCTGACCTTGATCAATTTTATCCATCCATCCATCCATTTTCTGTACCGCTTATCCTACACAGGGTCGTGGGGAGACTGGAGCCTATCCCGGGGCACAAGGTGGGCGACACCCCGTCCAGGGTGTCCAATGAAACGCAAGGCACAATCACGCCCACATTTACATACCCATTCATACACTATGGACAATTTGGAAATGCCAGTCAGCCTATACCGTATGTCTTTGGACTGGGGGAGGAAACCGGAGAACATGGAGGAAACCCCTTAAGCACGGGGAGAACATGCAAACTCGAACCCAAATTTTCATTCCACACTCAAGTTTTACATTTACAGCAGTTAGTGATGGTCTTACAGAAGTACTTTATAAGATACCCACACTGTTCATCACTGTTTACTGTCTAAGACATTTTGGTCAAATTAGTTATTCACAGAATTACCGTATATATATATATATATATATATATATATATATATATATATATATATATATATATATATATATATATATATATATATATATATATATATATATCACAATAGTGCAGGCAATATGACAAAAATATCATATCACGACACTTGTTTACAACACACGAGATCGTGATATATACGTTTGGAAACCAGTTGCCATTAAAAAAAGAGCTATGTGTAAATATGTCTAAAATAAAATCTAAAAATAATAATAAATAATTAAATAATAATTAAATAATATTCTAATAATTTTAATAAATTGTAATCATTCAATTTTTTAAAAAATACTTTTTTATTTTAAAAGTTTAACAAAATTTTAACATCAAATCAGTTGCTTCCAATCTAAATATTTCATTGCTATTAATTTTTTTTAAAGATATCGTGATACCTCATAAAAGTACAATATTATATAGTCTTTTTACCCAGCCCTACATTCCACTTACTTTGGCAAGATTGGCAAAACAAGGCTGCTATATTATAGTTAACAATGTACACTGTACACAATAGTAGTGAGCTATAGAATGTACTAGTAGCCAGTTTACTAGTTACTGGATTGGTATACATAATAAATGGCACCTAGTGTACACTCCCTGAAAGAGAGAAAAAAAATAGCACTAAACTGTACCCTTCCTTGTCACTGGGGTGGTACCCTTAACTTTAATATGTAGAAATGTGGATATAGTATACCTTTAAAATGATTTACGACACATAATTAGACAGTAATTGGTTTTTAGAATGAAGCTTTAAAGCAGGGGTCTTCAATCTTATCTGCAAATGGCCAGTGTGGCCAGTCCATCCATGCAGGAGCCACTACTTAATCAGTTCATCGACCCCCATCATTGGACCCTGATCAACTAACAAGTGGCTAACCCTAATCCTAACCCTAACACAACTGTTTGGTTGGAATTAAAGCCTGTAGCCACATCGGTCCTTTGTGGCTAAAAATGAAGAGCCCTGATACACTACATGTACATTTCTCTTTTTTTTTTCTGAGAATGTATTCAAGGGTATGTCTCAATCAGCTCCCTAGTTCAGTAGTCAGGGCACTGATCGGCCATTTTAAGCGCTGTCTCAATTGCAGAAGCCTTCCAGTGCACTCGAACATTCGGTCCCTAAAAAATCCCACAATGCACTGCAAAAACCAGGGAACATCGATGCTTACTATGTCATGTTTTCTGAACCCTCTCAGCTCAAAACAAATGGGGGACGAACTCTCAGCCAACTTCCGGCTACAAATGTATGTAGCTTGTTATTGTTGTTATAGCTCTCAAATGGTTACTTACATCAGCGATTTTTAACTTTATTTGCTGTTCTATATACGGTTTGTTTGAGTCAACTGACTTTTTAGTGTTTAATTATTTTTTTTTAATCCACTAGCTTGAACCTGCTTGACATATTATGACAGAAATACGTGTGACTAAGCTAACAAATTTATATGAAATTTATATGGAAACTTATAAAGTTTTTACTTTTTTCGTGACGTTTTACAGTAGTCGTGTCGCCGGAAATTCAGTTATCAGTGTCCCAATGTGTAGCGAGGGTCCTTACCAGTGCCCGAACTCATGTTCATGATATACTGATTCACTACCTACTGAACTATGGAGCTGGTTGAGACATATCCCAAGATTCAAAAAGATTCAAGAACTTTACTGTCATATGCACAAGGTTCCTTGTACTAGGAAATCCTTAGTTTGCACATTCTTGTGGGTTCTGCAGTAGAGAATAATGAAGAAAATAATAATAAAGATATATGTATATACACTATATGTATACATGGAGTTGCTAGTTAATAAAATAATAATCTAATAAACTGGCAACTCAGTGTATGCACAGATAACCTTTCATGTAATAAATGCCACGAAATGGTAGATGGTTGCACGCTTCCACTACTCACACAAATAATGTTAATGTATTATATTAATATCATCATATAGCAATCTAAATATTATGCCACAGTGTTGCACTATGTATACAGGCCAACAGAGGACAAAAAACAGCAACAAAAGCTTAGTGCTGGCTCAGTTACCCTGAGGATATTAATACTGGATCAGGTGTTCCCCGAATCTCAGAACCCTAATATCAGAATCATACTGAAAATCAAAACTTTGAATCGTTCTAACTCCATCATTAACTGAAGTTAATTTTAGCTCAAGGGTAAGCAGTTTCAACCGCAAAGGGCCAACGTGGCTGCAGGTTTCCGATCCAACTAAGCATGAACACACACAATTACTCTTGTGTAATCAGTTAGTGTCAGTGGTGATTACTTGTGTCTGATGTACATCTGTGATAAAAACTAAAACCGGACGTGAAATCATTATCACATGTAAATAAACTAGAAGTGTGCACTTACACTGCAGCATGAACTGTAGATGCAGGCAGTAGATGTCGTGCACATACGATCTGATCCGACTGACTGTCTTGTGTAAACGCAGTGTATTTATTAGTGGTCTTCAATCCCAACAATGGAAACCACATTCACTGCACATTTCCATGTTCTCCCTGCACTTCCTCACCTGACTCAGCTCATGAAAGTCTTGATCACAAAACGAGCTGAACCAGGCATGCGGAAGCAGCTGAAGAACCAAAACTGAAGCCACTCACTATCTAACAAAACAATATTTTATGATCTGCATCTGCCCTCAGTCAGTGCTTATGTGTGGATTATATGTGTTCACAATA